>CANTUQ010000034.1:2432500-2747500 GCA_947683425.1 Excoecaria cochinchinensis
TGTTTAGTGGCCTAATGCAGATGTCTTGTGTTTTGTAGTGTTTATATGGAGTCGGATCCAAGTGAGTATATGGGCGACACTATGAGCAGTTATAATGTGGGTCCTAGAGAGAATCCGGCTAGAAGAGATGATCCAGTTAGACAGGATAGACATGAGTGGGAACCTGCACCAGCTGAGGGTGCAAATAGAGGTGTTGCTTTTGATCCAGCGTTAGTTCAGGGGTTATTACAAGTGGTTGATAGGTTGACTGCACCTAAGGCTCCAACTGAATTGTTAAGAAAGAGAGGAGCAGAGGATTTTCATGGGACTGCTTTAGATGAATCCGATGTGGCTGAGTTTTGGCTGAAGAGAGTGGACAGGATTTTGCAAGAGATTAGATGTCCTACTGATCAGAGAGCTTCTTGTGCAATATCGTTGCTTCAGGGACCAGCATATGATTGGTGGGAACTTGTGATGAGGAATCCTCAGCGACCAGCCGAACTGACTTGGGAATATTTCAAGCGAGAGTTTGAGCAAAAGTATATAACGAAGGCATACCAAGAAGCGAAGTGGAGAGAGTTCATTAGCTTGAAGCAAAGGGGAATGACTGTCAGTGAGTACGATAAGGAGTTCAACCGGTTAAGTAAGTATGTGCCTGAGCAGTTGTTGACAGATGAGTTCAGATGTAGGCACTTTTTAGAGGGATTGCGTGAGGTATTCAGAGGCCCCTTGTCTGCGATGATTGTCTTACAGCCAGTTGGGTATTATCAGATTGTGGCTGCAGCAATGAGGTTAGAGGAATCTGAAGAGATCAAGCAGAGAATGGCACAGAAGAGAAGAGCACCAGAAGGGGGAAATGTGAGTGCTAAGAAGTCAAAGGGTACTCCAGTTGAGCAAGGATCTAGAGGAGGTGTACAAGTGCCTTCACAGGTAGAGAGTGTAGCCCCACAAGGAAATAAAGGAAATCGAGCACCAGAATGCGAGCATTGTCATAGGTACCATTGGGGTACGTGTCGCAAGATTACCGGCGCTTGTTTCAAGTGTGGGAGCATGGAACATCGGTTTGCCTTTTGCCCTGAGCGACAAGTGGACCAGAATCAGCAAGAGAGTAAGAGATCCAATGTCGTCCAAAGTAACCGGGATGCAAGTAGAGCTCCGAGAGCACCATCTGAGACGGTGCAGCGACCTGGTGCTACGGAGGATCGTAATCGGCATAGGGCATATGCTATGACTGCTGAGAATGTAGCGGGTGCTGCCGGACCTTCGGGTAAGTGTTTACATGTTCAGTTTTGTCTTGTTTCGGTGTTGGTAGTTGAGTTGTATTCGGTAAGCAAGGAAATTTCGAGGACGAAATTTTCTTAAGGAGGGGTGAGTTGTCACACCCCATAAGTGGCCTAATTGGAAATCAGTGATGTTAATTGGACAATTAAAGGTAATTGGGTAATTTATACAAGGAAAGAGGATTTAATTGCTAGATGGGATTTAATTAGAATGCTGATTTTATTCAGGTGAGTAAAAAGAAATTAATAGGGACCTATTAGAATTATGAGGATCAAATTGTAAAAGAGAGGAATTAGTGGGATTGTGATTCTTGTGCATGTGTGCCATGTGGAAGGAGGATGTGCACGTGGAGAGGGAAAGGAAAAGTCTGAGAAAATTTAGTTAGTTGGAAAACAAAGGACTGAAAAAGGTTTTCTCTTTCTTTTCTGGTTCTCTCTCACGCGAAGCACATTCTGCCTTTTCTTCATTTTTCTGTTCTTTCTATCATCTGCATGTGCATTTGTCTGTGGAGGAACTAAGGTCTGGTTGTGTTAGAAGCTTCAGCAGGGTAAGTAGCTACTGGTTTGATATCTGGGTTTTCGTTCTTCATCTTTTTCAGGACTATTTTGAGTTATTTATATAGTGGTTCTTGGGTTTAACTGGGTATCGGTTTGTCTGTTGCAAGTACTGGAAGATAGAAGAGTAGAGAAGGGAAAAGATAAGGTGGTTGATTGAGGAGGAATACAGTGGTCGTTGTTTTTGAGCTTCATACAGGTTTGGGAGTGTTTCCAGTTTCTCATGTTTGGATCCTGTTTGCTGTGATATGAATGCATTTATGTGTGTGTATATGAAATGTTAAAGTTATGTGTTATTATAGACATATTTACAGTAGAAAAAGAATGATACGAATATGCAATGAGATGAATGTGCTTGAATTTGAATGCAAAATACTGGGTTAGTGACTCTCTCTGTTTTTACTGATTGACTGTGTAAGAATGTGATTGAGTTGAGTATAATTGTTGTAATGGTGCTCAGAGGACTTAAAGGTATGTGTTTAAATGATTATTGCATGAAAAAGGGTTTTAGACAAAATGGGGTTGGAGTTTTGATTGTACTCTGTTTTCACAATTTACTGGTTTTTCACGTTTTTCTGGAAATTTTGAAGAGTAAATTTGGAGAAGATGAAGGAGTGTGAGAAGAAGATCACGCGACGTGATGGAGCGTCACGCCGTGACCTCTTCCCTGTGGAAGGTCACGTGACGTGACGGGGCATCACGCCGTGATCCCCTTCTCTGGGTAGTCTTTGAGAAGAAAGGAAGAAGCAGAAGTGAGGGAAGAGATCACGTGACGTGAGGGAGCATCACGCCATGACCTCTTCTCTGAAGAAGGTCACGAGACGTGATCCTTCATCACGCCGTGACCTGCTTCCTCTTCCTGCATGTCAGGAGACAGATCTCGTGACTTCTCTTCCTCCCCTCTCAGGCGTCACGAGACGTGACTGTTGGTCACGCCGTGACTGCCTGCTGTTCTTGCTTGGCGCTCGCGTGAAGCTGGAGTCACGACGTGACTGAAGGTCACGACGTGACCAGCCTTCCTCCAGCTGCCTGTTTTCTTAAAAGCAAGGTTTAAAACTTCTGATTTCAAGGGTTTTACACTGCATAACGACTAATTATTTTTAAAATCTGAATTGTAGTTAATAATTAAATAATATGGGGTTTTGAATACATGATTTACACTTTTTATAATTTATTTGACATGGATTAATTCAATGTGAGCTATATGTCCTTATTACCTTCAGTATTGATATTTATATGTTTAAATGTTCTGAATGTGATCAGTATACAAGTATACATGAATTATAAGCTAATATAATAGGAAATTCTCATGATTTGGTATATGAATTACTGAGTTGTGTCATTTGAGCCTGTATAAGTCATAGTAGTGGATAAGTAAGCGCTTACTTAGGTCAGAGTGTGTGTGCAGCTGCTATATGATAAAAATGTTATATGCGGGTCCGTTTGGATCCTTGTTTTGATCCTGTTAGGATCTATATGGAAATAAAGCGAGACCTCGGTCTCTATATGAAAATTACATGTTTGAGACTCATGTCTCTATATGCTTGGGATATTGTGTTCTATCAGTATCCATTTGACCGTATCCACTTCTACTGAGTTTATTCCGACTAATCAGGCTATATGTGTATATGTATTGTATATGTTGAGATGTGTATTAACAAGATTAAATGGATATGATGTATATAAATTCTTGTATAACTTGATGATATGCACCTTGTATATTGATTATAGTATTGTTGCACATATGTTATATGTATATTGTTATTTTGTTTTGTTCCTCCCCACTAAGCGTTATCGCTTAGCACAGGCTCTTTTCCCGTGCAGGTGGCGAGTGCAGTTCAGAGTCGGATATCTGCAGGTCGGCCACTAGGAGTCTTTTTGATGAAGTTGTTATATTTTTGATGTCTTCCGCTGTAATTTTTGTATATGGCTTGTAATTAGCAAAATGAATCTTTTATAAAGGAACAAGTATTCTTTTTGTATATGTAATTGCATACGAGCCCTTTTTGTAAATCGACAGTGATATGTATATGTATATGTTAAAGGTTTTTCTATAAACGATTTAAAAGTTTCTTTACATATTATCTTTTGTTTTATTTTATTAGCATGTATATGGATTTGTTTATATGTTTGCCCGCGTGGCACTCCGGTATCCTTCCAACGGGGATGGCGGCATGTTACAGACAGTATGACACGCGTCGAACTCCGTGGTGCACCGAATGACCCGCTTTTAGGGTTTTCAAGAGAGGTTCATAGAACTTGTAAGGAGTTACAAGGGCATCTATTTTGGGCAACATGGAGGTGTTTTGGAGTCACCACCCAATAAAACATTGGGAAAGTTTGTCTATCCTCATTGAGCCTAAGACAGCGCATGTGTGTCTATTTTGGGCAATCAGAGATATTTTGGACACCTCCTTCCAATAGAACACTGGAAGGATCTTCTAATCTCGTGAAGCCTAAGATGATGCATATACTATTTTGGGCAAGTCAGAGATATTTTGGATACCACCTTCCAATAGAACACTAGAAGGATCATCTAATCTCGTGGAGCCTAATACTATACAAATTGGGCCTATTTTGGGCAACAAGAGATATTTTGGAGACCCCACCCCAATAGGACATTGAGATTGTCCTCTAACCTTGTTGAGCCTAGGACCAGAGAAGGTTCAGAACTTTCCATTTATTCAGAACTTGATTAAATTATGATTGAGTTTTTAATTTAGATTGCATTCATTTCAATGCAATAATTAAGGCACAAGACAATCATGTAGTGAAAGCATTAAATAAAGTAAGCTCAAAATAAAGCAAATCGAAAATATAATAGCTTACAACAGAACTATGGGTGGAATACAACTCCCATTGTAAATTAGCAAAAAGGGAAAACATAAACAAAGCGTGATATTCGGTTAATAATGAAGACATTGGTCTTCGTATGCGTATTTAGAGAAAAAAAATATTAAGATGTCCATTTTATTTGTACAGAAAATCAGGACATTGGTCCTATTTTATTTAGGAAAATCCCATTTATTTGTAGAAACCTTTAGCCATTTTTACATTAGCGAGCTAAATATAATATTTACAATAAATTGGAAATGAAAATAAACCAAAAGGAGATAGGGTAAAGAAAATGAACCAAATTGGTGTCCCCGAATCATCCTAGTGGGCTCCCCTTCTCAGCGCCCCATATTCAGTAGAAATAAATAAACTCACAAGAAAAACAAATAACACGTGAGTGGAATAATGAAATAAAATAATGAAAATGAAAGAAATATCAGAGATAAAATAAATATATAAACAATAGACATAAATATCTACTTGTTGATAACATGATTGTAAATAAATAAAATAAGAAAATAAAAGAAAAGTAGGATTGGTCCCAGAATATTTACCCTCAGAATTCAAACTCGATGAAGGGAAAATATAATTGATTTTCTTGCTTTGATCCGCAAAATTAGAATTGAAAATAATAAAAGTTGGAGTTTTATTCCACGAAAGAAAGCTGCTTAAAAATAAATAAAGAAAGAAAATAACAATTCTCAAGAACAAATAATTATTTTCTTTGTCTCAAGAAGGATTATTCCATTGAAAACTGATTTTTGAAACCTTAAGAAATTTATTTGAAGAAAAAAACAAAAAAAAAATGTAAAGAGAATTCTATTTAAGAGAAAGAAATGAAAAGTAAAAAAAAATCTGAATTATTTTCTCGATCCCCAGCCTCCTATTTATAGGGTAAATGAGGATAAAAATAAAAAATTCAAATCTTTTTGAAATTTAAATTCAAACTCAAATCTTTTTTAAAGTTCAAATTTAAAAATCAAATCTTTTTAAAATTTAAATTTAAAAAATCAAATCTTTTTAAAATTCAAATTTAAAAATCAATTTTTTTTAAAATTCAAAATTTAAAATCAAATCTTTTTAAAATTTAAATTATCTTTAAAGATAGATATCAAATCTATTTGATTTCAAATTTGATTTTAGAAAATAAAATCAAATATTTTTAAATTCAAATTAGATTTAAAGATAAAATCAAATCCTTTTGAATTCAAATTAGATTTAAAGATAAAATCAAATCTTTTTGAATTCAAATTATAATTTATAAGATAAAATTAAATCTTTGATATTTATCTTAAGGATAAATAAAATAAAATAAATAAAATAAAAAATTAATTTATTAATTTTAAAAATTAAAAAAATTATTAAAATACGAAAAATTGGGATAAAAAATCAATTTTGGGAAAAAAATCATGAAAAAGGCCAAAAATTGCATTTTCGACGAATTTAGGCGGATAGCGACGACCGAAGCCCGTCGCTGGCGAGCAATGCGCTACCAACGCGCGGGCCGCGTGCTCGCAAGCGAGGACTGGCGAGCGATGCCTTGCCCGTTATGCACGCGCGGGGGAGAGGCGCCTCTCCCGCCGCTCGCGTGTCGCGCAGCGCAGGGGAGAGCTCCCCAGCGCCAGCGCGCTCGCTTGGCACACAAGGGAGGTCCCTCACTCGTCAGCTGCCGCAAACGGCCAAATTTAATTTTTTTTAAGAGACAACTTTGGCTAATATATTATAGTTCCCAAACTCCTTTTTTATTTTTATTTTTAGTTTTTATATTTTTTATTTTTTATTTCTAAAAAGCAAATTTGACAAGGAAATCATCACTTTCTACTTTTTTGCCTGTGAGTGAGCGTTAATTTCATCATTGGGTAACCTCTGATCTAGGCTATCTTAGGACCAAGTGCCTACAGTTACCCCCAATTTTGGGGAAGCTAGTGCATGGGTGCTTAGGTGAGCCAAAATTTAGATAAAAGGAAAGAAGTACGTACCTGAGGCAGTCCTTACCTTTCGTCGTGATGTGGCTTATGATTATGGTGGGTTTGATTAACACCAGATTGTTGACGTGTTAAGCTACGTTCTTGGTGGCCAACTGATGTCGCCTTGTTGGCATGTTACACCCCGTTGAGCTAATGTCGGATAAACGCCTGCAGAAGGATGGTTAGTTGTTCCCTAAAGAACGGTTACCCCTGGAGGATTTTTGATAATTTGTTGATTAGTGCCTCTAAGAGGTCTTTGGATCTTTCGCCTCTTAAGAGGAATTGGAGAATTACCTCTTAAGAGTACTTAAAGATTTGCCTCTTAAGAGGACTTGAAGACTGGCCTCTTAAGAGGACTTGAAGATTTGTCTCTTAGGAGGCCTTGGAGATTTACCTCTTAAGAGGACTTAGAGATTTGCCTCTTAGGAGGACTCGGAGATTTGCCTCTTAAGAGGACTTTGAAGGATTTGCCTCTTAAGAGCCCTTGGAGATTTTGCCTCTTAAAAGGACTTGGAAATTTGTCTCTTAAGAGGTCTTGGAGACTTGCCTCTTAAGAGGACTTGAAGATTTGCCTCTTAAGAGGACTTGGGGATTTGGCTCTTAAGAGGAATTCGAAGGAATTGCCCTTTAAGAGGACTTGGAGAATTGCCTCTTAAGAGGACTTTGAAGGATTTGCCTCTTAAGAGCACTTGGAGATTTGTCTCTTAACAGGACTTTGAGATTTGCCTCTTTAGAGGACTTAGAGAATTGCCTCTTAGGAGGACTTTCAAGGATTTTGCCTCGTAAGAGGACTTTGAAGGATTTTCCTCCGAAGAGGACTTGGAGATTTGCCTCTTAAGAGGACTTGGAGATTTGCCTATTAAGAGGACTTTGAGATTTGCCTTTTAAAAGGACTTGGTGAATTGCCTATTAAGAGGACTTTGAAGGATTTGCCTCTTAAGAGGAATTAGAGATTTGCCCCTTAAGAGATCTCAGAGATTTGCACCTATAGACTTCATCTTGACTTATTTGTCCCTCACGGGTGAGTGCTAATGTTGAGCTGAAGCTGTTCTTGACTAGCTTTTGCATGTGTGGTCTTTTCCTGCAATGTTGTGTGCACAAGAGTATGTGCAAAAGATTGTGCGTGCGTGTGAAAAGTTATATGCAGATGTTTGCAAAAGAATTGTATGACATGAAATGCATGCAAAAATGAATAGACCATGTTATCAATCCGCCCTCTCAGGTTTTCATGATTAAACATTTTCTCTTTACCCCTAATTTTTGCCCCTGATGCCTTTTCGATTTTGACCTTAACAAGGCACCCAATTTTAGCGAGGTCATCTTTTTTCTGTTTTTGACCCACGGGACTTTTATTTGTTTCTTTTTTTTTAGCCTTTGCCATGGAACCTCCCTCAGTCTGTCAGTGTCTATTGGTTTCTTCGAACTTACTTCCATCCTCGTTAGTTGGGAAGGCTACTTCTTCTAACAGTGCCTATTTTTTAGCACCAAAAGCTTCATCTTGACCTTGTGCAAACTGGCTGGAATGGTGAGTTCTCCATTTGGAACTTAAATATGAAATTTTACCTCTTGCTTTTTTTGGCTTTAGCGGCTCAATTTCTGAAGTGGCCTTTAATGGTTAGGATTGAGCTATACGCTAGCCTCAACTGGTTCAGGACAAATCTTTTTTTTTGTTTTTTTTTTTTTTGCTTTTTATTTTTTTTTTTTTTTGTAAAGGTGATGAGCTCTTCTTCAAAGTTGCCTTGCTCATCTTGGTCCCCGATGGTTCAAGGTCAATCTTGATTGGCTTTGTAGTAAATCTCTCAAATGGTTGGGGGGAAAGGAATTCTAAGGTTTTGCTCTAATGAGCTATTTCTTGTGAAGGCCTGGAGTTTCATTTGTCTAAGCCCTTTAATGATCGAAGTTTGATTTGATTGAGTTGCGTCGTATGCATCATAGACTTTGAGGAGGCAAAGGAATGGCTTTCAAAATTTTTCTCTTCATTATGTTGGCATATTGAAGCAGTGTTGTTCCAACAATGTCCTTGTCAATTTTTAGCATGTCATTCCAGCTCCATACAAAGGCCATTTCCTTTTTTCATTCTTTATTTTTTTACTATTATCTCTCAGAATTTTCCTCTCTTCAGGAGTGATATCAGATGAAAATGGGATCTCGAGATTGAATGAGGCAGTATTCATTAAGTTAATATCAAATGCAAATGATTTGTGGTTGTGATCATGCATAGTAAAATCATGAGAAACATAAGCAAAAAGGTCATTAATATAATTAATGTAAATAGTACTGCATGCATGAAAATTGAAAAAGTTCAACAATAAAAAAAAAAAAGCACATCTACTAGAAAGTCCTCTCTCATATTTCTTGTTATGCGGTAGCAACCTTCTGGGACGCTTTATTAGTGCCCTGAAGTCCCTTTATGCCTTCTTCTTTCGATTCTCCAGATCAACAATTTGTTTGCTATGAATGAGGTCCTGGATTTGTTTTCTCAGTGTCCGACATTCATTAGTCTCATGCCCCGTATGCTAATGGTAGGCACAATACTGATATGCTCAATGATCAGGGCGTCCTTGACTTCTGGCGAGCTTAGCAGGCATTAGCTGTAACTTACCTTCTTTTATTAACCTTTTAAGTACCCAGGATAATGACCTGCCTAGTTTAGAATAATGCCTTTGGTTAATACCTATAACCGCCACATATACTATGTTCCCAGTTTGAATTCCGTTGTCGGGCCCCACTGACCTTCCTGCCCCCTGATATCGTAATTTCTCCGGGTATAATTATCATTGTTGGCCTTCCTTGCAAGGTATTATCCTTCAGCTTCTATAGCTATGTCTTTCAGGGATTCCCAGTCTTTTAGCACCTTCATCTTTAGTACTTCTTTCAAGTACGGGCTAGCGTTTCTAATGAACAACCTTATTTGATCTTGAGTGTCTGGCTTCCTCTTCATCTCCATCACTCTATTTCTCCATCACGTCAAGTACTCGTGGAACGATTCTCTTAACTTCTGTTCTAACAATTCTAAGTCTTTGTGGGTCACTTTCATTCGTGTACTGTAGTCATACTGTCAGAGGAACTCCTCTATCAATAGATCCCAATCTTCTTTGGTCCTTCTGTTTAGCCTGTGGTACCAATCCACTGCAGGGCCCGTCAAACTCAAATTGAAGTATTCTATCTTTTGCCCCTTTATCAGCATCGCTCCCTTCATCACCAGGGAGTATTGCTTAATGTGTGCGGTGGGGTCCGTTGTACCGTTAAACATCGAAACATCCGGCATTTTAAAATTCTGAGGTATCAGATCTTCTCCCTTTAGCTCCTTATCTTTGCGTTTCATCCCTCGCCCCCTTGTCAGCATCCTTATCATTGCTTCAAATTTTCCTCCATCTTCTTCCAGATGGCTTCTTCGGCCTGAGGAGCCCTATTCTTCACTGATATTGGCTCTTCATATTCATCTTCCCAATCATCCTCTACTCTATGGACAGCTCCTCTTCTTTAGACCCCCAATGTGGTGGCTCTTAAGGCTACAGGTGGTGGGCGAATCTCCTCTTATGGGTCCTCTCTAACCTCCTCCATTTCATTTTGTCTCATGGGAGGAGGCGCTTTTATGGCGCGGCAGGCTGGGCCATCGTGGCCATCGTCCTATTTTCAAAATCTTCAAACCGTCTGCCCACTTTCTCAGCTATCATAGCCCAGGTGGCATCTGCTCCTCTTGTTGAATTGGCCATTTCACAGTTTATGGAGAACTTAGAGGATGTAGCATGACTGCTTTTAGAGACTGACTCTGAAAACTCTACCCTTTTCGGTAGCACGAAGAATGGATTTCTGCGCAGCCACTCACGAGGACCTCTTGACCACCTGGGTAGATCTACAATGGTTGCAAAACATATCAGGTTAGGATGATGCATGAATGCCATAGGGTGCATGATCATGTTATGCAGCATCCACAATCACATGTAAGCACATAGGTCCCTCCAACCTTATCACTCCCACACATGAAGTCATAGTCTCTTTCCTAGGTGGGCTTGCCCCATGGGTCAGCAGGGGACCCAATGGACACGCATGTTGCATGGTGGAGAACTGGCAACTTAACTTGTAATGGCCGGAATTGTACCTTAGTAGTAATTGCTTTAATTGAGGAAGTATGTGTGACCTAATTTGATTTGTGGGAATGAATTGAACTTTAGAGAAGGACTCAATTGAATGAATGAAATAAGATAAGTGGCTTAATTGTGAAAGTATTAGTGGTGGATTAATTATGAGTTAATTAAACTTGATTAAGTTAATTGAGTTTGAAGGATTATAGTGGGATCCATGTGTCTGGATGTGGCATTGCCAACCTAACCTATTTCATGCAATATATATCTCATTGAGGATAGAGGAAATTCACTCCTTTGTATGTGTAATTCCGGACTATCTTTCCTTCTTCACACTCATCTTCTTCTCTTCATCTCAGAAGCTATTACTTAAGTGATCTCCATAAGAATTCTATTGAAGATAAATGATGTATTGGTTGCTAAGTTCTATTTTAGTAAGGTAAGTGATCTAGTAATTGATTTCTCATCTTCTTCTACTCCTTTTCTTGTTATTGGGTTGTGATGAGTTGGTAATTAATCCTTGTTCCAATCCTGGATTTGATGATAGCTGAAGTTGAGGGGGCAAAGGGAATCAAAGGAAACGGGAAGGTGATTGATCAAGAGGCTAAGTGACTTTTAGGGAGCTAAGGAGAAGAGGTTTGGGAACTAATTGTGATATATGTGTATAATTTTATTGATTGTGTGAGAAATTGTTGTGTTATGCTATGAGATGATTGTATTGAAGGAATGATTGCATTGGAGTGTGTTGATTGCTATGAGTTTGTTGAACCCTAAATTTGGATATATCTGTTTGAATGTAAATTGAGAGAAAGTGGATTACATAAGTTTATTTGATAGGTGAATTCTCGAATTGAAATTGGTATCTGAACTTGACATGGAAATATAAATAGTTTGAACAAGTGTAAGATTTTAAAATGGTTTTCTTAGGTTAACCAAAATGTGCATATGAGTCATTTGGAGCATGTTATAATCATTTGAACATAACTCCTTGAGTTGTGTAGACACCGGGTCCCGAGGTGGTCCAAGATCAGAATTACCTGATAATGAAAGCGATACTTGCCAGTAAAGGTGTCAAAAAATGACGTTCCCCTTTTCAAAAATTCCTTTTGTTTCAGTGCGAAATTTTGCTTTTTATTTTATTTTTATTTTTATTTTTATTTATTTTCACTTTTATTTCTGTTTTTTGTTCCTTTTTGTGTGCCGCATGTGCGGGCTGCACCGGCCACGGAGGCTGCACGCTCCTACTGGTGCGCGTGTAGCGGAGGCTGCGTGCGCGCGTGCGCCCCCCTTGGGGACGCATCTCACGTGAGCTCGCGAGCCCCATGGGGGCGCGTCTCGCGATGGTGCACGTCGCCCCCTCCCACACGCGGCCATTTTTTTGGCCTTCTCTGTGCACTGCATTTTCTGGTTTTATAGTCCGAATTTTTTGTTTCCTTTCACCGTTTTGTGCATCTTTGGGAAGGAAAAAATGAAAAGGAAAATTGGCATTTTCCCACTTTGGGACAATCCCGAGAGAAGAAATGAGGGCTTGGCCTTCATTTCTCAGGATCGGCCATTATTTTAAAAAAACAAAAACTGGTTTTTTCTCTCTAGCAAGAGGAAGAAAACGTAAGTTTTTCTAAGGAAATTGCTAGGAACCATTTTTTACTTCTCCTTTTTTCTCTAAAAATATTTTCGCTGGGGACTGATTTAAGCGAGGAAAATTAATTTCCTTTGCTTGGCTCATCCCACAAAAATATTTTTCTTAAATCCATTTGTTTAAAAACACAGTATTTTTTTTTTTACTTCTTTTTCTTTGTGCTTATCACCGCAAAATATTCGACAAGGAAGATGGATCAAAACACCGCTATCTCATATCTACAATCTCTGAGGGTAAACACTTGGAACCGTTCTCATTTATTTATTTTATATAAGTTACATTTACTAACATTTTCGTTTTGCCGTTAACATCATGCTTATGGTCTAACATTTTGAGGTTGTTCTGTTGGCATTTTAGGTTTAATTTTTAACTTGATTTTCTTGTGGATTTTGAGTTTTGCTTTGTGACTTTAAATGTCTATTTGTTGTTGTCGTTGTCCATCTTTTCCTTACTTATTTTTATTATTAATATTATTACCAGTATTACTATTATTATTGTTTTATGGCATCATTATCATTGACGTGGTTCAATGTTTATTATTATTATTATTATTATTATTATTATTATTATTATTATTATTATTATTGTCTTGTGTTATTATCAATGCTATTATTTCCTGTTTATAATAATAATATTATTATTATTATTATTATTATTATTGCTGCTATTATTATTATTATTATTATTATTATTATTATTATTATTATTATTATTATTAATGTTATTACTATTATTATTATTTGATTTGTTTATCATTAGCATTAATTGATGTCATTCATGATATTGTTATTATTTTCATTAACTGTTAATATTATTTATATTATTATTGTTGATATCATTTACGTTATTGCTAATTTATTAATTTTCATATTGCTATCACTATTATTGCGCATTACCATTGCGATTTATTACTATCGCCATTATTATTATTATTATTATTTGGTACATCAAGTTGATGTGTCATTTTGTCTCTAGTTGCTTACTCTTTAGAATGGTCGCTAATATGTTTAAATATTGTTTTTCTGTCTAAGATTTAATTTGAGTCGTATTATGTGAGCGTCCCCATGGCTCCCCGGATGGGTCACGACGCGTAGACGAACACTTCAGTTTTGTGAGATCCTTTCGACACCCCCTTTTATGTATTTTGTGTTTGTTTGTAAATATTTGTTTTATTTATGCACGCGTGGGATAAAAAGTCACAAATATATTTTTACAATTAAATTGGGTTTTCACTAATAAAATTGGGACCAATGTCCCTCATTTTAGCCAAATAACAAAAAACACCACGATTAAAATAAAGAGTCAATTTTCTCCAAAAATGGAATCACTCATCCCAATTTTTCAACTCAACCATCAAACGACTCTTCAAACCTTTTTTAAATAAATGCGAAGAAACCAATGTTCCTAAAATTAAATGAATGTCCCGATTTATGTATGATTGTTCTTATATTTGATTTCGTTTTAGAATTTGCGTTCATTCTCTTTTGGGCCCTTGTAATTAATTTTTGGCAACATTATTCACTTTTAGGACTGTATTCCGTCCCTACTTATATTTTTAATCTTATTCCAATGGGGTTGTATTCCACCCCAACTCCTCTTATAATTGCGTGCCTATTGGTTTACTGCTTTCTTTTATTATTTTACTTACCGCTTTCTTTATCACTTTTCTTTATTTTCCTTACGTGCTTGCGATGTGCTTTTATTTAAATGCATAAGTTGTGTGAGATAAGAGGTATAATTTTAGGGATTTAAAAACTCATTTATAATTAACCAAAGCATGAATAAGAGGGAAGTTCCGAACACCAATCTCTAGTCTTGACTAATGAGAAGTTAGAGACCTTTCCTAATTCCTTGTGAATTGGGTGGCGACTCCATGATACCTCAAAGGTGCTCAAAGGCATCATGGGGCTAGATGTTCCTTTCCAATGTTCTATTGTGAAGGAAACATCCAAGATGTCTCATGGCACCCATGATCAAAAGACGCGAACCAGTCCCTCGAATCCTAAAAGCAGATTCTGCGAGGGCCCTTGCTGGTTTCGGCGCGTGTCACAAGTTGTCATCTAATTGTGTTGAAATTGACATTATTAGAAAGTTAATAAGTAAGATAACATATGTTTGGAAGGATGATTTGGCTAATAATGACATTTGAATTGAGTTATGAGGACTTGAAGTTTGTTATGAGATTTGGGTGAGAAAAGCACAGCTGTGCATTGGTAAAACATAGCTGTGTTTTGGCAAATTTGCATTGGTCACGGTGATAACCAAATTGATTATCACCATGAGGTATGCAAGTTTTGCATTCTGTTTGGGTACATTTGGTATGTCACGGTAACAACCAAATTGATTGTTACCGTGAGATACCATAAGTTGCATTCTGCCCGGAAGATATTTGCATGTCATGATGACAACCAAATTGATTGTCACCGTGAGGTATTTTTGATTGTATTCTGTTTTGAAACCTTGGTATGTCACGGTCACAATTAAATTGATTATCACCGTGAGGCACCTCTATTTTGCATGTTGAACAATAAGACTTTGCCAAATGTTATATACATGCATGATCAATAATCCAATCAAATTTAATATCATTTAATAAAGATTATTATGCGCTAAACATTATGGTTAAATGAGATGAAATGTATAAGACAAGTGAATGTGGGCTTGCTTGTTATGTCATGTATATGAGTAATTCTTTACAGAATGTTGTGTAATAATATATAATGATATAGAATGGAACTCATATTAGTATTTCAATATTATTAAGACCTATTATATGATTATGAGTTATATGAATGTGTATGACTAAATGAGATTGCATATGAAGAGAATGTGAACACAATTGTATACTTGCAAGCATATGTGATCTATTATGTGCAAGTTGAACCACATACGATTATGTGAATAATGTAAATAGTAATTGAATTATAGATAACTAGAATAATAATTAGCATGTGGGTCAAATAGTGGATAGGTAGGCATGCCTATAGGGTCTAAAAGTGCGGTTAATAGCGTTTGTTTCCTTCGAAAAATCTTTGAATTGTCTGAATCCTTATCTGGTTCATTGTATTATACTGAATATTCCTATACCTACGCGTACTGATTGCTAGTGTGTATCTTTGGATACAAGATGATTGTGGTACTTTCGAGTACTGATTGTGATACCCTTTATCCGCATCTTTAAGTTGTAGGCAAGGCTAATGTTAATAATCTGATCATATAAATACTGTTATAAAATGAGAATGTGAATGAGATGTGTTAAGATATATCGTGTGATGCGATTATGGGAATGTGATTCTTCAGTATGAGTATAAATCAAGATGTGCAGATGTTCTAACAATATTATGTGGATGCTGATGTATGATTATAAGGCATGACTGTAGAAGCTCGATTTAAGTTTATATCTCTTAAGTACAGTGAAACAATGATGCATATAAACACATGAATATATGTATATACTGAACTTGAAGCTTGGAAATTAATATGTGCCTCAAACTAGTTACATGCTGTGTAATATATGTATATATATATTGTATTGTTCCCCACAAAGCGTTATCGCTTAGCACGGGTTTTTTTTAATCCATGCAGGTTCCAAAACGAGGTGATTCGAAGGAAAGTTCCGCATTGGCAAGGGTCAACACACTAGGGTTGCTGATAGCATAGGTTTTGGGGTAGACTCGTGTTTTGTGTTATATAATTACTATTTTGGATAGCATAAAGTATGTAACATATTAAGTAACCAGGCCTGTAATACATAACTTGTATAAGTGTGTGTATGCACGAATGCATGAGCAAGCGTATGATGAGTATCAATAATTGGCTACATGTGAATACGATGGAAACAAAAATTTGATCGTACAGATTTTCTGTATGCGTTTGGACTATGTATGTGTATGAGGAAGTGATTGCCGTGTAACGACCATTCTCGACTCCATTAGCTGGGCTAACCGGGTAATCGGGAATGGGCGTTACATAACCTCTCTTAACTAATGTGCATACGTATGTGTAGACACTGGGTCCTGAGGCAGCCCAGATCAGAGTTACCCAATGATGAAAAAACGCCTTTCCACAAGCAAAAATGGTAAAAGTGATGATTTCCTTATCAAATTTGCATTTTGGATTAAAAAATTAAAAAATAATAAAAAATAATTTAAAAATTAGTTTTGAAAAATGGGGGCTTAAAATTATAGTATTTTTAGTCAATTTTAAATTTAAAAAAAAATATCGGATCGCGATTGTCGGGCGCGGCGGCACGCCTACGGCAGTGCGCATGCGTGCTGGCGCCCAACACGCTACGCGCGCAAAGGCGACGCACAGCATCGCCAATGTTGCGCGTTGCTAAAAGCGCGCGAAGCATTGCGAGCACTGCGCGCCGCACAGCACGCTGACGCACGCGGAAGCGTGTGGAAGCTGCCGTTCCGATGTCCGTCCTTATATAGCGACGGGCGTCCCTACTTCTGGCAGTCGCTAAAGGGTCTGATACCATTTTTTTCTGATTTTTGGACCTAAAAATCATTTTTTTATCCCTTTTTTCAAGGTTTTAAGGGATTTTTTCCATTTTTAAAAATTAAAATAGATAATATCTGATTTTATTAAATTTTATCCCTTTAATTAATATTTTTTTCTATTTTATTCATATAAAAAGAATAAGATGAAAACCTAAAGGGGGGATTTTTGGCAAGGGTTTTTTCTCTCTTCATCTTTTCTCTTCTTCTTTCTCTCAAACTCTAAAAAAAAATCCAGATTTTTTCCCTACCAAGGAAGAACAAAAAATTCAGTTCATCTTTCATTCTTTATTCCAACATAATTTTTTCTAAATATATATTTAGAAGGAGTTTTGTTGTTTGATTAAGTTTTTGAGACAAATACAACAATTATTTGTTATCAAAATTCTTTTATTTAACTTTTTATTTGAGTTCAATTAAACTTTTTCCATTGATTTCTCTTTTGAATTTATTTTTGATGAAAAAGTAATTTTGAGACAAACAAAACAATTGTTTGTTAATCAAAATTTTTTTTTCATTTGATTTTCTAAAAACAAGTTTTTTTTTTCAAGTATATTTTTCCTTCGAATCAAATTCCAACATTTTTATCATTCAATTCTAATCCTGCAAACCAAGAATAAGGAAATCAATCATCTTTTTACCTTCATCGAATCCGAAACTCTGAGTGTAAACATTTCGGGCTTGTCCTTTTTATTCTTTTTGTTCATATTTAATTTATTCATGTTTATTTTTATTATTTTTAGTTATTTATTTATTTATTTTATTTTGTTTATATATGATTTTATTCTTATTCATGTATATTTTATTCTTTTCTTTAATTTATTTATTATTCTCATTTATTTATTTATTTATTGTTATGTTTGTTTTGTTATGTATATATATTATCACATTTTTATTCATGTGAATATTGATTTCTTTTAATTCCTAACATGTAATTAATTTATTTCACTTTAATTCATCATTATTTTTAACATGTAATTAATTTATTTCACTTTAATTTATCATTATTTTTAAAAAGTAATTAAATTAATTCATTCATCATTATTTTTAACATGTAATTAAATTAATTAATTTTGATTGATCTTTTTGCCATGTAAATGGTCTATATCATTTGTGAACATATTTAATTAATCATGTCACTTATTTAATCACTTTTTATTCTTTTCCATTGTCATTATCATATATTTAATATTTTGTTCACTTATTTATTTTCATTATTATCATGTTCATGTTTTTACATATTAATTAATTAACATGTTGTATTTTATTCCAATTACATCTTTTAATCCATTTGTTGTTCATAACACATTTTTCTCATTTATTTTAAATTGTAAACATGTTAATTCATTTGTTATTTTGATAACATTTCGTTTTATCTCATTTTATTTTATTTTATCATTTATTTTATATCTAATTGATTTTAATTGACTTCAATTACTAACATTATTTCTTTTGTGTTGTGTTTTTATGTCAAAACTTATCTTTCTTTACTTGGCATTGTTGCGAGCATGCGGGAAGATTCAGAAGGCTCGTTTGGGATCAAGTATTTATTTATTTCATTTACAAAGTTTTATTTATTTGTCTTTTCCATTTATTTTGCCATGTAATTTTCTTATAAAATTGTTCATTTAGGCCCGCTAGAAAGAAAGTCACTAAATCATTTTTTATTAATTAATTTGGCATTTTTCCTAAATAAAATGGGACCAATGTCCTAGTTTCTCTATCAAAAATAAAATCATCACATCAAAATTGTTTTATAATAAATGCATGCGATGACCAATGTCCTCACCATTAATGAATATCCCGATTTATGCATGATTTGTATTTTATTTACAATGGGGGTTGTATTCCGCCCCTAGTTTTATTGTAATCTATTTTGAGGATGTTTATTTTAATAATTCTTTATTTATTGCTTTTGACGTGAATGATTGCGCCTTAATTAAATGCATCGTGTGGAAAGTTGATGAAACAATAAATTCAAAACTTAATTATAATATTAATCAAGGTACAAATAAATGAGAAGTCCCGAACTCACTCTTTTCTTTGGGTCAATGAGGTTAGAGATCTAGAACCTCCAAAATATCTCTTGTTCCCTTTCAAAAGGCTTAATTTACATAATCCTAGGCTCTAGGGGGTAGAGGCTGAGACCTCCAAGATCTCTCTGGTTTGCCCAAGATGGATATGTATACACCGTCTTAGGCTCGCTGAGGCTAGACGGCCCTTCCCAATATTCTGTTGGGTGGCGACTCCAAGAAAACTCCTTGTTACCCAAAATAGACACACTTGTAAATACCTTGAAAGTTTTTATGAACCTCTCCTAATCGCCCTAAAGTGGGCTTTCGGGAAGCAACGAGGTTCGGCGCGCGTCACAGTGGCGACTCCACTGGGTACTATACTCGAGACTTCGATTCGAAAGTACCTTGATTAAAAATTATAGTTGAGTTTTAGTTTAAAAATTTCACCTTCTTTCAAAACTGCATTGCATCGCATCGCATTAGAGCCTTAGATCTATGCTAGTTTGGTCCCTTTTTTAGCCCCGGTACGTTCCCGAAGCGCGACCCTACGTTCAATCAATGTAGGGAAGTGTGAAGGATAATCACTAGCCCAAGCCTCGTACCATCATGGTATATTAAATGGTGACCCAATCGGTCGTTACCCTCATGATGAGCTAGACCCGTTGGCAGGGACCATGCTTGGGTAGCCCTAAAGCAACACCACCTTTGACCAAAGCTCATATAATGGCAATAGATACTCTCCCTAGGTGGTATGAACCGTAATACCTTGCTTGCTGTATGAATCATTATGTATTGGACAAACCCAGATAACCTGACTGGTCACCTAATCAAAGGCTTTCATGCCCCGATAGGCCCAGGACGACTTATTCGGGCTGCCTAAATACATAACAATCATGACCCATGCGCCTGTGCATTAGTTAGGAGAGGTTATGCTGCCGATTTTTCACCGTGCACCATACGTGTCCATCGGATCCCTGGATGATCCATGGGCCAATCCCACCTAGGACAGTGACCGCACGACCTCATGTGTGGGGGCAATAAGGTTGGAAGGATCTATCTGCTTGTATGTGGTTGTGGATGATGCATTGCATATTCATGTTATTTATGCACAAATAAAATTTTTTTATTTCTCCCTTATGTATACATCCTATTCTTTGCATATAATTATTATATGTACATATTATCCCGTGTATAATTTTTCAAATGTTTCACATGTATCATTGTACTCTCTTTTGGTCATTGTACACCATCTGTTACACAGCACGATCATACATTACATATTATTCATACATCATTCTAACTCTTTGCTTTTCAGCCATTATAGACCATTTACTTGGGTGGTTAAGGGATCTCAATAGTTGTCTAAGGAGCGATCAGAGTTCACATGGACTGATAAAGTTTTTAGCGTTCTTACCAGAGCATCTAAAGGCATAGAAATGGCTGGCCCTTTGCAACAGAATGAAGAGACTCGTGCCCTAATTGCCCAGGAGTTGGATAGAAGGCTCGAGGAGCTTGAAACAAAGATGCTGGCTATAGTCAAAGAAAGGATGGATGCCATGGCACTTGTTCTGCAAGCTCAACTTATGGCAACAACTCTTAACCAAGGAAATCCGGCCACGATCGAGAAGGCTCATACAGCGACAGCTCCAGTACCTCCTTTTCCTTCTGAGACTAGAGGTAAGAGGTCACTTGATTCCCCGGTTGAGCAAGGATCAAATAGGAGGCCTACTTTAGAACATGTCATTATGTCCAAGGAGGATGAAGACCCTGTAATCATGCGTACTCCAAAAGATGAAAGCTCAGGAGGCCTTGATAATAGTAAGGCAAATGCTAAGGCTACAGAAGTCCCATCCACTAGAATAACTCAGCCCCACCTCACTATATCAGGTAGGCCACTATATTGGCATTTCACCCGTCTCGTCAAGAAAGGGAAGTTATAACCCTTGCCGGCCGGACCTGTACCAAGTCAAGGATGCCCTAGACATAGAGCAGATTGGCACTGCGCGTATCACCAGTATTCAAGGCATAGAACGGACTACTGTCGTACCTTAAAAGATCGCATTCAAGAGCTGATGCTAGGCCCAAAAAAGGAAGAGATTGTAAAAGTGCCAACCACGGAAGTAAAGCAAAGGCATTTTTCTAATATGGGCAGATCTTTGTCCTGGGTCCTCAAGAGGCTGATGAAGGAGGGGATATTACAGCCATTGCTAGCTAAGCCCACTAGAAGCCAAGGA
The DNA here is from genome assembly GCA_947683425.1 of Excoecaria cochinchinensis. Lineage (NCBI taxonomy): Eukaryota > Viridiplantae > Streptophyta > Magnoliopsida > Malpighiales > Euphorbiaceae > Excoecaria > Excoecaria cochinchinensis. The sequence continues at coordinate 2,453,592 of CANTUQ010000034.1, forward strand.
CAGCCTGATCATAAAAGGGATGAGTATTGCGCCTTCCACAAGCACATCGGGCATACCACAGACGATTGCAAGACCTTGAGACATGTTATTCAAGATCTGATTGACTCGCACCAGATCTTCAGCGTAGAAAAGTGAGAGGGAAAGAATAAGATGGACTAAGCGTCTAAGAAGGAAGGAATGATGGGCCCTGAAGTTGATTATGGACCATCAGCAACAACACCTGCGTCGGCGGAGAGAGGAAGATGATAGTTTAGACTTTCCTTCTTGGTTTTGAACTTTTTTTAAATAATGATTAATGACATTTTTTAGTTTTATAATAAATTGAACAATTTCCTTCACTTGTGTGATGTTATTTTCAATGATTTCATTATGCTTGATCGTTAATCCATTTATATTTGACATTAGCTCGATTGATGCTACTCTATTTATTCTTAGAACCTCAAAAATCTTGATGGCATCTGACATAACTCTTGTAGAATGAGAAAAATTTGAGAGAATATTAAAAAAATATATGAAAATTCTTTGCTTAGACCTACGAAGATATGCCAGGAATTGACCAAGAAGTCGCAGAGCACACTGCTCCTACATATCTAGACCATAAACCTGTTAAGCAGAAACTGAGAAGGCTTAGGTCGAAATGGGCAGATAAAGTAAAAGAGGAGATTCGCCAGCAAATCAAAGCCAAATTTCCAGTTGAGGTGCAGTATCCAACTTGGTTGGCCAAGGTTGTCCCCGTAGCTAAAAAGAATGGCAAGGTAAGGATATGCATAGATTATCGGGACTTGAACAAGGCTTGTCTGAAAGATTACTTTCTGTTGCCCTATATAGATGTGTTGATAGATAGCTCCGCTAATTGCGAGATGTATAGCTTTGCAGATGGTTATGCGGGCTACAATCAAATTCTCAATAAAATAATTGACCGAATTAAGACGGCTTTCATTATGGAGTGGGGGATGTACGCTTATTGGGTAATGCCTTTTGACCTAAAAAATGCAGGAGCCACTTATCAGAGGATGGCGACAAAAATCTTAAGGAAAAATCAACCTGTAGTGTGGAACAAAGATTGTCAGAGAGCTTTAGATATTATCAGAGAATACTTGCTGAAACCACCGGTGTTGAGACCACCAAAGCCAGTCAAGCCAATGATTTTGTATTTAGCTATAGAAGATGGTTCTGTAGGTGCAATGATGGCCCAAGAGGACGAATTTGTAGTGGAATTTGCTATTTACTACCTTAGTAAGAAGTTCCTGGCTTATGAGTTTAAGTATGCAGAAATAGAAAAGATCTATCTTGCAGTAATTTGGGCCTCTAAGAAGTTGAGACACTACTTTCACTCCTACAAGGTACAGGCGGTACTTGAGATACTTACAGGAGGCTCCATCCTTACTTGGAAAAATGGGTAGGTGGTTGTTTCTGCTACAAGAGTTTGATATAGAGTACGTTACTCGAAAAACTATCAAAGGGCATGCAGTGGGAGAATTTCTAGCAGAACACCCAATTCAAGGAGACTCATTTGAGTTCAACTTTCTAGATGAGGATGTGACAGCCATCGGAGTTCAAGGATGACAATTGTACTTTGATGGGGCTATGAACAATATGGGGGAAGGAGTAGGAGTCATTCTGACCACCCCGGATAATGAGAAACTCCCTTTGGCAAAGAAACTAAGGTTCAAAGATACCAGTAATGAAGCCGAGTATGAAGCATGTACTTTTGGGTTGGAAGCATTAATAGCCTTGGGGGCAAAGAAAGTGGAAGTGTTTGGTGATTCATCCCTGGTGATCAGTCAAATTCAAGGCGGATGGGTTGTTAAAGAAGAAAGGCTAATGCCGTACATTAAGCACTTGAGAGACCAGAGTAGTCAGTTTGAAGTGTGTACATTCCATTTTATTCCAAGGGATGAAAATCAGTTAGCCGGCGCGCTCGCCACTTTAGTGTCAATGTGGGACAATCCAGAAGGGGTAGTTATGAGGCCGGTTTTGATTTCTAGCTCTGAGAGACCTAGCTTCGAATCTAAATCAGTCATGGAAATAGAAGTAGCAGATGGGAAGTCGTGGTATTACGACATTATGAACTATCTAGAAAATACGACTTTTCCAAAGGAAGCTACTAAGAAAGATCAGAGAATGATTTGCAAATTGTCTACCCAGTTCATTTGCATAAATGGGATATTATACAAACGGCAGGCTGATGGTATCCAGTTGAGTTGTTTGGATGAGAAAGGGGCTAAGAGGGTAATGGAAGAAACTCATACTGCCGTATGCATAGCCCATATGAATGGGCTGACATTGGCAAAGAAGATTATGAGGCAAGGGTTCTTCTGGCTCACCATGGATAATGACTGCTCAAAGTATGTAAAGCAGTGTCAGTTGTGCCAAAAGTACGCAGATTTAAGGCACTTGCCTGTCTCAGAATTGCATAATTTGACATCGTCTTGGCCGTTCGCAGCTTGGGGGATTGATATTATTGGGGAAATTCGTCCTACGGCTTCCAATGGACACAGATATATCATCATCGCCATTGATTATTTTACCAAATGGGTAGAAGCTGAGTCTTTCAAAAAAGTTGATGCTAGGGATATAGCGAAATTCATTGAGAGGAACTTGACATGTAGGTACGGCCTCCCACATCACGTGGTATCTGACAACAGGGTCCAGTTTATGGCCGAGGCGAAGAAATTATTCCAGAAGTATGGTATTGAGCATCACAAGTCGTCTCCATACCGCGCTCAAGCCAATGGGGCAGTAGAAGCCGCCAATAAAAATATCAAGAGGATTCTAGCCAAGATGGTATATAATTATAAAGATTGAGCGAAAAAGCTACCTTTTGCACTCTGGGGTTACAGAACGACCACCAGAATATCTATAGGAGCCATACCTCTTTGGTGTATGGAATGGAGGCGGTATTGCCAATCAAAGTTGAACTCAAGTCACTAAGAGTGGTCATGGGAGTTCAGATTCCAGAAGCTGAATGGGCACAACAACGGTTACAGCACTTAAACATATTGGATAAGAACAGATTGAGAGCCTATTACCATAACCAAATCTATCAAAAGAGGATAGCTAGATCCTTTGGAAAGAAAGTCAAGAAGCATCCCTTGAAGCAAGGGGACTTGGTTTTCAAGGAGATGAGACCAGGTGCGCTTGATATCAGAGGAAAGTTCAGACCAACGTGAGAAGGACCATTCGTCCTCATGGAACTGTTATCAAAAGGAGCTGCAATTCTGTCAGATAGCGATGGTAACGAATTCAAAGAACCGATCAATATTGATAGATTCAAAAGGTTCCATGGCTAAAGACAATAAAATCAAAAGAAGAGAATAAAAGCCCCGCGGGTCAAAAATCAAAAAAAGGCGGCCTTGATAAAATTGGGCGCCTCGTCAGGGTGAAAATTGAAAAAAGGCATCCTGGGCAAAAATTAGAGGCATGAGAGAAAATATCCAATCAAGAAAACCCGAAAGGGCTGATTGGTAACAGGAGTTGATGCTATTAAGATTTAGCTCTTTGAATGAATGTAGTTTGGCATTTTTGAATTAGAGTTAAATAGTGATAATGTATATTGAAATCGTACTAAAAGGGGCACAATGTTGTGAAATGAAATAAAACTAAATTCATTCATTGATATTATTTCCTAGTTCTGTTCTAAAAAGGAACATATTGCTTAAAATCCATACAAATTTGAACTAGATCTTACTACTGCTCTCGCCGGCCGGGTGCCTTAGTGGCCAGGTCCTGTTATCAACTGCGAGGCTAGGTGTCCATCCTCTATATGCACTAGTAGAAGTTACAGAATGATTCCCAGAAAAGGGTATAGTAGTTTTCGCTGGTAATTCAGCCCAAAGATCATGATACTGAGAAGCAAAGGCTGAAGATAAGACCCCACCTCGAAAGGATAGGGAATGTCTCACTACATCATTAATCCCTCTGAAGTATGAAGCACAATAGGTGGTAGTGTAAAAGGCAGCCTCATGAGGCCTTCAAAGAACCAGATCTTCATCTGCTACCTCACCCAATCTAGCAGCACATTCATCCAAAAAGTCAAAGGAATGCAACTGATGTCTAGAGGGAAATACCTCAGAGAATAATTACAGATTACCTAGGAAGGGACTTTGATAGTAGCTTCAACTTTTCTTACATCTGTACCTAAAAGGCAAGAGAGTCTCAAAAAAAAAAAAGAGGCCGTTAGAGATAAAAACCGTAATTGGAGCTCTAAGCAAAAGTTAGGCCAAAGGGAAGGGTAAAAACCTAGGAACAGGCAGTCTGTCCTTCAAAAAAACCAAATGAATAAAAGCCGCTTCCAAGCAAAAATTAAGCATAGGGTTATGTGAAAATCCCTAAAGGGACGCATCTCCCACTAAGAAAAGCTAGTGAGAAAATCCACAAGGGACGCATTACCTTTAAAACAATGACTTTTGATGCCTGGAGCGATAAGGCGGCATCACTCCGAATGACTTTCATTTAGGCAGAGCTTGATTCAGAATCAAGGGAGCAAAATGCTCATTGACCGGGGGGCAAAGATGCACACGAGTTAGTTCTCTTTGAAATGATTCTGGGTTAGAGTCCTTAAAGCCAAGACAACGCTTTTTCTAGATCCTTGTGGGCATCAAACAATGTGAGTAGCCGAGTAGCACCCTCAACGAATCCCTTAACGACCTGGGATGTGGTCTATTCATTTTTGTATATCACATGCATGTCACGTGCATTTAGTCTTTTACACGCATAGATATGCACACACAATTCTTGTATATTAATCCTTTGCACGTGTTTCTTATATATAGTTTTGTATGTATACTTCACACACATTATTCCATACGCACACACAATCTTTTGTATATGTTATTGTGTACATGACTTAGAGGGAAGGGTCCAAATAGACCTCATGTTTAAGGATGATTCAAGGGATGAGTTCAGCCTAACATTGTCAGACTCATGCATGCCAGGCCGGAAGCCAGGTAAGTCTCTCTATCACAAGACATACGCTCACACACATCACATAGTAAGTGTACAAATGCCAAATTCAAATGTACAAATTCTCAAACAAATGCAAATGTACAATAATACAAACTCTCAAACCAAAATAACAAAAACAACACAAAAAATACAAATTCTCAAACAAAACAAGACAAAACAAAAAGAAGAATATATTTTCAAGGCCTTGAAAATTCAATATACTGTAAATACATTCAAAATGTAAAGATCAAAAACAAAACAAGGAAAAAATAGAAACAAAAACGAAAACAAAATAGAAAAATCACCCGCCTGCAGGCAAACAATAAAGTTTCCAATCTAATTTTTTTCTTTGAGAAAGCTCAAATCTTTTTTCGGCCCCGGAGGCTCAACATCAAATTCTCTCGCCCTTTTGAGAAGTATGCAGGTCTTTTTAACTAGGAGGCTGCATTGGAGATGATAGAGGAATCAATATCTGGCATGTCACACCCCAAAATAGCCCTGGTTGGATTGTGCATGTTAAGTCGGGATCGGAAGGGTATTTCAGTAAATCGTGTTTGAGAATTTGGAGTGCTAAGGACCTAATTGATAAGATAATTAAGTTGGTAAAGAAAGAAATGTGTAAGTGAGTGAAGTGTAATTTGTTTTAGGACTAAAGAGCATTTAGACAAGATATTTATTAAGGCAATGTTTGGGTATGACTCTAGTATTGTGCCATGGTTTGAAATGCTAAGTGGAGTTTGGGGTCCAATAAGATGTTGCCAAGTGGACTGTTAGGTGGGCAGTGAATGGGGAAAAGAAGAAAAGAAAGTGGAAGAGAGAGAGGGAACACAGATTTCATTCCCGTCCCCCTCCTCTCACGCTTTCCCTTCTTCTTCTCTTCTCCCTTCCTTGCTTTTCCTTTCTTTCTCTATTGGCTTGGATTTGTGTGGCTTGGATTGTGATTTTGCTTGAGGAGGTAAGTTAGAATTAACGTTCTCCTGTTCTTCTTCTTCTTCTTCTTTATCTGGTTTCATCTTCAGTTAGGGTTTGGACTAAGGGTTGTGTGGTTTCTTGTATGTGCAAGCTTTGGATTGTAAGAAAGAGCATAGTAAAGGCAAGGGAAGGATTGAGGACTGATCTTGAAGCCTGATTATTGGATCGTCATTTCCAGGTTTGGGAATATTTTTGGATGCATGTAATGGTTGAAGAGCTTCTGTGTTCTTGTCTCTGCCATATTTCTCACTAGGCTTGTAAATGGGTTTGCTTTGCTTAATTTCTGGAAGTTGATGTGTTTTGGCATGAGAATATGCATGATTAAGTGAGTAAATATGTTAGTAATGCATGTTGGGGATTGAATTGAAGTTACTGAGCTTTGGGTTTTGAAATTACTGTATTTTTAGGGTTTATGTTCTTTAATGGATGAAATCTGTTTATGCATGGTATTAGTTGATTTGATTGTTGAATTAAGTTGCAACTGTCTTGTTTATGCTGGTTGGGACATCGATTGAAAGGTAAGATGAGTTTGGTGGTGTTTTGAATGAGATTGAAAATGAATTTATCGAGTTCTTGGAGTTCTGGGTAACTGGGAATGGAAAATCATGTCTCTGTGGAATTTCCAGTTCCAGTGTTCTGTGAGAAGCGAGTCACGTCGCGTGACGTAGAGTCACGACGTGACTCATTTGAAGGGCAGCGTGACTCCCATTTGCGAAGCGTGACTCTTCTCTCTGTGAGAGGAAAGTCACGTCTCGTGACTTAGGGTCACGATGTGACCCTTGTGAATGGCGAAGCGTGACTCCAGTTGCGAAGCGTGACTCTTCTCTCTGTAAGAGGAAAGTCACGTCTCGTGACTTAGAGTCACGGCGTGACTCTGGTAAGGGTAATGCGTGACTCCTCTCTCTATGAAAGGGAAGTCACGTCACGTGACATAGAGTCACGGCGTGACTCTTGTGAGGCCAGGCGTGACATAGAGTCACGTCCCGTGACTCTCTAGCAGGTCACGAGACGTGACACTAGGTCACGCCGTGACCCTCCTGTGAGGTCAGTCATGAGTCATGACACGACTTGTGATCGACCCCTCTTCAGGTCCTTTTTCCGATTTCGCCCAGTTTTAACCCAAAATGAATTTCCTATTTCTTTTGTATGGGTCGTCACTGCTGTATAATTTATGTCTTACTGTTATATGCTCCTGTATAGCTTTTCTGTTTTGATTTGTTCCCCCGTGACCAGTTTATTATAAAATGACTTTTAAATGCTTTTATGGCTTTTTCCTCTATTGTATGCTATCTTATTTTGCTCATCTGATTGGTTAGCCTATTTCAGTTATGATTAGCAATATGTTATGCATGTCTTTGATTGAATTCCTCTCTAAGAATAATCTGCCATGCTTAAATGTATATTGCATCGTCCCGCGATTAAGATTATGTGCTTCTACTCATTGGCATAGTATGATTTCCCCATTTGCTCCTGATATGCTTTAGTATTAGGATTAATGTTAGATGTAATTAATGGAATTATTGCATGCTCCAGTATATGACTTGTATGAAGTATGATTGGCATCCTGTTATGCCAAACTTATTTGAATAATATGGTTGATGTCGGAATACATTGTTATGCTTTAGCCTTAAACTCAATGTGTTATGTTAATTGTAATTTGGACTATGCATGATTTATGCTTAGTATCTTCGCCTAATGCATGATTAAGACTTTGTGTTGATAATCATTAGCATGGTAGTGCTTTTATACCTGATTCTTGGCATGCTTTAGAATATTGTTTAATGTTAAAATGTTTGGACTGTAATATGTTTTGCAATGCGAATTGTATGATGTACGACCGACCTTATGAGCATATTTATATGTCTATTGTATTCTAGTTTATGCATGATGTATATATTTATATATATATATTTATGCGTTGTGCGATTCGAAATGTGTATTGTTTTATGCATGACCTGCGAGAGTCAGTCTAGTGGATAGTTAGGCATGCCTAATAGAGTCTTTCAGTAGCTGCAGCGCCCTTTGAAGGTATTGGACCCTGATCAGGTCCCCCGTTTGGTTCCTCGCGAACCCCCCCTCAGTGCGGATCCTCGTGGTCCTTTTTAATGTATTTGGATCGGGTTAAGATCCCCCATCAGTAAAATGCTTTTGTGACAAAATAAAGTGGTTTTCGACTTGTACCCGTAAGGTACTAATCAGTTCAGTACACTCGCTATCCACTATTGTGAGTCAGCAGGTGCTTTACTGGTTTGTATTGCTTTGAAATAGCTATCAGAATGTGATATCCGATTGATTGTGATAAGGATTTCAGGAATCAGTTTATGTGTATATGAATGTGATTATGGGTTTTAGAATGTATGTCTGTTTTAAATAAGCATGACTTTATATCTAACATGGTTATCCGTACTCGTCATGTGATTTGTTATAAGTTCGGAATGCTTTGATTATGATGCGACTAGAGAATTTATGTATGTGACTTAAACATGTTCTGTTAATATATCAGCTTGTGAACCGAAGCAGCTGTGATGGTAAGTATGTGATAATTACTGTACTCTCTGCATGATGATGATATGAATGTAATACTAAGTGGTTATGTCTTCAGTCTCCGTTATCAGAATGTTTCTGCATGATGCTTAATATATATATTAGAGTTGCGCAGCGGTATTGTGATGCTCTAAATGTTATCCTTTGGTTATTTGACTAGTGTGTATGCTTAACATGATGATTGGGTTGTCAGTTCAGGCGTGGGTACTTAGTGATATTTATTGCATATGTATAGCTCTTGTGACTCAGCATGGTAAGATGCTATCATTTGATACCCATGTAGGTTTATGCATGAGTTATAGTATGTAGTTCGGCATGATGATATTTGTACCATATATTGTATTATGTCTGTATTGGTATATCCTGGACATGGGTTTATGGTCTGTTTGTGAGTATTGAAATGAATGCCTTTATTGTGCAGCCTGAATATTGATATGCTATGAATATCCGCATTTGTCATCTGAATGTGTTTTGCCTTGATGACCATTGTGAATGGCCGTCCATATTCTTGTGTGTTCTCCCCACTAAGCGTTTATCGCTTAGCACGGATTTCCTTTCCGTGCAGGTGGCAGGTTTGATTCTGTTCGAGTCGCGCTTCTGCAAGGTCGGCCACGTAGGAGTTAGAAGTTCTGTATTTTGTTCAGCTTCTGTATTTCAGCTTTTGTAATTCTGTAGTATTGTATATGTAATTATTATGCTTCGTTTTTGAGTTTTCTTTTGGGAATGTAATAGTTAGTATGTCTTTATGTTTAGATGTTTAGTTATTCCTTTGTTTTATTATTTCGATTATGCTTCCGTTGAATGGTCATACGTATGCCTTTGTGTATGCTTTTGCTTAGTGCCTGCGTGTGCGTGAGTCATTGCATGTTCAGTCTGTACCGCAAGGTAAGTCAAGGTAAGTTTTTAATTAACCCGTATTTTCGTATGTATGTTATGTATGAATGTATGCTTCCGCATTGTGCATGTGTATATCTGTATATGTGAGCGTCGTGTAGCGCGTCCGTCGGTGTCCTTCCAACGGGGACGGCGATGGGGGTGTTACAGTTAGTGGTATCAGAGCCCAGGTTTGATGGTTCTGGGTATGTTGTTTGTTTTGTGTTGAGTCTTTGCATGAGAGTCGGTTTTGTGTCGTGGCCTAATGCAGATGCGTCTTGTTTTGTGTCATGTCTAGATGGAGTCTGATCCTAGTGAGAATGTGGGCGAGACTACAGAAAGTGTGAACCGAGTTAATGCTGATCAGAATGTTTCAGAGCATCTTTCAGTTGAAGATTCTGGTCGGGTTTCTGAGGATAGGGCTCTTGTACAAGGATTGATTCGGATTTTGGATAGATTGACTGCTCCTCGTGCTTCTCAAGAAGTTGTGCGGCATGTTCCTCAGAAGAGAAAAGGATCGGTTAGTGAAGTGCCAGCAGGGAAGAGGGTTCGAGAACCTTCAGTGTATCAACAATGTCAGAAGCAACATGGGAATAAGTGTAGGAAGTGGATATCGCTTTTATGTCAGCACTGCCAGAAGCGACATCGTGGTCCATGTCGGAAGCTTTCAGGTGCTTGTTTCAGGTGTGGCAGTATGGAACACCGGATTACCGATTGTCCTAAGAAGATGAGTGAGAGTCTAGCTGGGCAAGCTAGAAAGGATGTGGAGGATTTGCTCAGATCTTCTCAAGTGTCTTCAGAGTTTGTAGCATCTAGCAAGGATTCGAAGGAGTCCGCAGGTTCTTCTGGTAAGTTACTTTGTAAGCTTGTGTCTAAGTAAGTTTTGTTTGTTTGGGTTATTTGGATGTAAGTGTTTCGCTGTGAATTTCGAGGACGAAATTCTTTTAGGAGGGAAGAGTTGTCACACCCCAAAATAGCCCTGGTCGGATTGTGCATGTTAAGTCGGGATCGGAAGGGTATTTCAGTAAATCGTGTTTGAGAATTTGGAGTGCTAAGGACCTAATTGATAAGATAATTAAGTTGGTAAAGAAAGAAATGTGTAAGTGAGTGAAGTGTAATTTGTTTTAGGACTAAAGAGCATTTAGACAAGATATTTATTAAGGCAATGTTTGGGTATGACTCTAGTATTGTGCCATGGTTTGAAATGCTAAGTGGAGTTTGGGGTCCAATAAGATGTTGCCAAGTGGACTGTTAGGTGGGCAGTGAATGGGGAAAAGAAGAAAAGAAAGTGGAAGAGAGAGAGGGAACACAGATTTCATTCCCGTCCCCCTCCTCTCACGCTTTCCCTTCTTCTTCTCTTCTCCCTTCCTTGCTTTTCCTTTCTTTCTCTATTGGCTTGGATTTGTGTGGCTTGGATTGTGATTTTGCTTGAGGAGGTAAGTTAGAATTAACGTTCTCCTGTTCTTCTTCTTCTTCTTCTTTATCTGGTTTCATCTTCAGTTAGGGTTTGGACTAAGGGTTGTGTGGTTTCTTGTATGTGCAAGCTTTGGATTGTAAGAAAAAGCATAGTAAAGGCAAGGGATGGATTGAGGACTGATCTTGAAGCCTGATTATTGGATCGTCATTTCCAGGTTTGGGAATATTTTTTGATGCATGTAATGGTTGAAGAGCTTCTGTGTTCTTGTCTCTGCCATATTTCTCACTAGGCTTGTAAATGGGTTTGCTTTGCTTAATTTCTGGAAGTTGATGTGTTTTGGCATGAGAATATGCATGATTAAGTGAGTAAATATGTTAGTAATGCATGTTGGGGATTGAATTGAAGTTACTGAGCTTTGGGTTTTGAAATTACTGTATTTTTAGGGTTTATGTTCTTTAATGGATGAAATCTGTTTATGCATGGTATTAGTTGATTTGATTGTTGAATTAAGTTGCAACTGTCTTGTTTATGCTGGTTGGGACATCGATTGAAAGGTAAGATGAGTTTGGTGGTGTTTTGAATGAGATTGAAAATGAATTTATCGAGTTCTTGGAGTTCTGGGTAACTGGGAATGGAAAATCGCGTCTCTGTGGAATTTCCAGTTCCACTGTTCTGTGAGAAACGAGTCACGTCGCGTGACTTAGAGTCACGACGTGACTCATGTGAAGGGCAGCGTGACTCCCATTTGCGAAGCGTGACTCTTCTCTCTGTGAGAGGAAAGTCACGTCTCGTGACTTAGGGTCGCGACGTGACCCTTGTGAATGGCGAAGCGTGACTCCAGTTGCGAAGCGTGACTCTTCTCTCTGTGAGAGGAAAGTCACGTCTCGTGACTTAGAGTCACGGCGTGACTCTGGTAAGGGTAATGCGTGACTCCTCTCTCTGTGAGAGGGAAGTCACGTCACGTGACATAGAGTCACGGCGTGACTCTTGTGAGGCCAGGCGTGACATAGAGTCACGTCCCGTGACTCTCTAGCAGGTCACGAGACGTGACACTAGGTCACGCCGTGACCCTCCTGTGAGGTCAGTCATGAGTCATGAGACGACTTGTGACCGACCCCTCTTCAGCTCCTTTTTCCGATTTCGCCCAGTTTTAACCCAAAATGAATTTCCTATTTCTTTTGTATGGGTCGTCACTGCTGTATAATTTATGTCTTACTGTTATATGCTCCTGTATAGCTTTTCTATTTTGATTTGTTCCCCCGTGACCAGTTTATTATAAAATGACTTTTAAATGCTTTTATGGCTTTTTCCTCTATTGTATGCTATCTTATTTTGCTCATCTGATTGGTTAGCCTATTTCAGTTATGATTAGCAATATGTTATGCATGTCTTTGATTGAATTCCTCTCTAAGAATAATCTGCCATGCTTAAATGTATATTGCATCATCCCGCGATTAAGATTATGTGCTTCTACTCATTGGCATAGTATGATTTCCCCATTTGCTCCTGATATGCTTTAGTATTAGGATTAATGTTAGATGTAATTAATGGAATTATTGCATGCTCCAGTATATGACTTGTATGAAGTATGATTGGCATCCTGTTATGCCAAACTTATTTGAATAATATGGTTGATGTCGGAATACATTGTTATGCTTTAGCCTTAAACTCAATGTGTTATGTTAATTGTAATTTGGACTATGCATGATTTATGCTTAGTATCTTCGCCTAATGCATGATTAAGACTTTGTGTTGATAATCATTAGCATGGTAGTGCTTTTATACCTGATTCTTGGCATGCTTTAGAATATTGTTTAATGTTAAAATGTTTGGACTGTAATATGTTTTGCAATGCGAATTGTATGATGTACGACCGACCTTATGAGCATATTTATATGTCTATTGTATTCTGGTTTATGCATGATGTATATATTTATATATATATATATTTATGCGTTGTGCGATTCGAAATGTGTATTGTTTTATGCATGACCTGCGAGAGTCAGTCTAGTGGATAGTTAGGCATGCCTAATAGAGTCTTTCAGTAGCTGCAGCGCCCTTTGAACGTATTGGACCCTGATCAGGTCCCCCGTTTGGTTCCTCGCGAACCCCCCCTCAGTGCGGATCCTCGTGGTCCTTTTTAATGTATTTGGATCGGGTTAAGATCCCCCATCAGTAAAATGCTTTTGTGACAAAATAAAGTGGTTTTCGACTTGTACCCATAAGGTACTAATCAGTTCAGTACACTCGTTATCCACTATTGTGAGTCAGCAGGTGCTTTACTGGTTTGTATTGCTTTGAAATAGCTATCAGAATGTGATATCCGATTGATTGTGATAAGGATTTCAGGAATCAGTTTATGTGTATATGAATGTGATTATGGGTTTTAGAATGTATGTCTGTTTTAAATAAGCATGACTTTATATCTAACATGGTTATCCGTACTCGTCATGTGATTTGTTATAAGTTCGGAATGCTTTGATTATGATGCGACTAGAGAATTTATGTATGTGACTTAAACATGTTCTGTTAATATATCAGCTTGTGAACCGAAGCAGCTGTGATGGTAAGTATGTGATGATTACTGTACTCTCTGCATGATGATGATATGAATGTAATACTAAGTGGTTATGTCTTCAGTCTCCGTTATCAGAATGTTTCTGCATGATGCTTAATATATATATTAGAGTTGCGCAGCGGTATTGTGATGCTCTAAATGTTATCCTATGGTTATTTGACTAGTGTGTATGCTTAACATGATGATTGGGTTGTCAGTTCAGGCGTGGGTACTTAGTGATATTTATTGCATGTGTATAGCTCTTGTGACTCAGCATGGTAAGATGCTATCATTTGATACCCATGTAGGTTTATGCATGAGTTATAGTATGTAGTTCGGCATGATGATATTTGTACCGTATATTGTATTATGTCTGTATTGGTATATCCTGGACATGGGTTTATGGTCTGTTTGTGAGTATTGAAATGAATGCCTTTATTGTGCAGCCTGAATATTGATATGCTATGAATATCCGCATTTGTCATCTGAATGTGTTTTGCCTTGACGACCATTGTGAATGGCCGTCTATATTCTTGTGTGTTCTCCCCACTAAGCGTTTATCGCTTAGCACGGATTTCCTTTCCGTGCAGGTGGCAGGTTTGATTCTGTTCGAGTCGCGCTTCTGCAAGGTCGGCCACGTAGGAGTTAGAAGTTCTGTATTTTGTTCAGCTTCTGTATTTCAGCTTTTGTAATTCTGTAGTATTGTATATGTAATTATTATGTTTCGTTTTTGAGTTTTCTTTTGGGAATGTAATAGTTAGTATGCTTTATGTTTAGATGTTTAGTTATTCCTTTGTTTTATTATTTCGATTATGCTTCCGTTGAATGGTCATACGTATGCCTTTGTGTATGCTTTTGCTTAGTGCCTGCGTGTGCGTGAGTCATTGCATGTTCAGTCTGTACCGCAAGGTAAGTCAAGGTAAGTTTTTATTTAACCCGTATTTTCGTATGTATGTTATGTATGAATGTATGCTTCCGCATTGTGCATGTGTATATCTGTATATGTGAGCGTCGTGTAGCTCATCCGTCGGTGTCCTTCCAACGGGGACGGCGATGGGGGTGTTACAGTTAGTTATAGCCTAATGGTAGTGGTATTCTATGAATTAAGGACTTATCCCCAGGTCCTTGGTTCGAATCCCACGAAAGGCAAAATCGCACAAGGGGGGTGTAAAGTTCTGTGAGTATCGGTTCGGGACATCTCTGTACGCAGGGATCTCCCGACGGGATATGTTCCGGGGAGGGTATAAAAACCGGACCGTTACAATAAAAGGCGCCTTTTATTGTAACGGTCCGATTTTTATACCCTCCCCGGAACATATCCCGTCAGGAGATCCCTGCGTACAGAGATGTCCCGAACCGATACTCACATAACTTTACACACCCCTTGTGCATTTTTGCCTTCTGTGGGATTCGAACCAAGGACCTAGGGATAAGTCCTTAATTCATAGAATACCACTACCATTAGGCTAGTTAGCCTAATGGTAGTGGTATTCTATGAATTAAGGACTTATCCCCAGGTCCTTGGTTCGAATCCCACGGAAGGCAAAAATGCACAAGGGGTGTGTAAAGTTCTGTGAGTATCGGTTCGGGACATCTCTGTACGCAGGGATCTCCCGACGGGATATGTTCCGGGGAGGGTATAAAAACCGGACCGTTACATGGCATGTCACAGTCAGTGCAATCAAGAAAATGGGGAACAACCAACCGTCCTTCGGAGGCACAATTTAACATCGGCCCAAACAAGTATGCACTGCCACAGATATGTGCTTTTTATATACCCTACACATTTGCTTTGCCCTTTTTGTAGTAAAAAGAAGAGGTTCGGGATAAGTGCCAGTAAAGAAAGCGACGAACGAGTCACCATGTTAACCCAAGGATGGTCGACGGTTAGGTACTGGGTTAACCAGATGGTGGTCGGCAAATACATCATTTAGATAATGGTTAATAGGTAGACATCAAGTAGACTAGATGGGGGTCGAAAAGTTAAAAAGCAGATATTGCACTAGCCGGATGGAGGTTAGCAGATCATACATTGAACTAGCCGGATGGGTTAGCAGATTAGACATTGAACTAGCCGGTTGGGTTAGCAGATCAGACATTTTACTAGCCGGATGTAGGTTAGCAGATCAAACATTGAACTAGCCGGATGTAGGTTAGCAGATCAGTCATTGTACTAGCCGGATGGGGGTTAGCAGATCAAACATTGAAATAGCTGACACGAGGCCAGAGAGCACATGCAATAGAACAGATCGCAATGGGGATGCAGTTAGACAACACTTCACCTCACGCCACGCAGGCCTAGATGAGGCTAGCAGACAGACCAGTCGCCGTGCAGACCGAGATGAGGCTCAGTGCAGCTCAGGAGAGCAATCCTCGCGTTTTGTAAGTTTGGAGTAGACTCGACGCATCACCATCCGCATTTTGTGAGTTTGGAGCAGACTCGATGCAGCTCAGGAGAGCAACCCTCGCGTTTTGTAAGTCTGGAGCAAACTCGACGCATCACCATCCGCATTTTATAAGTCTTGAGCAGACTCGGTGCAGCTCAGGAGAGCAACCCTTGCGTTTTGTAAGTCTGGAGCAGACTTGACGCATCGCTACTTCCACTGCAAAAAGGTAAGGACTGCCAAAGGTATGCGTTTCTTTCCTTTCTTCTCTGAATTTTGGCTCATCTAGGCACTAGTGTACTAATTTCTCCAAAATTGGGGGCAACTGTAGACACTGGATCCTGAGGCAGCCCAGATCAGAGTTACTTAATGATCATAAAACGCCTTTCCACAGGCAAAAATGGTAAAAGTGATGATTTCCTTATCAAATTTGCATTTTGTAGTAAAAAATTGAAAAATAATAAAAAATATTTAAAAAATTAGTTTTGAAAAATGGGGGCTTAAAATTATAGTATTTTTAGTCAATTTTAAATTTAAAAAAAAAATCGGATCACGAGTGTCGGGCGCAGCGGCGTGCCTGCGGCAGCGCGCTAGCGCACGCGGAAGCTGCGGCTCTGACGTCCGTCCCTATATAGCGATGGGCGTCCCTACTTCTGGCCATCGCTAAAGGGTCTGATACCCCTTTTTCCGATTTTTGGACCTAAAAATCAGTTTTTTATCCCTTTTTTCAAGGTTTTAAGGGATTTTTTTAATTTTTAAAAATTAAAATAGGTAATATCTGATTTTATTAAATTTTATCCCTTTAATTAATATTTTTTTCTATTTTATTCATATAAAAAGAATAAGATGAAAACCTAAAGGGGGGGATTTTTAGCTAGGTTTTTTTTTTCTCTTCATCTTTTCTCTTCTTCTTCCTCTCAAACTCTAAAAAAAATTCCAGATTTTTTCCCTACCAAGGAAGAATAAAAAATTTAGTTCATC
Source organism: Excoecaria cochinchinensis (assembly GCA_947683425.1). Lineage (NCBI taxonomy): Eukaryota > Viridiplantae > Streptophyta > Magnoliopsida > Malpighiales > Euphorbiaceae > Excoecaria > Excoecaria cochinchinensis. The sequence continues at coordinate 2,470,267 of CANTUQ010000034.1, forward strand.
TTTCATTCTTTTTTCCAACATAATTTCTTCTAAATATATATTTAGAAGGAGTTTTGTTGTTTGATTAAATTTTTGAGACAAATACAACAATTATTTGTTCTCAAAATTCTTTTTTTTTTAACTTTTTATTTGAGTTCAATTAAACTTTTTTCATTGATTTTTCTTTTGAATTTATTTTTGATGAAAAAGTAATTTTGAGTCAAACAAAACAGTTGTTTGTTAATCAAAATCTTTTTTTCATTTGATTTTCTAAAAACAAGTTTTTTTTCAAGTATGTTTTTCATTGGAATCAAATTCCAACATTTTTATTATTCAATTCTAATCTTGCAAACCAAGAATAAGGAAATCAATCATCTTTTTACCTTCATCGAATCGGAAACTCTGAGGGTAAATATTTCGGGCTTGTTCTTTTTATTCTCTTTGTTTATATTTAATTTATTCATGTTTATTTTTATTATTTTCAGTTATTTATTTATTTTTATTATTTTCAGTTATTTGTTTATTTTATTTATTTTGTTTATATATGATTTTATTCTTATTCATGTATATTTTATTATTTTCTTTAATTTATTTATTGTTCTCATTTATTTATTTATTCTATTGTTGTTATATTTGTTTTGTTATGTATATATATTATCACATTTTTATTCATGTGAATATTGATTTATTTTAATTCCTAACATGTAATTAATTTATTTCACTTTAATTCATCATTATTTTTAACATGTAATTAAATTAATTCATTCATCATTATTTTCAACATGTAATTAAATTAATTCATTTTTATTGATCTTTTTGCCATGTAAATGGTCTATATCATTTGTGAACATATTTAATTAATCATGTCACTTATTTAATCACTTTTTATTCTTTTCCATTGTCATTATCATATATTTAATATTTTGTTCACTTATTTATTTTCATTATTATCATGTTCATATTTTTAAATATTAATTAATTAACATTTTGTATTTTATTCCAATTATATCTTTTAATCAATTTATTGTTCATAACACATTTTTCTCATTTATTTTAAATTGTAAACATGTTAATTCATTTGTTATTTTTATATCATTTCGTTTTATCTCATTTTATTTTATTTTATCATTTATTTTATATTTAATTGATTTTAATTGACTTCAATTACTAACATTATTTCTTTTGTGTTGTGTTTTTATGTCAAAACTTATCTTTCTTTACTTAGCATTTCTGCGAGCATGCGGGAAGATTCAGAAGGCTCGTTTGGGATCAAGTATTTATTTATTTCATTTACAATATTTTATTTATTTGGCTTTTCCATTTATTTTTTCATGTAATTTTCCTATAAAATTGTTCATTTAGGCCCGCTAGAAAGAAAGTCACTAAATCATTTTTTATTAATTAATTTGGCATTTTTCCTAAATAAAATGGGACCAATGTCCTAGTTTCTCTATCCAAAATAAAATCATCACATCAAAATTGTTTTATAATAAATGCATGCGAGGACCAGTGTCCTCACTATTAATGAATATCCCGATTTATGCATGATTTGTATTTTATTTACAATGGGGGTTGTATTCCGCCCCTAGTTTCATTGTAATCTATTTTGAGGATGTTTATTTTAATAATGCTTTATTTATTGCTTTTGACGTGAATGATTGTGCCTTAATTAAATGCATCGTGTGGAAAGTTGATGAAACAATAAATTCAAAACTTAATTATAATATTAATCAAGGTACAAATAAATGAGAAGTTTCGAACTCACTCTGGTCTTGGGATCAATGAGGTTAGAGGTCTAGAACCTCCAAAATATCTCTTGTTCCCTTTCAAAAGGCTTAATTTACATAATCCTAGGCTCTAGGGGGTAGAGGCTGAGACCTCTAAGATCTCTCTGGTTTGCCCAAGATGGATATGTATGCGCCGTCTTAGGCTCGCTGAGGCTAGACGACCCTTCCTAATGTTCTATTGGGTGGCGACTCCAAGAAACCTCCTTGTTGCCCAAAATAGACGCACTTGTAAATACCTTACAAGTTTTTATGAACCTATCCTAATCACCCTAAAGTGGGCTTTCGGGAAGCCACGGGGTTCGGCGCACGTCACAGTATGGGTTTCGATCATCGTGTATTCAGGCAGTCCGAATAAACTGACATGGTCCTTTCAGGGCATGAAAGCCTTTGATTAGGTGACTAGGCAAAATATCTGTGCTTGTCCCATACATGACGATCCATACAGTAAGCATAGTATTATGGTTCATACCACTTGGAGGAAGTATCTACTTTCATTACATGAGCTTTGGCCAAGGTTGTCACACCCCAAATCAGGCCTAGTCGGAATTAGCTAGCTAAGTTGGGATTTCAAGTGTAATTTGGTAATTTGTACATGAGGGAATTGGACAATAATGCAAAGTAATTAATTAAATAAGTTAAGTGGGGAAAATTTTGGTGTGCATGTGGTGTAGGGTGTTGTCATGTGTCTTCGTTCATGGCATGATATTTTATGTGATAGAGTTGTGTAGTGGAATTGTGGTGTTTGATGTCTTCCCTTGGGTTCGGCTAATATGTGTTATAGCATGACAATTGTTTGTTTAGATAACTAGTGTTCTTAGCATGATAGCTGGGTATGTTATTATATGGTTATTGTGTTGCAAGTGAATGGGTTTATCTGTTAATGCATGGGTACTTTGGCATGATAGTTGCATGCGTAATATCTCTTGTGACTGTAAACAGTAAAGTTCTGATACTTGATACCTCGGTAAGTATATGGATGTGAGTTTTCGAATGAATGCCTTTACTATGCAAGCCTGACTTTATATGTGTTATGAATGTCCGCATTTGCCATTTGCATGGGTTTTGCCTTGACGACCATTGTGAATGGTTGTCCATATTGCTTGTGTTTTTTCCCCACTAAGCGTTATCGCTCAGCACAGATTCTTTTCCCGTGCAGGTGGCAGGTTTGGTTCCGTTCAGGTCATGCATCTGCAAGGTCGGCCACATAGGAGTTAGGAGTTTTGTATTTTGCTCAACCTCTGTATTTTTGGCTTTTGTTTTTCTCTAGTCTCATGTATATGTAGTTATATGTAAGGATCTTATTGTAATTAAGTTTTCAGTTATTTCTCCATTTTATCTTTTGCCTTATGCTTCCGCTAAATGATTATATGTATGTAAGTGAGTTAATTTATGTTCAGCTATTGTTCCTTAAATTTTTAATTTCCGCTGTATCTCCGTATGTTTTTATGTATGAGTGTATGCTTCCGCTTAGTGCATGTGCGCATGTGTGTGAGTGAGTGTCGGGTAGCGCGCCCGCCGGCGCCCTTCCAACGGGGGAGACGGTGGGGGTGTTACAGTTAGTGGCATTAGAGCCCAGGTTTGGCGGTTCTGGTTGTCTTTGCATTTGAGTCGGTTTTGAGTCATGGCCTAATGCAAATGTGTCTTGTCTTGTGTCATGTCTAGATGGAGTCTGACCCTACTAAGAATGTGGGCGAGACAATAAAAAGTGTGAACCCTGTTAGTCCTAATCATAATGTTTCCGAGCATCCTCCAGTTGAAGATTCTGGTCTTATTTCTGATGATAGAATTTTGGAGTTTGACCGAAGTGTTATTGGTAAGGAGAAACGTAGATATGACGAACATCTTTTAAGTATTGAAGGGTTTATGTAGCTATCGGCAAAATTTAGTTGGTTTATGTGTAAAGTGTTTGGGCTTTGATTTCAGTCAGGCAGCTAAGTAATGATCATTCTGATGAATGTGTTTGATTCGAATATAAGAAAGTGATTTAAGGGTGCAATAGTGTCGATAAGTGTAAGCGAGTGAGTAGTTTGAGAGTGAAGTGTATGAGTTTGTTGGTGACATGGAATGTAATGTTGGGAATTCTTTCCGATGTAAATGAATTTTGAGGATGAAATTCTGTTAGGAGGGAAGAGTTGTCACACCCAAAATCAGGCCTAGTCGGAATTGGCTAGCTAAGTCAGGATTTCAAGTGTAATTTGGTAATTTGTACATGAGTGAATTGGACAATAAGGACTTAATTGCAAAGTAATTAATTAAATAAGTTAAGTGGGGAAAATTTTGGTGTGCATGTGGTGTAGGGTGTAGGGTATTTGTGGTGGTTTAATCTAGTGAAGTATGTGTATTGTACCCAAGGATGTAAAGTGTTTTTGAGCAATTATTTGGTGCGTGTTGTGTTTTGGTACCAAATATTTCAAAGCATTGATTTAAGGGATAATTTAGTGTGTGAGTGGTGTATGGTACATTGGAGCATGAAAATCAAAGTGGGTTTGTTGGGTCCATTAGTAGCTTGCCACATGGATGGGGTAGATGGAAGCAATTAATGTAATGAAAAGAGGGAGAGAGAGAGAAGCAAAAGGGCAGATTTATGCTTCTCCCTCACGTTTCCTCCCCTCCTTTCCTTTCTTTCCATTTCTTTGCTCTTTCTACTCTCTTGAGTGTGTGCTTAACGTGGATTCTCAAGGATTGTAGTTGAATTTCTGAGTTGGAGCTGGAATTGGTAAGGTAAGTGCTTGAGTTGCATGGGTTTTCTCCTTCATCTTTTCTCTATTTTTTGGGTTTCTGATGAGGTTTTTCATGGTTGATTTTGTGGTTTTGGCTGGTTCTTGTGCAAGAATCGGAGGAGAGAAGGAGGAGTGAAGGGAAAGAAAAGGTGGGCTTTTAAAGAGAAGATTGAAGCTGCGTGTTATCCAGGTTTGGGAGCTGTGTTTTTTAGTGTGTGTGTTTGGGAAACTCTCTATTATGTATATGAATTTTAGTATATTCATTTGTGATATAAGTTTCTTGAATATGTTTTTGATGATATATGATGATGGTAGTGAGTGTTGGTTTAAATTGTTCACTTGTGCATGTGAAAAGGATTTTGGTTGAAAAACAGGGTTAGAATGCAGTTGACCTTTCTTTAGTTATTAAGCTGTATTGGGAGTTTTAGAACTCCAAATGGTATGAACCTAGTACTTTTGTAAAGCTAAGATATATTCCTACAAATGTGCTAGAAATAAGTTTGAGCTAATTTTAACTCTAAATATCCCAAAAGTGGTCTTGAAGTAGAGCTATCTTCTCTGGCCGGGTTCAGGGGAGATGTATAGGTTATTTTGATCATATCCGGAGAATTAGGTGTCCAAACGACCTGAAATTTGTTCCATTTGAAAGCCAACATCCTAAGGGTCATTTGTTAATAAGGACGTTTTTCCTTGAAATGAGGTGTAGAGGTCGGTTTAAGCGGTTAAAGTTAGAAGTGGAAAGCAGACCTGACTGTTTGCTTCCGTTTTGCACTTTTTAAGTATGTCACGGTGGCAACCAAAATGGTTACTACCGTGACCAATGCCCAGAGAAGGCAGAATGCTTAGTTTTGGACCTCACAGTGGCAACCAAATTCATTACCACCATGGCCCCTTATGTCTTGACCATTTTATGTGTTTTTCTTCCCGAATTGAACCCGCATTACACCGAAACTTTCTAGGATCCATCCGATGCATGTTTAGGACTACAAATGAGTTTAAGAATAGTTATCCCTTGGAAAAAGTACATGAATAGGTGTAGACACCGAGTCCTGACTCAGCCTAGATCGAAGTTACCCAATGATGATAATTGCCTTCACAGGCTTAAAAGGTTAAAAGTGATGATTTTCTCGTCAAATTTGCATTTTAGAGTGAAAAATTAGAAAATAATAAAAAATATTTTAAAAATTAATTTTGAAAAATGGGGCTTAAAATTATAGTGTTTTTAGTCAATTTAAAATTTAAAAATAAAAAAAAAATAAAATAAAAATTCGGATCGCGAGTATCGGGCGCTGCAGCACGCAGGCGCATTGGCGCCCAGCTCGCGGGCGCCCCGCCCAGCACGCAGGCGCCCAACGCGCTGGGCGCGAAGAGGCGACGCGCCGCGTCGCCAATGCTGCGCGTCGCTAAAGAGCGTCGCGCAGCGTTGTGCGCACTGCACGCCGCACCACGAGCTGGAGAACGCGATTTCCGCTCCTCTGCGCGCGGATTTCGCGCAGCCTCGCTGCGTGAAGCCCGTCGCTCTATAGCGACGGGCTTCCCTCCTCCCCTGGCTGTCGCTATAGGGTCTGATACCCTCTTTTCCGATTTTTTCACCCAAAAATCCGTTTTTTATCCCATTTTTTTTGGGTTTTTGAGTTCAAATTAAATTCTAAAATATTTTTTTAGATAATTAATTAATAAAATTTGATTTTATCATTAAAAATAAAAGAATTTTGTGTTAAAATAGGTTTGTTTTCCTTAATTAAATTAGGGCAACCTTTTTTATTTTATAAAGACTTTGTAATGAAAAATCAAGGAGGCATCCACATTTTTTTTTTACCAAAAATTTCCAAAATTCTTCTTCTTCTATTTTCTCTTTAAAAATTTCAGATTTCTCTTTTTAATTAAAAAGGTTTAATTGAAATTGAAAAAATCAATTTTCAATTCTTAATTATTCCAATTAATTTCTTTGTTTTTCCTCCATAAACACAAGAAATTAATCATCACTTTGACATCAATTTCTTTTCAATTTTAAGCATATAAATCAATTCCTTTGTTTTCTCCATAAACAAAGAGAATTAATTTTATTGCTAAATTATTCTTTCAAGCAATTTTCCGGAAAATCATCACTTTTCCTTTATCAAATCCAATACTCTGAGGGTAAATATTCTAGGCTCAATTTCTATTCTATTTTATTTTTATTTAATTTATTCATGTATATTTTATTGTTTTTATTGATTTATTTATTGTTTTCATCTATTCATTTGTTGTATTGATCTTATATTTGTTCCATTTAATTGTTTATATATGATTTGATTTTTATTCATGTGAATATTGTTTTCTTTTAATTCCTAACATGTAAATAATTTATTTTATTGTGATTCCTAATTATTTTTAACATGCAAATAATTAACTTAAATTAATCTTTTTGCCATGTAAATAGTTTATATTAATTATGAACACATCAATTAACCTTGTTATATATCATTATTATTTTCATCATTTTTTTGTTTACTAATTTTTATTATTCTTTTTATCATTGTTACATGATTGATTTATTATGATTTGTTTATTTATTCATTTATTATTTTTCACTTTTCATCATTATTTTCATCATGTGTATATTTTCATGTACTAATTAATTAACATATTATATTATATTTTCATCACATCATTTAATTATTTATCATGTATAATGCTTGTTTCTCATTTATTTTGGTTTGTTAACATTTTGATTCCATTATCATTCTTTTCATATCATCTAATTTTATTTTAATTTGTTATTCATTATTTTGTATATTTAATTGATTTAATTACTAACATTATTTTAATTGTATTTTGTTTTTTATGTCTAAACTCATTTTTCTGATTGGGCGTTTTCGCGAGCACACGGGGAGGTCCAAAAGGCTTGCTCGGAATATTTATTTTTCTTTATTTGTAATATTTTGTTTATTTGGCTTTTTCCTATTTATTTTTGCCATATAATTTTCTTGTAAAATTGTTTATTTAGACCCGCTAGAAAAAAAGTCACTAAACCATTTTTATTAATTAACTTGGTATTTTTTCTAAATAAAAATGGGACTATTGTCTCAATTTTCTCCATCCAAAATCATCACATAAAAATTATTTCATAATAATATGCATGCGAGGACCAATGTCCTCACCATTAATGAATATCTCAATTTATGCATGATCTGTATTTTATTTACAATGGGGGTTATATTCCTCCCTTAGTTTTATTGTAATATTTTTACATGTGCTTTATTTTACTTATGCTTTTACCGCTTTTTCTTAAATGTATGTTGTGCGCTTTAATTAATTGCATTAAATGTATGTGAAATGGGATGAAATAATAAATTCAAAACTCAATTATAAACTTAACCAATGTATGAATAAATGAGAAGTCCCGAAGTCACTCTGGTCTTTGGGCTCAAAGAGGCGAGAGGTTTACCCTCCAAGACACCTCTTGTGTCACGAGATTTTGACGTTAATCCTAGGCTCCTTAGGGCGAGAAGTTTACCTTCCAAGACCCCTTTGGCTGTCCCAAAATGGATACTAAGCGCAGTCTTAGGCTCTCCGAGGCGAGAGAAACTTTCTCAATGTTCTATTGGGTGGCGACTCCATGAAACCTCCTTGTTGCCCAACATAGACGCACTTGCGATTTATTGCAAGCTGTCAACGGACCCACAAATGCTCCGATCGCCCTCAAGCGGGCGGTCCCATGGGCGGCCGCAGGGATCCGACGCGTGTCACAGTGGCGACTCCACTGGGGACATACTCGAGACTTCGATTCGAAAGTACCTTGGTTAAAATTTACAATTGAGTTTTAATTTTAACATTTCATCCTTTTTCAAAACTGCATTGCATCTCATTAGAGCCTTAGATCTACGCTAGTTTGGTCCCTCTTTTAGCCCTGATGCATTCCTGAAGCACGACCCTATTTTCACTCAATTTAGGGAAGTGTTAAGGATAATCACCAGCCCAAGCCTCGTACCATCAAGGTATATCAAATGGTGACCCGATCGGTCATTACGCTCGTGATGAGCTAGGCCCGTCGGCAGGGACCATGCTTGGGTAACCCTAAAATATAATCACCCATGACCAAAGCTCATGTAATGGCAATAGATACTTCCCCTAGGTGACATGTACCTTAATACAATGCTTGCTATGTGGGCCATTATATACTGAACAAATTCAACTCAATTAAATGGGCTTTTATCAAAGGCTTTCATGCCCCGGTGGGCCCATCTTAATTTAGTTGAAATGTTTAAATACATAAAGGCCAAAATTCATATGTATGCGCATTAGATAAGAGATATTATGATGCCGATTTTTCACCGAGCACCATACGCATCCATTGGGTTCCCCCGCTAACCCATGGATTAAGCCCACCTAGGAAAGAGACCGCATTACCTCGTGTGTGGGAGTAATAAGGTTGGAAGGATTTACTTGCTTGCATGTGATTGTAAATGTTGCATAGCTCACTATCATGCATTGTATATGTCTTTCATGCATCATCCTAACAATCTAATTTTTTCAGCCATCATAGATTCATCTAAGTGGACTAGAGGTTCTGACGGTCGGCTAGTAAGGACAAATCTGCTCTTTGTGTTGCCAAAACTAGTGTCTGACTGGGATTCTGAGTCATCCTCATCAATCAGTGAAGCCTCTGTAGAACCACCAATGGCAGAAGAAACCGGAGCACTGGCCACTCAAGACCTAGCTAGGAGGCTAGAGGACTTCGAACGGAGAGTGCTAGACATGATGGGTGCTATGGCTGAAAGGATTGCCCATCCACCTGCTGCCCCACAGCCGCCTGCTGCTCTATAGCCACAGGCAGCCCCTCCTCGGGGGCAAGCCGAACCACCTGTTGGTGGGGAGGCTCCCTTCGTTGGAGCTGCTGCTCGCCAACCCAACAATGAGCACAGAGCTGTCGCACCCATCGAGCCAAGAGGGGAAAGGATTCATAACCCCAACGATGATTTCCTGATGGAGGAAGAAGAAGAAGAGGTGCCGATAGTCCACCAAGGTGCAAGGCCCAGAGCACCCAGAGTAGAGGATGAAGCTTTAAGAGGTATGAGACAGCAGATCGAAGCTAGCACCCGCATGCTATCAGCTGGAAAGAGGGTCAACCCAGAAGACAGAGATCTGGGGGATGAAGAGCTGCTACCCCAAAGATTCAAGATGCCCGAGCTGCCAAAATTAATGGCACCTCTGACCCATCCGCCCACATCAAACAGTACACCCTGGTCAGAAAGGCACAGGGCTGAGCAAGAAGCAGAAGGTGGAATATTTCTGCCTTAGTCTGGTGGGCCCGGCAGTTGACTGGTACCACGGGTTGGATAGGAGGTCCAAAGAGGACTGGGACCTTTTGACCGAAGAATTCATGCAGCGGTACGACTGCAGCACTAGGATGGAGGTCACCCTAAAAGACCTCAAGCTTATACAGCAGAAGAATGATGAGTCATTCCATGAGTACCTTACAAGATGGAGAAATAGGTTCATAGAGATGAAGAGGAAGCCTGACACTGCAGACCAGATCAGGCTGTGTATCAGAAACTCATGCCCTTACTTAAGGGACTTGCTCAGTTTTAAGGGGCTTAAGGACTTGGAGTCGCTTAAGGATATCCCTATAGAAGCTGAGGCGGCTTACCTAGCAAATAAAGGAAGCCAAAATAACTTTGCTGGGAAAGGCTATGGGAACCAGTCGGGATTCAAATCAGGAGGTGCCGGGAGCAGCAATAGCAGAAACGGTAGGACGGCAGACGTCTCAGCTACTGGAGTTGGGCAGGGTCAGAGATACTACTCCAACTTAGGCCGCTCTCTATCCTAGGTATTGGAGAGACTAATAAAAGAAGGCAAGTTACAGCCATTGCCACCCAGACCAGCCTTGAGTCAGGGACAGCCGGGATATAGAGGTGATCAGTACTGCGCTTACCACCAGCACACCGGCCATTTGACTGACCATTACCGTATTCTTAGAAACAAGATCCAGGATCTCATTGACATCAATTAGATCACAGATCCTGAGAAGAGAGAGAAAAAGAAGAAAGCAGGTTATAATACAGTCCCTCCACCGCGAACATGACCGTGTCTTGTAGTCCACTAGTGATATTGCTTTTAGATGCTGGAATCTTTTTATTTCTGGAACTTTTTGTGTTACAATTTTCTGTTTGTAATAAAGAGAACAACTTTTGCTTATTTGTATGATATTTCTATTGATTTCATTTCGCATGATCATAACACATTTATTTTGACATTAATTCAAATAATATGGCTGCATTTAATCTCAAAACTTTGGGAAATCCCAAAGAAAATCTTGATAGCATCTAATATAACTCATAAAGAGAGGAAATTCTTGAGAGATAGAAAAAAAAAGATAAAAAAATAAAAAAAGAGGGCCTTTGCTTGGACTTGAAATGACATGAGACTTGACTAAGATATTTTCGGGGCGATGCTGCTTCAATATAATAACGAACGAAGCTTACAAAAGCCAATCGTTTCTCCTCAAACATTCAAGATGAATGCAGTGAAGCCAAACACAATCCAATCCCTCATTGGAGTCAAACCATGGAAATTTCTTTCTTTCCAAACCTTTTGAGATATGGACCCCAGAGTCAATCAAGACCAATCTTTAATCATATAAGGCCAGCAGTGACCCTTGTGACTTAGGAGGACAGCTCATTCCCAAAAAAAAATATGAAAAAAAAACCATAGTCCTATCCTAAGCCATAGTTTGGTCTTAAACCATCTAAGGCCAATTCTATTCAAACCATTAAAGGTTACTTCAGAAATTGAGCCACCTAAAGCCAACAAAAGGAACATACAGACTTTCACATCTAAAATCCAAGCAAAGAAATTCACTATTTCAGCTGGCTTGCACAATGCCCAATAATAAAACTTTGGTGCTAAAAAGAATCATCGTCAGAAAGGGCAGCTTCCCCAATTAATAAAGACGAACGCAAGTTTAATCAATACCGACGGACTGAAGAAGGTTAATAACAAAAAAAAAATTGAAAGAAAATCTTCAATCATGAAAACCCGAGAGGGCTGATTGATAACAGGAGTTTGATGCTTTCAAGATCTATCCCGAGGTTAGCTGAGGTCTTGTATTTTTTGAAGCTAATGACAAATAATGATCATGCTTAATGAAATCAAATTGAAACATATGCATTTCTGCAATGATGTGATCAGAGCAGTTTGCTTTGTGTGACCAAAGTCGCCTATTGTCCACCGCTCAAGCGCTTCAGCCGATTCATCTTGCTATCAAATGAGAAGAATCAAGCTCATGCAATCATGTCCTAAGACTCCCAAAAGATTCTTGCCAACAACTTTAGCAATCTTAAAAAAAAAAAAAAAGAAAAGAGCTGTTAGAGTGAAAACCGTAACTGGCGCTCTAAGCAAAAACTAGGCAAAAGGATAGGGTGAAAACCTGAAAACAGGCAGTCTGTCGTTCAAAAAATTAAAAAAAAATGAAGAAAAAGAAAAGACGCTGGATTGGGTTGGGTCCATTCCAGGCAAAAAACACTACCTTCAAATAATAACTACAGGTACCGGATGAGAATCTCGCAATCCAGAAGGGCATGAAATTCAAAAGCAGCTTAAAAGGCATCGATCCTATTACAAATTGCAGCTAGCCCGGCTATCATCTCCAAGTCCGCATAGATGAATTTTTATCCTGCATACCCGCATGACTCATGCATTTCACTTGCATGCTCACTATTTTTCCTGCATATTTTAGTTTCCCTATTTTGCAGAAAGAGAAATTTGATGCGGACACCGACCAAAGCCGAGTGATGACATCAGTCCTGACAATCAACCAAAGACTTCTCAGGGAGCAGCAAACCGAAGACCTCTCAGGGGGCAAACGATAAATGAATCGAAGACCTCTCAGGGGGCAAACGATCAATGAACCAAAGACCTCTCAGGGGGCAAACGATAAATGAACCAAAGACCTCTCAGGGGGCAAACGATAAATGAACTGAAGACCTCTCAGGGGGCAAACGATCAATGAACCGAAGACCTCTCAGGGGGCAATGAACTGAAGACCTCTTAGGGGGCAAATGATAAATGAACTGAAGACCTCTTAGGGGGCAAACGATCAATGAACCGAAAACCTCTCAGGAGGCAAACGATTGATGAATCGAAGACCTCTCAAGGGGTAATCAACCGAAGGGCTCACAAATAGCACCACTTCAACAAATGAAAACACACCATGGTAATAACCACCATCTCAGAATTCTCCAGTTCGGAAAGACGGCTGACTCAGGTACTTGTCTCTTTCCTTTTCTTCTTTGAGTTTAGGCTCACCTAGACACTAGTGTACTAGATTCCCCTAAATTGGGGGCAACTGTAGACATTGAGTCCTGAGTCAGCCTAGATCGAAGTTACCCAATGATGATAATTACCTTCACAGGCTTAAAAGGTTAAAAGTGATGGTTTTCTCGTCAAATTTGCATTTTAGAGTGAAAAAATAGAAAATAATAAAAAATATTTAAAAAATTAATTTTGAAAAATGGGGGCTTAAAATTATAGTATTTTTAGTCAATTTAAAATTTAAAAAAAAAATAAAATAAAATTCGGATCGCGAGTGTTGGTCGCGGCAGCGCGCTAGCGCCCAGGCGCCCAGCGCACTGGGCGTGAAGAGGCGACGCGCAGCGTCGCCAATGCTGCGCATCGCTAAAGAGCGTCGCGCAGCGTTGTGCGCACTGCGCGCCGCACCGCGTGATTTCCGCACCTCTGCGCGCGGATTTCGCGCAGCCTCACTGCGTGAAACCCGTCGCTCTATAGTGATGGGCTTCCCTCCTCCCCTTGCCGTCGCTATAGGGTCTGATACCCTTTTTTTCGATTGTTCACCCATTTTTCCGATTTTTTCACCCAAAAATCCATTTTTTATCGCATTTTTTTGGGTTTTTGAGTTCAAATTAAATTCTAAAATATTTTTTTAGATAATTAATTAATAAAACTTGATTTTATCATTAAAAATAAAAGAATTTTGTGTTAAAATAGGTTTTTTTCCTTAATTAAATTAGGGCAACCTTTTTTATTTTATAAAGACTTTATGATGAAAAATCAAGGAGGCCTCCACATTTTTTTTAGACTAAAAATTTCCAGAATTCTTCTTCTTCTATTTTCTCTTTAAAAATTTCAGATTTTTCTTTTTAATTAAAAAGGTTTAATTGAAATTGAAAAAATCAATTTTCAATTCTTAATTATTCCAATTAATTTCTTTGTTTTTCCTCCATAAACACAAGAAATTAATCATCACTTTGACATCAATTTCTTTTCAATTTTAAGCATACAAATCAATTCATTTGTTTTCTCCATAAACAAGGAGAATTAATTTTATTGCTAAATTATTCTTTCAAGTAATTTTCCGGAAAATCATCACTTTTCATTTATCAAATCCAATACTTTGAGGGTAAATATTCTAGGCTCAATTTCTATTCTATTTTATTTTTATTTAATTTATTCATGTATATTTTATTGTTTTTATTGATTTATTTATTATTTTCATCTATTCATTTGTTGTATTGATCTTATATTTGTTCCATTTAATTGTTTATATATGATTTGATTTTTATTCATGTGAATATTGTTTTCTTTTAATTCCTAACATGTAAATAATTTATTTTATTGTGATTCCTAATTATTTTTAACATGCAAATAATTAACTTAGATGATCCTTCCAACGGGGGCGACGGTGGGTGTGTTACAAAGGTGATGTTACTTTAGGGCTATCCAAGCCTGGTCCCTACCAACGGGTCTAGGTCATCACGAGCGTAACGACCTGTCGGCTCTCCATTTAATATACCATGATGGTGCGAGACTTGGGCTGGTGATTATCCTTAACACTTACCTATATTGAATGAACGTAGGGTCGTGCTTCATGAACGCACCGGGATTAAAAGAGGGACCAAACTAGCATAGATCTAAGGTTCTAATCAGATGCAATCAAATTTCCAAAAAGGATGAAATTTTTAAATTAAAACTCAATCATATGTTTTAATCAAGGTACTTTTGAAGCGAAGTCTCAAAGTAAGTCCCCAGCGGAGTCGCTACTGTGACGAGCGCTGAACCCCGGGGTGCCCCGAATGACCCGCTTTTAGGATTTTTGAGAGAGGTTCATAGAACTTGTAAGGAGTTACAAGGGCATCTATTTTGGGCAACAAGGAGGTGTTTTGGAGTCGCCACCCAATAAAACATTGGGAAAGGTCGTCTAACCTCACTGAGCCTAAGACAGCGCATGTGTGTCTATTTTGGACAATCAGAGATATTTTGGACACCTCCTTCCAATAGAACACTGGAAGGATCGTATAATTTTCTGAAGTCTAAGACGATGCATATACTATTTTTGGCAAGCCAGAGATATTTTGGACACCTCCTTTCAATAGCATACTGGAAGGATCATCTAATCTCATGGAGGCTAAGACCATACAAATTGGGCCTATTCTTGGCAACAAGAGATATTTTGGAGACCCCACCCCAATAGAACATTGAGATGGTACTCTAACCTCGCTGAGCTTAGGACTAGAGAAGGTTCGAGACTTCCCATTTATTCATACCTTGATTAAATTATGATTGAGTTTTGAATTTAAGATTTTATTCATTTTCTCATTCGTTTCAATGCAATAATTAAGGCACAAGACAATCATGTAATGAAAGCATTAAATAAAGTAAACTCAAAATAAAGCAAATCAAAAATATAATAGTTTACAACAAAACTAGGGGCGAAATACAACCCCCATTGTAAATTAGCAAAAAAGGAAAACATACACAAAGCGAGATATTCGGTTAATAATGAAGACATTGGTCTTCGTATGCGTATTTAGAGAAAAAACAATATTAAGATATCATTTTTGTTTGGACAGAAAATCAGGATGTTGGTCCTATTTTATTTAAGAAAATTCCATCTATTTGTAGAAACCTTTAGCCATTTTTGCATTAGTGAGCTAAATGTAATATTTACAATAAATTGGAAATGAAAATAAACCAAAAGGAGATAGGGTAAAGAAACTAAACCAAATTGGTGTCCCCGAATCATCCTAGTGGGCTCCCCTTCTCACCTCCTCATATTCAGTAGAAATAAATAAACTCGCAAGAAAAACAAATAACACGTGAGTGGGATAATGAAATAAAATAATGAAAATAAAGGAAATATTAGAGATAAAATAAATATATAAACAATAGACATAAATATCTACATTTTGATAAAATGATTGTAAATAAATAAAATAAGAAAATAAAAGAAAAGTAGGATTGGTCCCAAAATATTTACCCTCAGAATTCGAGCTCAATAAAGGAAAAATATGATTGATTTCCTTACTTTGATCCGCAAAATTAGAATTGAAAATAATAAAAGTTGGAGTTTTATTCCAAGAAAGAAAGCTGCTGAAAAATAAATAATGAAAGAAAATAACAGTTATCAAGAACAAAAAATTATTTTCTTTGTCTCAAGAAAGATTATTCCATTGAAAACTGATTTTTGAAACTTTAAGAAATTTATTTGAATAAGTAAACTCAAAAAAATTTAGAGAGAATTCTATTCAAGAAGAAGAAATGAAAAGTAAAAAAAATTTGAATTCTTTCCTCGATCCGCAGCTTCCTATTGATAGGGTAAATGAGGATAAGAATAAAAAATTCAAATCTTTTTGAAATTTAAATTCAAAATCAAATCTTTTTTAAAATTCAAATTTAAAAATCAGACCTTTTTAAAATTTAAATTTAAAAAATCAAATTTTTTTAAAATTAAAATTTTAAAATAAAATATTTTTAAAATTCAAATTTAAAAATCAATTTTTTTTAAAAAAATTTAAATTATCTTTAAATATATATATCAAATTTATTTGAATTCAAATTTGATTTTAGAAAATAAAATCAAATATTTTTAAATTCAAATAAAATCAAATCCTTTTGAATTCAAATTAGATTTAAAGATAAAATCAAATCTTTTTGAATTCAAATTAGAATTTACAAGATAAAATTAAATCTTTGATATTTATTTTAAGGACAAATAAAATAAAATAAATAAAATAAAAAATTAATTTATTAATTTTAAAAATTGAAAAAATTATAAAAATACCAAAAAATGGGGTAAAAATCAATTTTGGGATAAATATCATGAAAAAAGGCCAAAAATTGCATTTTCGGCGAATTTAGGCAGATAACGGCGACCGACGCTCGTCGCTGGCGAGTGACGGGCACGGGCAAGCGACGCCTACATCATTCAAGGCCAACAAATCTATAAGAGTTCTTCAAATAGGCTTTGTGTTATATTAATATATATTTGTAAGCTTCTATTAGATATGAGTAACTTGGATTATGTATTAATTTGTGAATATTACAGTTTTGTATATGTGTAAATTAATTATGAAGAATGTAATATGTAAAGTGAATTTATGAACACTGTTATTTGTATTATATGGAAAATGTTTGGTAATAAAAAGAAATTTTATAATTCGGATTTTGTTAATTGAATTGCGTTGAACGCGCTTAGTTCAGTGACATCCTTAACTTATCGCCATAAATTGGTCATGTCATGATACGGTTTACTACGTACGGATAAGGGGTGTTACATTGTTAACCTAAGCTTATAGTTATATTTATGTTTGTATTTATAATACTTATATCTCTATCATACCCATCATGTCCACAAACAATTAATTGATCATATAACGATCATATTCACTTATAAACTCATTGAATATCATATAATAATATTGGGTGAACACCATAATCACATTTAAGCTCTTATTGACTATGTTAACATCACAAGCATATTCAACATCTACTGTCACACCCCAAATCGGGCCTAGTCGGATTTGTGCATGCTAAGTTGGAAAATTAAGGGCATTTTGGTAATTAGTGTATGTAAAATTGGATTTATTAAGGACTTAATAAAAGAAATTAAATTAATAAGATGTTAAGTGAGGAATTATCGAGTGGAACATATGTAGTGTACAAAGGATATTATGGTTATTATGGAAGCATCTAGTGTTGCTTGTGTATGGTGCCAAGGTTGGAATTAGTCAAAGATGTATCTTGGATTTAATAGGATTATGACAAGTGGACCTTTAGGATGGTGATAAGTGGTATGGTTGGTGTGTGCACTAAATGAGAAAGAGAAAAAGGAAAAGAAGAATGGAAAAAGGGGCAGAATCACGTTTGGCCCTCCTCTCCTTCCCGTTCTCTCTCTCTTCTTTTTCCCTTTCCCGTTTCTTGCGTTCTTTCTCTTGGTTGTGTGTGAGTTGGAGCTATTTTGGAAGAGTTTGGGAGCAAGATTGAAGAGGTAAGTGGTTAGGTTTTGGTTATTGTGCTTTGATCTTTTTCTTCTTCTTCTAGTTTGCTTTCGATTTGAGTAAGTTAGGGTTTTGGTTTAGTGATTCTTGGGTTTGTTTGTGCGAGTTTTGGATGATTTGAAGAGGAGCTAAGGCTAGATTGAGTGGGTTCTTGAAGATTGAGGTTTTGAATCGCAAATCCAGGTTTGGGAACTTTTTATTTATGTATGATTTTGATTATATTCATGAGTTGTTTAAGTAATTTGAATGTGTTGATGATGATCTTTGATGATGGTAGTGAGTGTTGGTTTTAATTTGATAAAAAGTGCATGTGAATAGGATTTTGGTGAGGACTGTGTTAGGTTACACTTGACCCCTCTTTGGTTATTAGGCTATATCTGGAGTTTTAGAACTCCAAATGATATGAAATCAGTACCTTTAGAAATCTAAGATATATGTCTACAAATGAGTTAGAAATAGGTTTGAGCTAATTGTAACTCTAATTGTCCGAAAAATGGTCAAGAAGTAGACCTATCTTCTTTGGACGGGTTCAGAGAAGCACTATGGATTGTTTAGATCATATCTGAATCTATAGATGTCCAATTGACCTGTAATTTGTTGCATTTGGACGTTAACATCCTATAGAACATTTGTTAAGAAGGAAGTTGTGGCTAAAAATGAGTTCTAGACTTTGATATAGGCTGTACAAAATTGTGGAGTGAACCAAACCCGAAATTTTGCTTCTGTTTTGCAATATTTTGGTATGTCACGGTGGCAACCAAAATGGTTACCACCGTGACCTATGAAAATGCAGGGCAGAATGCTCATTTTTGGACCTCACGGTGACAACCAATTGGTTACCACCGTGACCACCCCCTAATATGCATAATTTGAGTGTTTTTCTTCCCGAAACGTACCCGAACTTCATGGTAAGTTCCTATAGCATGTCTAACTCATTTCTAACCTTAGGAAATGAGTATGTGGGTGGTCGTTAATCCAAATTGTAAGTGATTAAAGCTATAGCATAAGAGTTTAATAATGAAATTAAATGTATATATATATGCTTTTAATTATCGAACAGGATATGCCTGTGGTATTGATCGTGTATGATATGAACAAGTATGCATACTCATGAATTGAGTTTGCTTAATGGAAAATGTATATAGGGGATATGAGTAATGAATGCATGATTAAAGTAATTGCCTAACAATATTATACGATGCATGCATTGGTAATAGATGTTATTAGAATATGTTAATATGCAAGGTATTTATGATATTTTAACGGTTCATGTGGATACTTGAGTGCCTATATAATATGATAAGGATTAAGGTGATTTAATGCTTTTAGATTATGAATTTCTCTTTTAAACAGAGACCTGTAATGTGGCAAACTGGGTAAGTAAGTGTTTATGTAAATGTATAAATAGTTTGTATGAATGATATGATTAAGTGAGAAGAATAACATTCTGTTTTGAGGTTTTTGGTATGTCACGGTGGCAATGAATGTGGTTACCACCGTGACCTACCCCAGATTTGCATTCTGTTTTGAGGGTTTGGTATGTCACGGTGGCAATGAATGTGGTTACCACCGTGACCTCCCGCAGATTTGCATTCTGTTTTGGGTTCATGGTATGTCACGGTGACAACCAACCTGGTTGTGACCGTGACCTACCCTGTTTTTGTAAAAAGTGTTTAATTGTTAAAAGCAAAGTTTGAGTGTTAAGTTAACGAGTGGCATGATAATATTCCATATTTGACTTTGATAAATCTTAGAACCTTGACTAGTGCTAAAGTATATTGATGGAACTATATCATATGCTTTGTAAAATGAATAGTATGATGATGTTTATATATTGTCTGATGTGACACATGATTTGAATGATGCATGACCTGTGAGAGTCAGTCTAGTGGATAGTTAGGCATGCCTAATAGAGTCTATGTATGTGTAGCTGCAGCGCCCCTTTGAACGATTTGGACCCTGATCAGGTCCCCGAATGGTTCCTCGTGAACCCCTATTATGTGTATGTGTATGTGTATGGATCTTGTTTAAGATCCTGTGCAATGAAATGTTGCTTTCCGACTTGTGCCTGTAAGGTACATTATATTATGTGTTCGATTTGTACCCGTAAGGTACTTTCTGTAATCGATTTGTACCCGTAAGGTACTTTCTGTAATCGATTTGTACCCGTAAGGTACTTTCTGTAATCGGCTTGTACCCGTAAAGTACTTTCTGTATACTCGTTATCCACTATTTTGGGTCAGCAGGTATTCTGTCTATTTTGCCTAATGTGAATATGAGAATATGATATCCGAATGTGTAAGATTTCGGTCATGTGAACCAGTTATGAAATCGAATGTGATTATGAATCTCTGATTGGGTTAGATGTAACTCTAACCTGTATATTGTACTTTCGTGGTTATCTGTAAATGGTCTTGTTTATAGTATGCGTATGTGAAGTCGGTCTGTCACATAATATGGATACTACACTTCTGTATAGTAATGAGATAAATTAATATGTATGTGAATGCGAATCTGAATTACTGAATACTATGGTTAAAGTCTATATATATATAAACGTGAATATGTATTGTTAATTACTAAGATTAAGTATACTGATTTGTATACTTAGGAATGTGATCTTGAACCAACATATGTAACAAATTTAATACGATGCTATATAGCTCCTTATTGTTAGCTATTGTAGTAATTACAGTATGTTATTATATGTTTATGTTTCATGACATGATAATTTGTAATAGGCTTACGCAGTGGAAGTGTGGTGTTTTGACTTCGTCTCTTGGTTATGGGCTGGATTATAACTTTTGGCATATCAAAAATATGTTTGAATAAATATAATGATTTTGGCATAATAATTGGGTGTGTTAATAATATGAGTATATGAGCGTGGTTAAGAACATTTGAGTGCAATTCTATATTATGCAAGCATGTATATTTATCTGTCAGGATTTTATGTACTCACCTTAGTGTATGTGGTATGCCTTGGCGACCGTTGTGAATGGTCGTCTATATTTTCGTGCTTTTTCCCCACTAAGCGTTATCGCTTAGCACGGGTTCTTTTTCCCGTGCAGGTGGCAGGTTTTCTTCTGTTCGAGTCGCGCATCTGCAGAGTCGGCCACATAGGAATTAGAAGTGATGTATTTTGTTTAGTTTCTGTAGCCTGGATTATGTAATTCTGTATAATATGTATATGTAATAATATGTAAAGAGAATGATGTAATATTCCAGGCGATGTAAATACTTTTATTTATGTCTTAAGTATTTCCTATGTCCGATCTTCCGTCTGAGGATTCTGTTGTATGATTGAAAGTATGTATATGTGTATGCTTTCGCTTAAAATATGCGCATTTGTGAATTATGTATGTTCAGTTTTTGCTCCTCAAAGTTTTTAATTCTTTCGTAATTATATATGTTTTGTATCGTTTCTGTTCAGTAACACACCTACTCGTACAGCTTCCTACTCCCTTGCGGATGGGTTCGCCTTCGTATGGGTTGGGGTGTTACATCTACACTGTCATCTGTTACCATCATATATAATACTATCATATGCATAACAATTCATACCATTATCTCATAGGTCAATACACAATCGCACAAAATCCATGTCTATCAATACAAAAAATAGGGATTTCCATCGCTAATTGGGAAAATTCTGTCGCTAATTACTTTTAGAGACAAAATGACTAACTGTCGCAAGGAATTTTGCGACCAAAACATAAAACCGTCGCTAAAAAAAAATTTTGTCGCTAATTAACCCCTAAAACTGGTCGCTAGATATTTAAAAATTATTAGCGACGAATTTTAGCGTCGTTAAATTCCATCGCAAAACAACTTTTTTAAAATTACACATGAAAAAAGGGCATTAACGATGAAAAATTTCGTCGCTAATTGTGCAAACTCCGTTGCAATTTAATTATTATTATTATTATTATTATTTCCAATTTATTATTATTATTTCCAATTTTATTTTGTTGTTATTGTTATTATTATTATTATTATTATTTCAAATTTATTATTACTATTTCCAATTTAATTTTGTTTTTATTGTTATTATTATTATTCTAACATCCAAAATTTAATTTATATAAATAATAATTCTACAATATTATTAATTCAAAAAATTTAAAAATATAATATCATAGAAATGCATTAAATTGAAACCGTAATTAAAAATTATTTAGAAAATTAAAAACATTCAATACAATTCAAATTCAAATATTTATAAACATCCCATACAATTATGATATAAACATTATCTAAAATAAAACCAAAGATAAAAATTAACTTTTATCTAAAATGTTAATATAAACATACATCAACTTTAAGTTTTGCATCCCCGCTATGAATATATCACATCAATTAAAACTCGCACAAGGCTCTCAACATCACTTCAAGATCCTTCTTTCAATTTGGTCAAAATATACATGACAATGTTGTCAACAAGTCTGAATTACAGCTTGTCAAACATGATTATCTAACATTCCACCTGTGAGCTTATATGGCAAGCAATTTCCAGAGATAAACTGCAGAGACCAATGACTTATTATCAAGCAGTACACTGGTATTGATTATTTCAAATTAACGCAAGTGTCTAGACCATGACCACTTTTCAATTTAAAACTTCCCTAAACTGAAACAGACAAGATTCAGTTTTGTGGTTTCTATAAAAGAGGTAATGGTAAGAGATTATGCATGCATTATAAACACTTGGTTAAATGATTGATGAATCAACACATTTTTTTATTCATGTCATAGAAAAAAAATAGATTTTCAACATCACTCATTTCAAAAAACCGCCCACACCATCTAATTAAAAAAGATAGGCCATATAAAGGAAATACCAAGATTAAGCCATATAAAGTAATTTCGAAGCACATTAAAGCCCAAAGAAAAGCCTAACACCAGCCTATATATACAATAGGCTCTTAAATGTGGCATCTAACAATAACAAAACTAAAAATTGACAATAGCCTATTTGATGAAATAGTGAAAAAAGAAAAACCTAAAAAAATCCCTGCATTACATTCTAAATTAAAGAACCAAATTAATAGAAATAGAAACCCAGCAACAACAAGCATTCAAAACTCAACTTAAGCTCCAAATCAAATTCCCTCTCATATATATATATATATATAAACCAACAATAGCAAGCATCCAAAAAGCTATACTTGATTCAACTATACAACTTTTTTTAGAGAAAGAAATCAAATCACTAAGTAAATAACTAAAAGAAACCTCATTTTGCAAGCTTTCTACATCAATTTCATTTAAAATTTAAAAAAGAACAAAATAGAAAATGAAAAGAATGATTAAAAGCTAACATTTGTTTCTAATTGCTCTTATAAGAGTAAAGAAGAAACATAAAGGTATAAGAAAAATGGAATTAACCGGAGAGTGGGTCTCTCCTTTGAGTTGCAAGATAGGAGAGAGGCAATCAGTAACCAATAATAATTTTATTCACATAATTTCTGGGCAAACAAAAATTAAAGGAAAAAATAATCATGTACTACCCCAAATAACAAAGAAAGAAAATCAAAATCTAGACTAACTCGCGAATTAAACAAGTATAACACAAGAACACACACAACTTATAAATGAAAAAAAATATAAAAAAATCAAAAAAGAGAGATTGCAGATGATTATAGAGTATTGGCGTGCTGAATATCAGCTTCGACAGCTTTGAGAGCATCCTTAGAAGACAACTTTCCCATGGATGAAATAAATTCCCATCAAAAAACATAAAATCAAATTAAATACGTAACTAAAAACAATACAACAAATCAAACCCATAAACAAGTAGAGAATGCAAATGATAACCTGTAAGAACGGCAAATCAAAATATTGATGCGTTTCACTGCATCTGAAAAAACATCAAACGGAGATTTGAAAAACCAAATTTAAAAAAAAAAACAGAGAGAGAGAAGAGATGAGATACATCTTCTTACAAGACCAGAATAATAAAAATATTAGAATACCTAATAACAGGAGAATAAGAAGCTAGAATATCCAGTCCGCAGCATTTTCAGTTGCCCAATGTCGCCGAAAACCTAATCGGAGAGGAAGATACATGCGGATCAGTGCATATCAACAGATCTATTTGTTTTTAGTCGGACCCTAAGATTATGTGGACAAAAACGGCAAGTAAAATTACATCTCATACACCAAAGGCCACCGAAAAGGATCAACGACCAGCAGTGATGAATGGAGGGGCGAAGATGGTAGCACATGGGGGTGGCTGGAAAACAAAGGAGGTGATCGGGACCAGGAAAGAGAAGAAATGAAAAGGAAAGAAGAAAACGGGAAAGGGAAAACCAAAATGATGCAATTTTAGGGAAAAAGGGGATTTTTTTATTATTTTTTTCAAGTAGCGACTAAATTAGCGACTAAAACCAACTGTCTCTAAATTTGATTAAATAATTATTATCCCTTTAGCGACAACACCAAATTAGTCGCTAAAATCGTTGCAAAAAAGCGCTAAAATTTCAACCAAAATTTAGCGACCAATATTTCCATCGCTATTTAGTCGCTAATTTTAAACATCAATTAGCAACTCCAATTCCGTCGCAAAATTATTTTCAAGAATAGAAAAATTTAATAAGTTTTAGCGATAAAAAAGGTCGCTAATTTCGTCGCAAAAAAATGACACTATCAATTACAGCCACAATTTAGCGACTGATTCTTTTTTCCATCGCTACTTTATCGCTAAACTTGCCATTAGATTGAAAAAAGGATTTTGGCGACTAATTGTGAAATCTGTCGCTAATTAGCGACTAAAATATGTCCGTCGCTAATTTTAGTCGTTAATTTTAGTTTTTTTGTAGTGTATGTGTATCATATATACATATATTTACCTTTTTAAATTACTCAAACTATACCAATAAATTCTAATACAATTTATTCATATTCATTTTCGTATGGCCCCAAGTTCATGATTAATTCTAGATACAATTTACCAATCATTTGCGTGTTAATTTATCACTTAAAGGCACTCACATTATTTATATTTTAATAGTAGTCATATATACACAATCGCAATATTAGCTTTTATCTCATCAATATGCACACATTCATACTACACCACTTAACACTATCATAATGTTTATAATAACATACACATGTTTAGCATGTCCACAAGTAGTTCCAACAAAATTATATTGCTCACATATAATTAATATGACATGCCACATCATTTTTAGCTTTCTTCGGTAATTTTTAACTAGTTATACCTTTAAATACCTCATTAATTATTCATACTCATAACCCTAGTCACGTATGTTTCCAATTAGTACCCATTCATATACTCATTGCATAGCCCTAGACATGTGTCAAGTAAGTTCCGGTGAACCTCGGGTTCGATTTAGGAAAAATAATGTAAAATATAGGCTGAAAATTGAGGTAACACATCGGGTAGCTGCATGCCTTGTGGGGTGGAAAAAATGGGTTTCGAAGTGGCAGAATGGTTTTACACGGTGGGCAGGAATCCCTGCCAGCCATGCAAACCCATTCTACCCCACTCTGCACAAGGTAGATTCCAACTTCCAACTTATTCTGCATTTTTAAGCTAGTAAACATAATTTTTAGCAAAAATGGTCTGCTTAATAAATGATCTTTACGACCTTAGCTTTCTAATGACACCACTTTCACATCATTTGGACCTATATCCTAAGAGTTGTGGCCTTCACATTATAGACTATTCCAAGACAATTTCAACGGATAAAATTGCATTCCAACTTTAAAAATTTGCTGGGAACAATAGAGACATAATTTGACCATACTCTCTCATCAAATTATTCTCCTAGATGTTTAATTTAAGTAGAATTTTAATTCGAAACATTTGAATTACTATAACTCCAGAAACAGCCTTGGGAACAGAACTTGCTCCCATTACCTGGACAGAACAGGTATACTAACTTTGGGCTAAATTTGAGGCACCTAAAACTGGATTCAGCTCTAGACCTTTGCTATGTATTTGTAGCTATGGATCTTAAGTTTCATTTTCCACTAGAATCGCCCAATTTTGAGATTCCTAGACCACATTATTGCTTAAAAACCAACTCAGGGTCAAGTGACACTTTGGGCAGAATCTCGCCTACATACTTTACATACCAAAATACACATTCTCAATCAATTTCACAATCACAATACAACTCACATCATTGTCTAAGATCAATATAGCATTAAAAATCATCTCATATAATTCAAGTCATACACAAAAAAGATGAGAAATTCCCAAACCTCTTTGTGTACCACTTTACTTCTTCAAGTCTCCTTTACTCCCAATTTCTCTTTTCCTTTGCTTTGGTTAGTTTTTCCAACTAATTAAAATCACAACTCATGTGAATTATTTCCTCTTCAATACACAATTCCAACCTCAAAGAAATAAAGGAGAAAAAAATAAAAGATATCAATTAAAAGTTACCTTATCAACTTAAATTGCACTAAGATTTTAGCCTTTCCCTTTTAAGAACCTTTAGCATGAAATGAAGTGGAGTTTAGAAGTAGTTTGAGAGACTAATTTCTGCCTTTTTTCCCATTTTTCATCTGGTCAATTGGCCAATTTATATGAGCTCAATTTCAACACTCATTTAGAAGGACACATGCAAGCTCCCTATTGGTCACTTTTTAGTTTTTTTTTGTGTGAAATTTCCTCTTTGATCCTCATCTTCTTCTTTAATTAGACATTAGCATATAATATAAATCAATTTCATACATTAGTGCACTGAACATTTAAATCCTTGTACATGTTTTATTTCTACATTAATTACAAAATGGCTGCACTTGCTGAATCTTTTACGCTAATGCCAAATTTGTCCTTTTCGACACTTTAACCACTAACTTATACACATTCGATTCTTATTTCACCTGAAACATGCCTTATCACGACTAGAGTGTATTTTGGGTATTTACAATACTAACTATCCCACAATTATTTTCAAGCCATATACAAGTTGGCATGATAAAAGTTTACACTTAAAATTTTAGGTACTAAATGCACTTTTTTTTTTTAAATTAATGTGTAAAAAGATGCATTAAGCATTTAGAATATGATTTACTCATTGAAACTCTTGAAGAGTTTGAAATAATTTTAAATAACAAATCTTGAAAATTAAAATTTTGTATCGATTCGAAAATCGAGCATTATTTGATTGAAAGTGATTATACATATGTTTTTAAATTAACTTCATTTGAGTATTCCCAATAATTGTAAAGTCATTTGATAGAATATTATGATTTCATGATTTTGAATTACCATGTTTTATGGTTATTAATGCATTATATATTCATAAATAAAGTAATTACCTAAAATTATCTATTATAATTCTAATTCTCTATTAATTTTGCATGTTTTATTTGGATAAATGTCTAATATGCCTATTGTATTATTTCATTCTAACTAATGTTTTAGAAATATTTGCATGAAATTAGACCTGCCAACTTTTGATTCAATCTGAATCCGTTCGAAAATAGTAACCTAAACCCAACACTTTTAAATCCTTAAAATTTAGTCCTTATTTACTTCATTTTTCTTATTATTTCATATTTATTCATTTTAATCCATTTTCCTTAATCTGCCTCTAGTACCAATCCGGTAGAAATCTCTAAACCAAATACACGGGACATGAAGCCATAAGAGATAGTGACCATTGAGGACCATTAACGCTAGAGCCATAAGAGAAAGTGACCATTAACGATCACTAACTCTGGGAGCCATAAGTGTAAGTGACCACGAAGGTTCATTACTCTGAGTTATAAAAATAAATCCGTCAATTTCATATGCCATAATGGCATAGTGCCATACATAGTAGATCGTCATTGGCCTACACATACGAGTTGCCATGACTAGAACCGTAGTATAAGTGTCCCTATGGCTAGCCAATTATATCCTGAACTAGTGATTTTCTACCAGTATACTAAGGGTAACATTCAATATACCTTACTTCATTAATTCTTTATGTACATAACTATAATCATTAAATTCATTACATATCATGCCTTAACATTAACTTACTTTTATTCTTAAAAATAATTCCATTTCTCATTCCAATAAATAAACATATATACATTACTTTTTATTCCTTTATTATACTTACATATCCATAATCATTACATATTATTCGATCATTACACTACCATTCATACACGTAATTTCTTTTCCATTAAATTCAATTCCATTCTACTTATTATTTTATTCTAATCTTATTTATGACATTACTTTACTTGTCAACATAAATTATATTCGTTATTAATCTAAAAATTCCAAATAAATTGATATACACTCCATTTTAACTATACATTCATTTGTGATATTACTTTCATTAATTTAATCAAATACACATTAGTACTCTTTAGTAAAACATTCAGCCAAGCTTATGGTTTTTCATTCATAATTTTTTTTCTTCCATTTATCATTTAATCGATTCAATTACATGTTAATGCACATAGATATATACTTATAAACCATTAAACATGAAAATACACCATGATAACCCTAAGTATCCAATTCGGTCAACATAAGAGTTTTTCATACAAGTTTGTTCAATTTTAACCATTTTCTTTGTTTCTTAACTCAATATAACAACATATTCATACTCTACAACCCTTAATTTACCTATATGAACCTTTATATAAAATTATAGAACTTAATTTCACTTACCTCAATTTTGACACATAATCTTTTTCACCTTCTTTTTCCCATTTCTTTCACTTTAAATGAACTCTAGAGGCCACTGCCAATGAAAAGAGAGGCTAAAATTTACTTGGGAGGGTTAGTTTGGTGGAAACTAGGGAAGAGAAATGAAGAAAACCATAGAGAAGATGCAGAACTCAATTCGGCCAAGCAAGGAGGTGAAGAATGTTGAAGAGAATTTTGGAGTTTGGCTCATTTTTCAGCCTTTTATAGGTGGTTTTAATGGATTGAGCTTGGTCCAACCAACTAGGCCAACCCAATTCTAAGCCGAAATCCATAATTAAGCCATTTTATGTCCATAATTTATTTCTTTCACTCCCCAAGTTCAATTACTCATAAAAATAATTTCATAATTCTTAAAATATATAAATTAGCCTACATAAAAGTTTTTAGCTCAATCAAAATCCGTTTCCAGTCCAGCTCACTAATACCGGTCCGATTAGCCAATTTTTAGTGTTATAGTAAAATTACTTTTTCACTGTTAATAATTCTCCATACTATTTAGATTCAGTCTATGCCTTCAGATAATTTTTTATAGGTCATTTGCTATTTTTAGAGTCTCAGTTAAATCCATGGTCAAACTAGTTACTATTTAAATTGAAACCGTGAATTTTTTCTTATTTTTAACTTTTAAGGACCTATTTGACCTCGTTTTCACTCCAAATTTTATCTTCGGACTCGTCGTGACTAGTATTTTTCAATAAGCAAATAATTTTTTTTTTGCTTCCGAATGTATTTTTCACCCTGGGTGTACTATTCACACTCGGAAAGTACTGTTCACGACTAACCGAGTTTTTAGGCCATTACATTATAAATGTACATAACCTTTTAAAATTGAAAGCACCACTTATCCAAAGGGAAAAAAAGGTAAAGAATCATATTAATTGATTATCTTTATAGGACATTTTGTAATATTATCGAGGAATCTAAAGTCTACCAGAAGCGTGATAGATCTCTTAATACAAACGATATCATTCTTTGAAAAGAAAAATGAATGAAAAATTTTCAAAGTGATACTATGTAAGAAGTAAAAAAAAAAAAACGTAGATCAATAACTCCATATGTCTTGGAAAACAGTCCTATAAGGAATTTTAGTAGCGGTAAATTATATGAATTATGTGAAAATGAATGATAATTATTGTTGATAATATATTTACATCTTCGATTGCTTATGAAAAATAATGATAATGAGTATGAGTCTCAAACTATCAAAAAGTATTGATATCAAAGTGATTGGCCAAAATGGAAAGAAGCAATTGATGCTAAACTTGTCACACCCCAACCTATTCCATGGATACTTCTACTCGATTAGAGCGAGAAGGACCCAAGATAGATAGGAGTGTCACACCCCACTAGTACAAACATGCAAACATCACAAATAGAATCACATATCCGGTATAAATAAAAACTTTAAAAGACAGAAGAGGGACACAGGACAAAATGGATACTTTTATTAATATACAAAAGAGGTCTTTACATCTTACATCAATTTACAAAAAGAAGAACGAATATACAAAAGCCCAAGATACATTGTTCAAAAGGGCTAACAAAATATTACATTCATTACAAAATAAAGGAAAGCCTATACTATAACACTCCCGATCTCTAGTTGAGTTGGCCTTCCCGATGCGACACGCCCAACCCGAGGCAATCGAAAACCTTCCACACCTGCACGGATAAACACCCGTGCTAAGCGAAATCGCTTAGTGGGGAAACACACAATGCATGACCGCCACTCACAGTAACGGTAACAGAAAACACATGAAAACAATACAATTATGAGCATATAATCATACATAATTAATTCAGATATTTGTATTCTCATCCAAAGATTCTTGTACAAAACACAATGACACCTGCTTAATCATAACGAGTGGATAACGAGTACACATAGATACTTAAGAGTATCAATATCTTATTATGGACACATAGATACCCGAAGGTATCGAATCATTCTTTATATGTTATTCCAAATTGTTTTCACATAGAATCTTAAGAAAGATTCAGACAGAAGGATCGCGAGGATCCAATCGGGGACCTGATCAGGGTCCAAAGTCGTACACATAGCTGCAGCGGCACATAACTCTATTAGGCATGCCTAACTATCCACTTGCTAGACTCTAGCAGGTCATGCATAAACCATTCAATCCATATTTTAGAGCACATCATACAATTCATCTAAAGAATCATGATATCACTTATATAATAGTAAAAGTTCATTCAGAAGAGATACGAAAATTCAATTAAGTTAAAACTGAGCAAAAATTCAAGAACAAAAATGGGTGGTTGGCCGGTCACGAGTCATCACGGATGTCACCACTCGTGACAAGCCTCCTCTGTCACGAGTCGTCACGGTCGTCACCACTCGTGACAAACCTCACTTTGCTTGTCACGAGTCGTTACGGTCGTCACCACTCGTGACAAGCCTCCTCTGTCACGAGTCGTCACGATCGTCACCACTCGTGACAGACTCTCTTTTGACTAGTCACGAGTCGTCACGGTCGTCACCACTCGTGACAAGCCTCCTCTGTCACGAGTCGTCACGATCGTCACCACTCGTGACAGACTCTCTTTTGACTAGTCACGAGTCATCACGGTCGTCACCACTCGTGACAAGCCTCCTCTGTCACGAGTCATCACGGTCGTCACCACTCGTGACAGACTCTCTTTTGACTAGTCACGAGTCGTCACGGTCGTCACCACTCGTGACAAGCCTCCTCTGTCACGAGTCGTCACGGTCGTCACCACTCGTGACAGACTCTCTTTGCTTGTCACGAGTCGTCACGGTCGTCACCACTCGTGACAAGCCTCCTCTGTCACGAGTCGTCACACTCGTCACCGCTCGTGACAGACTCCCTTTTCTCTTTTCTTTGCTGGTCACGACACACACACACACTGGGAACTGGAATTTCATCAGAATTAACTCCAAAATGGCTCAAAACACTTCAAATCTCCTCTTACCTTCCAATAGATCTTCCATACATCACAAATGACATAAAAATAACTTAATTCCACAATCAACACAATCAACATCATGCATAAACACATCTAAGTCCCTCAAGAACACAAACCCTAAAATTTTATTAAATTCAAACTCAATCAAATTTCCAAAACAGCAATTTTAACATCAATTACAACTATTCACATAATTTCTCACAAATCCTTCAACAATATTCCTTCTTTCACATCACATATCACACTAATTTCAATTCAAACTATAATAACACCACTCATAAACCCAATCAAAGCAAAACCACAATTATCCAACTCAAATCACAAATACACATAAAAGACAAACGTTCCCAAACCTTCTCTCCTTAGCTCCTATTCACGAGCTCCGCTCCCGCTAGCAATCCCTTTCCCTTTATCCGGTCTAGGAGCCTCCTCTGAACCACAAACCCATAACAATCAAGATCAATTCTAAAACAACCCACAAATGAATTTACAAATATTTAAACCTAGAGAAGAGGAAGAGAAAGAAATCTAAGACATCAACAACTCCTACTCACCTTTAAGCTTCAAAATCACAAGCTAATCAACTCTAATTACTCAATTAAGGAAGAGGGAGCAAGATTGTGCAAAGAAAAAGGAAGAACAAAGAAAGAAGAAGAAGAAAAGAAGAAGATGGCGTGAGGAAGAAAGAAGAACGGGATTCAAAAGGGAAAAGGCTGATCTCTCTCTCTCACCAAACCCATTAAATGTTACTCTATTCATTTAGCCACATGTCATCATCCCCATAAGACGTATGTCCCATATCACACCCTACTCCCATACAATATCATATACACTAAACTAACTCTTATTCATACTTTAATTCTATACATCCACTCATACCCTACACTAGCCCATCTCCTCTTCTCAACTAATATACATAAATTAAATAAATAATCCAATTAAACACATACATGTAACACATACAAATACACACATACAGACACGGACAGGCTCAAACTACTGGGGTGGTTTTGGGGTGTTACAATACTCCCCCACTTAACAGAATTTCGTCCTCGAAATTCATACCTGTTCCGAATAACTGAGGGTATTGTAATCTCATAGCTTCCTCTGGTTCCCATGTAGCTTCTTCAATACCGTGATGCTGCCATAGAACTTTGACTAACGGTATCTGCTTATTCCGAAGCTGTCTGATTTCCCTATCCAAAATCCTTTTCGGTTCTTCATCAAAAGAAAAGTCTGACTGAATCCGAATATCTTGCACTGGTAACACATGCAAAGGATCTGACCGATATCTCCGAAGCATAGACACATGGAAAACATCATGTAACCTAGCCAACTCCAAAGGCAACGCTAATTGATATGCTACCGGACCTACTTTCCTTAGGATCTCATAGGGTCCAATAAATCGTGGACTTAGCTTGCCTTTCTTTCCAAAACGGAGAACCTTTCGCCACGGTGACACTTTCAAGAAAACTTTATCACCTACTTCATACTGAATGTCCCGACACTTCAGATTAGCATAAGAACGTTGTCGGTCCTTAGCTGCCTTCAAGTTCTGTTGCACAACCCTCACCTTCTCTTCGGTATCCCGCACTATATCCGGACCTATCATAGCTTTCTCTGATAGTTCCGTCCAACATACTGGTGTCCTACATTTCCGTCCATATAGTGCTTCATAAGGAGCCATACCAATACTTACCTGATAACTGTTATTATACGCGAATTCCATCAAAGACACATACCGATCCCAGCTTCCTGAAAACTCTAAAGCACAACCTCGGAGCATATCTTCCAAAACCTGAATAACCCTCTCAGACTGACCATCAGTCTGCGGATGGAAAGCAGTGCTGAAATTTAACCGTGTTCCCAAGGCTACCTGAAGTTCTTTCCAAAACTTGGACGTAAAACGGGGATCTCGGTCTGATACAATGGATAACGGAATCCCATGCAATCGAACTATCTCATCCACATAAAGTTCTGCCAACTTGTCCATCGAGTAATCCACTCGCACTGGTAGAAAATGTGCAGACTTCGACAAACGATCCACTATAACCCATACAGAATCATGCTTACGCTGAGTCATAGGAAGACCAGATACAAAATCCATCGTGATGTCATCCCACTTCCATTGAGGAATGGGTAAGGGATGAAGCAATCCCGATGGCACTTGATGCTCAGTTTTCACTTGCTGACAAGTAAGACACCTTGAAACAAATTCTGTTATATCTCTTTTCATTCCCGGCCACCAATAAAATTGCTTCAGATCTTGATACATCTTATCTCCACCAGGATGCATAGTGAAAACTGATGAATGAGCTTCTTGCAACAGCTTCTTTCTTAACTCACCCACATTAGGTACACATAACCGATTACCGTGCCTCAATACTCCTTCACTGTCTAACGAGTATTCAGTGCGTTTGCCTTCTTTCACTGCTTGACACACACGCTGAAGTACATGATCATCTAATTGAGCCTTTGCAATTTCTGATCTCAAACTTGGTTTAACTTTAAGTTGAGCAATCAGAGCACCTTCAGAATCAAATCTCCATCTGCCTCGACTAGCCAGTAACGCAGACAAAGACTTCCTACTAAGAGCATCCGCCACCACATTAGCTTTACCCGGATGATAGTCAATGATACAATCATAATCTTTGAATAGCTCTAACCATCTCCGCTGTCTCAAATTTAACTCCTTCTGTGTTAACAAATACTTAAGACTCTTGTGATCGGTGAAAATTCTGCATGTCTCCCCATACAAGTAGTGTCGCCAAACCTTAAGCGCAAACACTACCGCTGCCAACTCTAAATCGTGAGTCGGGTAATTCCGCTCATGAGGCTTCAACTGTCTCGATGCATAAGCTACTACTTTATTCCCTTGCATCAGAACACAACCTAAGCCAATACCCGAAGCATCACTGTACATAGTGTACTCTTTACCCGAAACTGGCTGTGTGAGCACAGGAGCTTTAACCAATAACTCTTTTAACCGATCAAAACTGGCTTGACACTTTTCAGTCCATACAAACTTGACATCCTTCCGAAGTAGCTTGGTCAAAGGAGATGCTAACACTGAGAACCCCTGAACAAACCGTCGGTAATACCCTGCTAACCCCAGAAAATTTCTTACTTCTGGCACATTCTTCGGAGGCATCCAACTAACAATTGCTTCAATTTTACTTGGATCAACACGCACACCTTCTGCTGACACCACATGTCTAAGAAAGGCCACCTCTTTCAACCAAAACTCGCATTTACTGAGTTTCGCATATAGCTGATGATCTCTTAACATTTGCAATACTAATCTAAGATGCTCCTCATGTTCCTTTCGATTTCTAGAGTACACCAAAATGTCATCAATAAATACCACAACAAACTTGTCCAAATAAGGTCGGAAAACTCGGTTCATCAGATCCATAAAGGCTGCAGGCGCGTTAGTCAAACCAAAGGGCATCACTAGAAATTCGTAATGACCATAACGCGTCCGAAAAGCCGTCTTCGCCACATCTGCTTCCTTAACCCCTAACTGGTAATAGCCTGACCTCAAATCTATCTTAGAGAATACCCCAGCTCCTCTCAACTGATCAAAAAGATCCTCAATCCTCGGCAATGGATACTTATTCTTGATAGTCACTTTGTTAAGCTGTCGATAATCAATACACATCCGAAGGGTCCCATCCTTCTTCTTAACGAATAGTACGGGAGCACCCCATGGTGACACACTAGGCCGGATGAACCCTTTATCCAACAACTCCTGTAACTGACTCTTCAATTCTTTCAATTCCACTGGAGCCATTCTGTAAGGGGCCTTAGAAATCGGAGCTGTTCCTGGCAAAATCTCTACCGACAATTCAACTTCTCTCTCCGGAGGTAGTCCCGGTAATTCTTCCGGAAAAACATCTACAAACCCTCCTACAACCGGAATGTCTTGAATCTTAACTTGACCTCTCCGAGAATCTAAAACCACAGCCAAAAATGCTTCACATCCCTTCCTGATAAATCTTCTGGCTTTCATAGCTGATACCACATTATGCAAAGAACTACTTCCAATTCCCTTTACCACAACAGGCATTTGATCTTTGTCCTTCAAAACCATGACTTTCCTATGACAGTCCACTACTGCGCGATGCTTATCCAACCAATCCATTCCCAGAATAATATCAAACTCATGGAATGGCAAACAAATCAAATCCACTACAAACTCTGTACCCTGAATCTTTAAAGGACACTTCCGACACACCCGATTAACCATAATACTCTGACCCAACGGACTGGATACACAAATCTCATATTCCATCTTCTCCTCACTACCCAAACTATCCCACAACTTACCAGAACACACATAAGAATGGGTAGAGCCCGGGTCAATCAAAACATAAACTTCAGAATCAAGCAAAGAGAACTTACCGGCAATCACTTCAGGAGCATTCTGTTCCTCTCGGGCCTTCATAGCATAAGCCCTGCCAGCTGATGGTACAGGCCGATCTACTGATTCTGAAGCTTCTCTATCTCTAGGCCGTCCACCTCGACCCCTTCCTCTACCCCGATTACGACTTCCTTGGGGTACATTAGATCCAGCTCGACTCCCTTCCTGTTGTCCCGAAGGATCTCCATATCGACTCGGACAATTTGCAAGTAAATGGTCCGTAGAACCACATCTGAAACAGCCTCCCGTTAACCATCGACACTCACCCCAATGTTGCTTGTTACAATGGGTACATCTGGGAGGGCCATCTCCTCTACCGGAACTCGATCCCCTTGAAGAACCCTGTCTCCTCCCTCTAGGGGCCGGACTAGCTGTAGACTCACCAGCCAAATTTCCTTGCGATTCCCTCGGCCTCTTGCCTGAAGAAGAGCCACCTCCTACAGACTTCCATCTTTGAGCTTTCTCTCTCAAAATAGTCTCAGAACGCTCCGCCCTCAAAGCCGCTTGTACCAACTGATAGTATTTCACATTTGGAGCCGACATCAAAGAAGTTAGCATTACCTTCAGAGACTCATTCAAGCCTGCCTCAAAATGCTGACATCGGAACTCTTCTATAAGAACCCTTGGCGGTGCATACTTACTGAGCTTGGTAAATTCATTTTCATACTCGGCTACAGACATCGTTCTTTACTTGAGAGTTAGAAACTGCGCCCACTTGGCATCCTTATAAGCTTTAGTTACATACCGGTTCTAAAACTCACCTTCAAAGAACTCCCATGTAATCGGTTCAGGAACTTGCGGTTGACTAACCACCAACCTCCACCAATCATAAGCAGAACCTTGTAATAAAGACAAAGCACACTCCACTTCTTGCTCCGGTGGGCATCTTATCTCCCTAAGTACTCTGGATGTCTTCTCTAACCACATCTCTGCTTTGTAAGATTCATCTATGCTTGTACCAAAGAAATTCTCTGCACCATGCTTTCTTAACCTCTCAATTGGGGCACTAGGCGCTGTTACTCTTTCAAGTACCCTTGTCATACTCTGAAGCATCGCTTCCATTGGTCCCAAAGGCACCTCAGGATACCCCCTAGGAGGTTGAGCCGGACCAGAAACTGAGGGATCCTGCTCTTGGGGATTCGCACTTTCCGCTGACCCCTCAAGCGATCCACGAGCGGACTCCATAACTACAAACATAAACGCAGTGCGCATCAGGCCAACACAACTCTAACATCTAACTAACACACTGAAACTCAGTAACATCTAACCAGTAGCTCTGATACCACCTAATGTCACACCCCAACCTATTCCATGGATACTTCTACTCGATTAGAGAGAGAAGGACCCAAGATAGATAGGAGTGTCACACCCCACTAGTACAAACATGCAAACATCACAAACAGAATCACATATCCGGTATAAATAAAAACTTTAAAAGACAGAAGAGGGACACAGGACAAAATGGATACTTTTATTAATATACAAAAGAGGTCTTTACATCTTACATCAATTTACAAAAAGAAGAACGAATATACAAAAGCCCAAGATACATTGTTCAAAAGGGCTAACAAAATATTACATTCATTACAAAATAAAGGAAAGCCTATACTATAACACTCCCGATCTCTAGTTGAGTTGGCCTTCCCGATGCGACATGCCCAACCCGAGGCAATCGAAAACCTTGCACACCTGCACGGATAAACACCCGTGCTAAGCGAAATCGCTTAGTGGGGAAACACACAATGCATGACCGCCACTCACAGTGACGATAACAGAAAACACATGAAAACAATACAATTATGAGCATATAATCATACATAATTAATTCAGATATTTGTATTCTCATCCAAAGATTCTTGTACAAAACACAATGACACCTGCTTAATCATAACGAGTGGATAACGAGTACACATAGATACTTAAGAGTATCAATATCTTATTATGGACACATAAATACCCGAAGGTATCGAATCATTCTTTATAAGTTATTCCAAATTGTTTTCACATAGAATCTTAAGAAAGATTCAGACAGAAGGATCGCGAGGATCCAATCGGGGACCTGATCAAGGTCCAAAGTCGTACACATAGCTGCAGCGGCACATAACTCTATTAGGCATGCCTAACTATCCACTTGCTAGACTCTAGCAGGTCATGCATAAACCATTCAATCCATATTTTAGAGCACATCATACAATTCATCTAAAGAATCATGATATCACTTATATAATAGTAAAAGTTCATTCAGAAGAGATACGAAAATTCAATTAAGTTAAAACTGAGCAAAAATTCAAGAAAAAAATTGGGTGGTTGGCCGGTCACGAGTCATCACGGATGTCACCACTCGTGACAAGCCTCCTCTGTCACGAGTCGTCACGGTCGTCACCACTCGTGACAAACCTCACTTTGCTTGTCACGAGTCGTCACGGTCGTCACCACTCGTGACAAGCCTCCTCTGTCACGAGTCGTCACGATCGTCACCACTCGTGACAGACTCTCTTTTGACTAGTCACGAGTCGTCACGGTCGTCACCACTCGTGACAAGCCTCCTCTGTCACGAGTCGTCACGATCGTCACCACTCGTGACAGACTCTCTTTTGACTAGTCACGAGTCGTCACGGTCGTCACCACTCGTGACAAGCCTCCTCTGTCACGAGTCGTCACGGTCGTCACCACTCGTGACAGACTCTCTTTTGACTAGTCACGAGTCGTCACGGTCGTCACCACTCGTGACAAGCCTCCTCTGTCACGAGTCGTCACGGTCGTCACCACTCGTGACAG
Organism: Excoecaria cochinchinensis; assembly: GCA_947683425.1. NCBI lineage: Eukaryota > Viridiplantae > Streptophyta > Magnoliopsida > Malpighiales > Euphorbiaceae > Excoecaria > Excoecaria cochinchinensis. The sequence continues at coordinate 2,508,873 of CANTUQ010000034.1, forward strand.
ACTCTCTTTGCTTGTTACGAGTCGTCACGGTCGTCACCACTCGTGACAAGCCTCCTCTGTCACGAGTCGTCACACTCGTCACCACTCGTGACAAACTCCCTTTTCTCTTTTCTTTGCTGGTCACGACACACACACACACTGGGAACTGGAATTTCATCAGAATTAACTCCAAAATGGCTCAAAACACTTCAAATCTCCTCTTACCTTCCAATAGATCTTCCATACATCACAAATGACATAAAAATAACTTAATTCCACAATCAAGACAATCAACATCATGCATAAACACATCTAAGTCCCTCAAGAACACAAACCCTAAAATTTTATTAAATTCAAACTCAATCAAATTTCCAAAACAGCAATTTTAACATCAATTACAACTATTCACATAATTTCTCACAAATCCTTCAACAATATTCCTTCTTTCACATCACATATCACACTAATTTCAATTCAAACTATAATAACACCACTCATAAACCCAATCAAAGCAAAACCACAATTATCCAACTCAAATCACAAATACACATAAAAGACAAACGTTCCCAAACCTTCTCTCCTTAGCTCCTATTCACGAGCTCCGCTCCCGCTAGCAATCCCTTTCCCTTTATCCGGTCTAGGAGCCTCCTCTGAACCACAAACCCATAACAATCAAGATCAATTCTAAAACAACCCACAAATGAATTTACAAATATTTAAACCTAGAGAAGAGGAAGAGAAAGAAATCTAAGACATCAACAACTCCTACTCACCTTTAAGCTTCAAAATCACAATCTAATCAACTCTAATTACTCAATTAAGGAAGAGGGAGCAAGATTGTGCAAAGAAAAAGGAAGAACAAAGAAAGAAGAAGAAGAAAAGAAGAAGATGGCGTGAGGAAGAAAGAAGAACGGGATTCAAAAGGGAAAAGGCTGATCTCTCTCTCTCACCAAACCCATTAAATGTTACTCTATTCATTTAGCCACATGTCATCATCCCCATAAGACGTATGTCCCATATCACACCCTACTCCCATACAATATCATATACACTAAACTAACTCTTATTCATACTTTAATTCTATACATCCACTCATACCCTACACTAGCCCATCTCCTCTTCTCAACTAATATCCATAAATTAAATAAATAATCCAATTAAACACATACATGTAACACATACAAATACACACATACAGACACGGACAGGCTCAAACTACTGGGGTGGTTTTGGGGTGTTACAAAACTAGACTCATATAAGATATTTGGACCTGTAGTCCAAACACCTGAAGATGTCGAACATGTTGCTGATAATATTATTAGCCTCATCAAACTATTTTAAGATGTTGGTTATTCATGAAATTAGTCATTAATGGGTGTAGTTAAGAGTTAAAATTCAACACATCAAAGGAATGTGCAAATTATTTTTTGGGAACAACAATCAACAATTTTGTAGTTTTAAGAAATGCCAAATCGCAAAATTTGCTCAAGTAATAATCCAATAGAATTCTTCACTAAGGTTCTACTAACTTCTATTTTCAAAAAGCATGTTGGTAGTATGAGGATGCATCAACTTAAATAAATGTGTTTACGAGGAATATTTGAACAAGCAATATTTATAGTGCATAGTTATCCAAGGTGAAGTATTGTAATAAATATCAAGTATGAGGTGAAGTATTGTGATAAATATCAAGTATGTTTATTACTATTGAATTCTGTCACTTCTTCCAATCCTAGTAAAAGTCTACATGTTTGACTTTGTACCTATAAACATTGTAATACCCTATACCTGAAAATTAATACGAGCATCGGGTATTACAATCGGCTTATTTATCATCTCTTAAATCATATTTCCAAAATATTCTTCTTAGATCATATCCATATATTATTTTAGAATTAATTGGGTAGAATTTTTTTTTTATTTAACATGCACATTCAGATTCTTATCACAAGGTTACTATTCATTTTGTAAAATTTTCAGCAGCATAACGACTGCACACACTCCTAACCCTCCTGCACGATTAAAATTAACACTCTCAGTATATCATACAGCCAACACAACCTCCAACAATCAATCCACATGGCAAAATAACTCATCACACTCGCACTTCATTCAATATCAATATTACCAAATATACACACTCTTAATTAACCACAAACTTTCCAAATTGATACATGTATTTCTTAACTTCACAACTATACAAAGTATTTATACATAATATTCTTCTTAATACATATATGATCTCATACATATACATGCCACAAATAAAGCAAAAAATTACATCACTAACACTATGGCACCAAATGTTTGCATGCTCCATAATTCCAGTTCGCTCAAATGTACCTACGTGTAGTAAAATAACAACGTGTTAAGCAACTAGTGCCTAGTGGTGGATACAATGCTAACATTTTTCATTAACATGTAAAAATGCATTCACTCATGCCAATGAACATGGAAATTATTTCAAAATATTATCCCAAATAATTTATTAATTCAAGAATTAATTCTTTTGTTTTACACTATAAATCAATTATTATTTTATCATTATTATACCTCATTTTGCATTTATTTTTAATTTTGTTCCATAATTACAACTTTGCGATAAGGTAATTACAATTTTGTCTACAACTCTTTATTACCAAAATTACCATTTTGCCATTAATACTCCAATTTACTACATAATTGCAATTTTGGTCTTGAAAATAAAATTTTGGCTTTTATATTATGATATTACCTTAAATTACTATTTTACCACTTAAATTAACATTTTATCCCATAATTATAAATTTCCCATTGTTATTCATATTTTACTCTACATTTATGATTTTACCGCTAACTACTCATTTTAACCCATATTTACGGTTTTGCCATTAGATTTTTCTCTTTTATCACATATTTACCATTTTACTCCTAGAATTACAATCTTATTACACAATTACCATTAATTTATAATTTTATCACGCAATTACTATTTTGCCACTTATATTACAGTTTTGCCTCAAGTTATATCCAGTGGAATCCTCGAACTACATGTGCGAGACAAGGACCCTAAAGGTCCAAAACATATAAAAGTGACAATTAGGGGGTCACCTACTCCATGAACTTGCTTAATATCGACTTGTGTAGCTTTGTAGACCGCCATTGGCCTACACATGCGAGTCACCATGACTCGTACCACTGTTAATGTCCCTATGGCTAGCCAATCACATCTTATATTTCTGGTTTCACTACAAGCTACTAATGGCAAAACACTTTTAATATTTTCATTCCTTAATGACATTACATGTTCATTTCTATTTTAGCAATAATTTATGCCATTAAGCATGATTCTTGTCCCATAATTCACAAAATGTATATCATGTACACATACTTATACATTCATCATGTTTGCTTGGCGTCATTCATATCACCTTCTTTATGGTTCATGCATACATATAGTGTCGCCAAGTCCTTACATCCACCATGGCAATTCCATTCTTAACTTCTCACTAATGTCTTCTTATTTGTGATAAAATTAACTTAATTATGCAAGATTAATGTCAATACCTTCATTGTATACCTATTGGCCACATCACATGCCATGTTCATGTTATGTTCTTTTCTTTCCTTCAAGCATATATTTTCCACGTTTCTAATCCTAATCTCATTAATTTAACCTTAATTTACCAAAAAGTCATATACATATTATATTTCAAGTACTTAGATAATGTATGTTTTAATGTGCTTTAGCTATCTATACTTCATCACATCAAATTAACCATTCCGCACACCTTAATTCATATCTAATTAGAATCCATAATTTAAATTTCAAATAAACACCATATTTCATACTTAATTGATTATGTATGTGCATACATAATCAATTAGTATGAAAAATGCTAGTTTATGTATCCACAAACCTTGTCACGTATGCTCCTTACTTAGTTTTCTCATTCTTTCTCTTTTCCCTTACTTTTTCTCCTTTCTCCTTCTTGTTCTTCATTTGGATGAATTTCCCTTTACTTGTTCTTCATAAATTTCTATCAATTTCTTCACTTTACCATGCACATAAGATGGTAGGAGGCTTAATTGATGCATTGGGATTAATTTTAGGGTGATTTCAACTTGAATTTTGGTGGTTTGATAAAAAAAATGGAAGAGGAGAAGATGGGGTTAATTCGGCCATGGAGGAGGAAGATGGTGGTGGGAATTTCTTGAAATTTCTGCAATCTTCCTCATATATATATATACATACATATATATATATATATATATATATATATATATATATGCAATTGGATGGTTAGAATTTAATCATGTCCTATTTAATCTAAGGGTCATAAGTAAGCCACATGTCCTCCTCCAATTGTTTTCAAATTTCTTTATGTATTTTCCATGAAAATAGGTCCATAAATATCGAAAAATATTCCTTTAGGTGTGTAAAAATTTTTGGATTAAAATTGCGTCATTTTGGTAAATTTTTTTGTTCGGCAGTGTTTTTACCGGTTCGGTAATTCACTTTTTTTTATCTCAACTCTATTTCAATTTTTCACCTTAAAAATCCCATTCTAGCATTTTTTATGGATTTACATTCTCAAAGAAATTTTTAGAAGTACCGGATAATTTTTTTAATCTTGTTCAAATTCCAGGATAAAAAATGCACTATTCATATGGAACCGTTACTCATTTTTATTTTTGATTTTTAAGACCCTATTTAATCTCAATTTCATTTCAAATTACATCATCAGACTCTCCATGTATTATATTTTCAATGCTAAAACAAAGTGCATTACGGTCCTGAGTGGTACTATTCACTTTGGATCGCACTGTTCATATCCCGAAAAGTATTATTCACAAAACCGAATTTTTGAGGCATTACAAATATCCCTTTATGTATTGTTCTGTTGACCAAAAAAATAAATTAATAGAAAACTCTATACTAAGATTTTCTTGCTCTTTACTTTATTTGTCTTTCTTTATTGGCAACATATTAATGTTATTTAATTTGTTGATATCTTTCATTTAGTTTTATCTCATTTTTCACATGTTAATTGTTAATCCGTTTTCTAAAAGTTTACTCCTCTTTTTTAAAGAGCATATTAATGTGATGGTTCTTATAATCAAATTTATATAATTTGCAAAGGCTTTTAAATGGAATCAATTCAGAAATTTTTAATATGAAATTTTTAATAAAAGTTTTCTTGCACAATTTTCTTAAAATGTATATTTTAAATTTTTTACACAACAAATTTGTTTAGTTAAAAGCATAAAAAATATTAGTTTAACTCCAAAACTTATTTATCAAAAAAAAAAGTCCGATACTTGGAAAGATTAGCATTTAATTCATATTCAATTATGAAATTACTAGTCAATTACTTTTGTCAACTCTTAAAGTGTGGAAGTTATTTTAATAACTATAAAGAATTTAAATTGACACAAATATCTATATATATAAGACAAACTTATCAATAGTATGTTTTTTTTTTAAATTTTGATGAGGTTATATTTGTTTGAAATCCTTAACTTAGTCTAATATTAAAAAAAATTTGAGGGTTATTTAAGTTTAAAAAAATTTAACCCTACTTCATATATCTCTTTATATATATAAAAATTAGAACACTAGCAAATTTCAATTCAATTGCAATTTCAATTCATTTTTAATTTCAGTTTCAAATTTCAATTCCAATTTAGTTTCAATTTCACTTTTATTTGTAATTTTAATTCAATTTCAATTCAAATTTAATGGAATTTCAATTTCAATTTCAATTCAATTTTAATTTTAAAAATTCTAATTTTATTTTATATTAAAAGTTCCAATTAAATTTAATTTTGTTGAATCAGTTTTAACCAAATGATGGATAATATCAACTTCAAATCAATTTCATATCAATTGCAATTTCGATTTCAATTAAATTTTTAATTTTAACTGAATTAATTTCAATTCAATTATAAAATTAAATAAATTATCAATTTTCTATTAAAATTCATTCAATGAATAAAAATTATTTGAATTTGAAGTCCTTCCAATATAGATGAAATTTCAAATAAAGAACCAACTATTCATCATCAAATATTTCCCCCTTTGCGCATATATATATATATATATATATATATATATATATATATATATATATATATATATATATATGTTAAAATTAGTTTGACGACATTACAACCCATATAGATATTTATTTAAAGACTCGCCAATTTCAATTTCAATTATAATTTTAATTTCAATCCATTTTAATTAGGCTATATTATTGAAATATCTACTTAAACTGCAATTTTCATTTTAAGAGACGTTTGATCGACTTTTTCAGCTATATGTTAGATTTTTTTTTTTTTACAAATAGGCTACATTAAAGGTGTTTGGTTAATTTTTTAATCAATTACTGGTAGTTGATTCCTCTCTCAATCGGCTGCTATTTCAAATGTTCTGATAGAGTTGGAATACGCCCATAACTCTATAATGGATTGAGTTTCAATCCAGATTAAATTGAGTTATTTAATCTGAATAAAATTACCAAATTCTATTTCAGAAATAGTCTGAGTTAAACTAGAGTTAGGTCTCTAGTTTTTAGGATCTCTATAAATAGAGGTGAGATCCTCATTATTTGGTAACGAGAAAACGTACACACCGCAAGGCTGCTCGTTCCCACTCACAAGTTTTCTGTCTTAATTTTCAGGGACATTTAGATTGTGATCTAGCTGCTCTTACCCCGAGTGGGTAAAAGCCGGACCAGTGACCAAAAACAAACGGGATCTTGGTAGACGCTTTCGCAATGAGCTTCTGCGCTACAAGAGGTAGGTACATTTAATTAATGTTACCTTCGTATTAAATTATATTTGTTATAATTTTTCCCGTAATTCATCATTGGTATCAGAGCCATTGTTTTTGCGTCCTGGCATGTGGCCAAAGAGATATAAAATTTTATGTGTAAAATTATTAGATCTGGGATGCAATGAACACAACAAAAAATTTGTTTTTTATGTGAAAAATATATATGCGTGTATATTTCGGCTCGATTTTGTGTATGTGTACACCGAAACCCGAGGGGACGAAAATGAGTGTTCTAAACGGCTAACTAGAAGACGGGATTTTTAATTTTTGACCTCACCATTGGATTCACAGACCTTGAAAACCCCCTACCGGTCGGAACCGGAGCATCAGATTCGGCAGGGAAGGCGGCACATGGACTACACGCGCCACAATCCGTTCGGCACGTGAGCGTGGGCAGTGGCCCACACGCGCGTCACCACGTGTCAGCTGTGATGCGTCACGCTAACACGTGGCCCAATCATTGAACGCCATGTGGCAGAAGAGAGGGGTCGACAAGTGGACCAATAATAGGATTACACGTGGAAGACTGTGGTCATGCCATGTGTCCCAATCAGATGGTGCCGTGTGGCCCTATCAGGGGCTACCACATGTCAGACTGAGGTCTGCCATGTGGCAATGCTGACGTGTCATGTGTGACATGTGGTCCAATGAGATACCGCCACGTGGACGACACGTGTCATGCCATAAGGCGATGATGTGTACATGGGTGCCACGTGGGTGCCAACTGGACCATTAGGAATTGGACACATGGCGAGCTGTGGTGTTGACACGTGTCTGGTGGAGTGGGAGGCTGCGCGTGTGGTGCGTTAAGGTGCGTGAGCGCGTCTACCTCCCTCCTATCGGCGCGTGGTGGCGCGTGCGACTTCCTCCGACCACCATTTCAGCTCTGATTTTTGTCAAATAATTTTTTCAAATTATTTATGATTTTTTGGTCATGTTTGCAAAATTTTTTAATGACCAAAAAATATATTGTGTAATTTTTGATATTTAAATGTGTTTGATTTCAAAAATAAAATATTAAAAATTGTAGAAAATTTTTTTGAGGTTCAGTCCTTATTTATTTATTGAAATGCGTTTCAATCATGTGTATTTATACATGAGTGTATAAATTTTTCCTATAATATGTTACAGAAATGTTAAATAAGGGCACCGGTTCTTCCTTAAGAAACACATAAGTTGTTTTGAGAATTGCAAGAGTGCAATCAATAAGCAACATAAAATGCGAAGGAAGATTTGAGCTGAAGATATTGAAGCTATAGTGCATCATAAAGTACATGTGTGAGAATAAATGCAAGAGTGCATTTGAACTCGTGGTCCGAGTATGAAAATAAAATTTTGGTTCGAGTTACCAAATGGGAAGTGTTGAGAAGCGACACTAAAATTCTGTGATGGTATTGAGAAATGGATGGAGTGTGCATCATCCATGGCTTCATCAATGGACTTATTAGTCGCTTGGTGAATTGATTAAATCGGTCAAAAATATAATCCTAATAACTAAAAAGATTTTATGAAATCTGAACTTCTAGAATAGTTGACATAAGTGTCAATTTGAGTTGGCGTTTGTTGTTATGAAAATAGGATTTATGTTTCCTATTAATATTTGACATGAGTGTCTTATTTTGGGATTATTGGATTTTTGGTTAAATAAATGTGTTTATTTACTTATGATAATAGCATTTAACTTTATAATAAATGAGTTTATTTTAATTGTTAATTGTTAACCTATAAGGTTGGACATTAGGACTTAGAGGGTAATTGGATACTATAAGTACCCTTTTCGAATTTGAGACTAATAGAAAATTTTACTAGGATATTATTTCAGGTGCATAATAAATTGCATGTGTTGCCTTATCTCTTTTAAAAATGTGCAATATTGTTCCATTTGAGGTCAGAGAATCTTAATGGATGCTGCTTCCAAGTTATAATTACGAAATCTGAAATACAAAGATCCAGTATGTGCCTCAAGTTCGGTTATGGCTGAACTTGAGGATGACACTATAACGCAGCATAAGCAGGACCGGGATGCCTATGTTGCATCACAACACTAAGCTATTTCGCAAGTATCAAAATACAATGGATCTGTGAATCGCTTTGCAGGAGAAATTTAGAGATGTGGCTCTGAATAAGCTCCGATCATTGAAGATCAAATTTGATACATATCAGAAAAAGTCTGATTATTCGATGCAAAAACATCTAAGAGAGATGAAAAAGGAAAAGTAAGCTTAGTGAACTTAGTCATAAGTGACTGATGAGCAGTAGGTCCAAACCATTATCCGTTCTTTACCCTAGAGTTGGTAGCATGTGAAGATGCAACTAACTCACATGGATAAGCATAAAGGAATTTAAGGATGTTGCTTGTCATTTGAAGCTTAAAAGGGACCGTCTGACAGTGATTAAGGTCAATATCATAGTGCATATGGCACAGTCTTGTTCTAATAGAATGTGTTCTCATTAGAACAAGATAATAAGCTTCATCAATAGGGATAAAGAAAAGGCTTGAGAGCCTGAAAAGCAAAAGGAATAGAATCACAAAAGGTCCAAAGGCAAAAAGGAGATAAACTTTTCAAGTGTGAAATGTTTCAATTGCCTATAGAAATGACATTATGCAAGAGATGAATTGTGCTTAAAAGGATACGCTATTCTGACTCAAGAGTGAGTGGAATTTATGTATCTAGTTCTAAATTTCATCATTTGTGAGTGATAGATTTAGAACCAATGGACCGTGTAATAAGGGATCAAGATACCTTTGTTATGAAATTTAGGTTCTGTTCTTACTTTATTGAAATTTGTTTTCAATTTATATTTTTAGAATAACAGTGCAAGCTTATGCTTGAATGATTTTATTGTTATGGATGTGGACCATAACTATTTGAGTAAAACTAGTTTGTTATTTTTTACACAGTTATGAGGATAATGTGAAATTAAGGCATGCTAAATAAACCATATTGGACAAGACCGAATGAGTCGGTTAGTCAAAATAGGTTTAATAAGTGATTTAAATAAATTTGAATTGCCTACGTGTGAGCATTGCCTAAAAGGAAAAACTAGTTAGAAAATCATTCGAAAAAGATACTAAAACTGAGTTTCCATTGCAGTTAATCCATTCTGACGAGTGTGGTCAAATAAATGTGAGGGTAAGGCATGGGGCCTATTATTTCATCACATTTATATATGAATGTATTAGGTATGGTCATATCTATTTTATTTCTCACAAGTCAGAAGCATCGAGTTGCTTCAAGAGTTATATGAGTATAGTTGAGAATCAATTAGATAAAAAGATCAAAGGTTTAAGAATTGACAGAGGTTAGTAAAATCATACAGATAAATTTAAAGCTTTATGTGATGAAAAGGATTGAACATCAGTTGTTCATTCCTATAAATCGACAACAAAACAGTGTTGAGTAAAGGAGAAATAAGACTCTCCTATATATGTGTATGCACCGTGTCCCGAAGCGGTTCGGATCAGAGGTTACCCTATGATGAAATCAGTATTTGAGCCTGCATAAACGGTTTGGATTCGGGGGTTTTAGTCCCATGTTCCACGAGAAATGAATCTTTCCACCTTTCCTGGGCAGAGGGGAGAAAACGGGGTTATTTTTCGGATAAAAAATGTTTTTCTCTCTACGGACGGCCAGCCCGTCGGTGAAAGGCCAGCCCGTCGCTTGGTGTCACAGACGGCCTATGGTATTTTTTGACACTCGTCGAAAAATCACCGCCTCTGTCAGAGCACCGCCTGGTTTTCCGGAGCACGCAACCTTTCCAACGCCCGTCGGTGGATATAGCAGGGCCGTCGGATGAATCCTTGTGTCAGAAGGATTCTTCCGACTCCCTCCCCTATACACCGACGCCCGTCGGTCGTGTCTGGCTATTAAAGCTCCGGATTTTCACTTGAAAAGGGTTGCCTAGAATAAATGAACGTATAAGGAACGTTCGATATGCCAGTGTCATGGGTAGTCTTATGTATGCAGTGTTGTATACAAGACATGATATGTATTATGCAGTGAGCATGGTTAATAAATATCAAACTAACCCAGGCAAAGCACATTGGAAGCAATTAAAAAGGTACTTATATATCTTAAAAGTACTGCAAACTATTCTCTCTATTATCAAGAAAGGGATCTGCAAATGAGAGAATACAGAAACGTTGATTGGACCGGAGATGTGGATGAGAGGACATCCATTCCAGGTTACATATTCTTGTTTGGTGTTGTGCATTTTTCTAATGATGCAACATACTGCAAGTATACGGTGTACCGCAATAGTACTTTAGATATCGATCCCACAGGGAACGTGTTACACACTATTACTAATTGATTTTAATCTTGTTTACAATTATAAAATGATAGAGAAGTGGTTCTAATTTAATCTAATATGTAAACTTATTAAACCTAGTTAATGATAGTCAAAAGAAGATAAAATAAATCATGAAGAATTAAAAACAATGAACTTGATTCCATCATTTAGATTAACATCTTTCATCTTTTTATGCAAGCCAAGTTAGAATAAACTTTTAACTCACTCTCTCGACATGAATTAAAATGCCTAAAACATACAATTAAAATTCTAACTCACAATTTTCATTAATGAATTAGAGGTTTCTAATTACATATTTTAAGAATAAACACTAACCTATAGCAATTATCTCAATATACCAATCTCTCAAATATACCTTGATAATGAATCTCTATTAAATGTCGGATAAAGCAAACTCTCGAATTACTTTAACTTGTAAAGATCATGCAAAAGATATTAATAGAGAATCTACAATGAAAGATTATGAAAGTAGATAGAAATAGAAAGAATTATAATATGCAAGTTCATTAAAATAATATTCATAAAAATAGTGGAGAAGAATTAAAAATAAGAGAATAAGATAGAAGCCTTTCAACCCTTTTTCCCAATCTCTTGAAATAGATTTTCTCCTCCTTGATCTTCTTCTTCAAATCATAGAACTAAATAATGAAATTTAACTAAAGAAGAACTGTTTACAAAATACAGAAAATTCCTTAACTAAAAAATTCATCTTATTGTCATCTATTGTATATTAAAACTACAGTTAAACTACATATTTATAGAAAATAATTGAAAGCTTGTGTCTCTTGAAGATGTCCCTTGAGAATGGTTGCAACTTTAGGTGAAAGAGGGTGACTTTTCAAATGCCTTTTGGCCCAAAACTGCCCCAACGGTCGTTTCTGTCGCGCTCGCAACGGTGTCGCGATCGCGACAGAACGCGCTGGTCGTTTTCTTCTTTCCTTCTCTCGCTCAGTTTTCCTCTCCCTCTCTGGCCAGTCACGTCGCGTGACTCCCCATCACGGCGTGCCTTCTTCGCGTGTGGCGTGACTGGCGCTCACGTCGCGTGACTTCTTCCCTTCTTTCTCTTCTCTTTCCTTTCTTTCTTCTGGCCTCTCTGTGGCGTCACGTCGCGTGACCTTTGCTCACGCCGTGACTCTTCTTCTTTCTTCTTCTCTTTCCTTTCTTTCCTTTCTTTGCTGGCTTCTCTTCTTCAGTCACGTCACGTTACTCCTGATCACGGCGTGACTCGTCTCTTCTCAGCTTCTTTCTCTTCTTTTCCTCCTTCCTCTTCTTTCTTCCCAGCAAGTCACGTCACGTTACTCCTGATCACGGCGTGATCAGTTCCTCTCTCACGATCATCTCATTCTATTAACTTCTTCATCTGCTCTTTTCTTCATTTTTCACCTACAAATGACAGTAAACACACAAACATGCACTCTAATACAAATAATCATAAATTAACAAGTCACATTAAATTTTACAAACAATTATATGATTAATTACATAAACTCACACAAAATAAATACATAATTATACTGCAATTTAGCTCCTATCAAATTCCCCCACACTTAACCCTTGCTTGTCCTCAAGCAAGATCAAAGAAATAAGAAAATTTAATAACCAGTAAAAATTACTACAAAACACTGTTATTTAGCATATGTAATAGAATTGAAAATAACCAAATATCTCATGCACTCATAATAAAATCAGTAAGTCAAAATTTAAAAGCACGCACTATAAATTCAACAAATTACTAAACTTTACTAATACCAACATAAAGAGTATGAAGTCTATTAAAACTAAACATGAAATAAAGAAAGAAAATTAATCATAAAGTTTAAATTCTCAAGCTACTAGTTGTACTTAGGACATTTTGAGCTCACTTACCCTTAATCCAATCTCATGGCATTTTTAGACTTTTCTTTTTCTTTTTCTTTGATTTTTCTTTTTGATTTCTAGCAAGAGAAAGTATATGGGTGCGTTTTACGCTCCATCCCATATTTTTGCAATTTTTGATATATATCTTGCTTTTTTTTTATAACTTTAGTGGGTGCATTTTATGCTCCATCCCACTTTTAACTTTTCTTTTTAAATTTAGTCCTCATCCATTATTGAAAAGATAAAAGGTAAGTATTATGGCTATAGTTTCCTTAAACAACTAGAAATTGAAAATTATAAACTAAATGAGTAAATTCTAACTTTAAAAACATGGTTAGTTAAAAAGACTAAATAATCTATAATGTTGAAATAAGTAAAACAAAATAACTTGAAAAACTTAAAATACATGCTAAAAAGTTTTGAAAAACTGATAAAAATGAGCATAAAAAATAAATGACTTAACAACCTATATAATACACCAAATAAACAATGCTTCATAATAAAGTTTACTTAAAAACCTAATTGAAATATAAAAACACACAAACAAAAATAATCATGCACTTGACATACATAATATATATACAAACTCAAAAACACAGTCACAAACATCACAACACATAACACAGTCACTCCCCCACACTTAGAACCAACATTGTCCTCAATGTGTAGAAATGACACATAAAAACAAATAAAAGAAACAAATAAAAGAAATGAATAAAAAGAAAACTCCCCTATCATGGTGAAGGTGGAGGCGATGGAACCCGAAATCCAGCCTGGGTCATGAAGTTATCAAACTTGTATTCCAACCTTCTTTGACGTCTCTCAATAGAAGAAAGTTGTGCTTGCATATCGGATAACATCATTGGGATGTTATGACTAGATGAACCAACTTCAGGAGCAGCAGCTGGAATATCAGGCATTACTTCATCGTCACTTGCCTCCTCCTCTCCTTCTTCTTCTTGTTCCTCAACTTGTGGCGCAACATTTCCAGCAATATCCCTCCAACATGATCGAGCACGCGCCGAAATTTCCTGAAAATTATTGCCAACAACTTCTCCACGAACTAACATAGTTTTATTAAAATAATGGCAAGGAAAAACTCTATAATAAGCATCAAGATCAACATTTAAATTAGTTGCAATACTAGAAATAACATGCCCATGTGTTAAAGGTGAATCATGCTTATGTACACATTGCAACAATTGACTTACTATCCAAAAAGGCCAACATACGTCCTTGCGTTTATGTACACACCACATCAAAAACAATTCATTATATGAAACTCTATTGAATTCGGACCTATTAAAAACCAAAGAAGCTAAAATCCTATGCAAAATCCAATACCTTAAATCTTTAATAAACATGGATTTAGCATCCCTAGCTCTATAACGAGTTTGCAAATCAGTCAAAAATGTCCAAAATTCATGTGGCTTAAACAATTTAGGTGGCTCGGTTAAACCAGCTTGAGAAAATCTAAATATCATATTCATCATAAAATAGGTTAAAGTATAAGGTGTACCAGCCATCCTAAAGTCTAACCAATTCTCATTATCATCATTCTTTTTTAATGTGGTATAAAATTCTAAAACTAAATCAGGACGCACATTTTCATGCATAGAAGCAAATTTAAACAACCCACATACCCTTAACATATCATTAACTACTTCTAGCATACCAATTTGATTAAGTAAAGAGTCAGGAAAAAACTTACAGTGCATCAAATGCCTATTACGAAGTAGTAAATACCTACTGCCTTCATCTACAGAGAAGATAGGAAATAAGGCACCATAATGAGCAGCAATATTCACTTCATCTGTAGCTTCCTGCTCTTCTTGGTCAGTTCGAAAAACAGTTGGGTTCTTTGTTCTCACCATTTTTGCTTGTGTTGGTTAGAATGTAAACTATAGGGAATCTGAAGACAATGGAAAAAAAATTAACAAAAACAGAGATGTAAAAACGAAAAACTGATAAGATAAAAGAAAGAAAAGAATGTAAACAGAGAAGAAACTACAAATGAGTGTGATTTAGTTATGCAAATGCCGAAATTAAGGAAAACGAAAGAACCAAAGACAAATCACTAATACTGGAAGAAACCAACAAATCCAAACGCACAAAAAGAAAATAGTGGAAAAAAGAAATAGTACAGATAAGAAACTACAGACGAAATTTAACTTTGTTATTGAAGAAAAATGCCGAAATATAATGTGCTAGGTAAAGAAGAAAAGAAAAATGAAAATGAAACAAAGAAGAATGAAAAGAAATTAACAAACCTGAATATCTCGTAATCCCTAGATTATTGAAGAAAAGAGAAGAAATGAAATAGAGATACAATGCTGGAATGTAAAACTAGAAGAACGAAATGAAAACAGAGGATTGAAGAGTTCGAAATTTCTTGGTGAAATGAGGAAACGAAGAAGAAAAAGTGGCTAATGAGGGTCTTTTAAGTCGTGACCTGTGTTAAGGAAAGAAAAAGAACAGTGAAATGAAATAGAAAGGGAAGAAAATGAAGAGTCACGACTTTTAGGGTTTTAAAATTTTAAGTTCCCGCTTTTAATGTGTTTTAATTCCTAAATGGTTAGATTAAGTTAATGTAATTGGAATTAAATCATCTAAAGCAGAAAATAAAGCAAAACAAAACAAAATAATATAAAAACAATAAGTGAAATAAGAAAATAAAAGAAAAGAAAAAAAAAAATTAAAACATACCTGATGGAGCACTACGGCGTCACGGCGTGAGGTAAAGTCACGACTCGTGACGCTTCACTTACCTGGGAGAAGAGCTTCAAGCGAAATCTTCAAGCGAAATCTTCAGAGTGTCACGGCGTGAGGTAACGTCACGCCTCGTGACGCTTCGGCCTTACCTGGGCGAAGTCCCTCGCCTCAGCCCCTCACGTCACGTGAAGCTTCATCACGTCGTGAGCCCTGCAGAAAACTTGTTTGCATTTGCGATCAATGCCTTCTGTCGCGATCGCGATACTTGCCGCGATCGCGACAGAAGCCAACGTCTGAAAAAAAATTTTATATTTTTATTTTTTAAATATTTTGTTATTAAAATTTTTTATAATTGAACAACTCTAAACTTACTAAATTAGCTGTAAAATAAAAATAAATGTGTGAGTAACATGAAAATTTATAAAATAAAATATATAAACAAATTGAAAACAAAGAACAAAACATAAATAAAAATAAAATAAACTAAGTAACCTAAATAAAAGAACTAGATATATCATGGCTTAATATGCTCCCTAGGATTCTCCTCAATATTGCTTGGAAGACATCCTAGATTTCTATAAGGTAAAGAATTAGCAAGTTGGCCTATTTGAACCTCAAGATTATGAATAGAGGCTGCATGATTTTTAGAAATTTGATCAATTTTTGCCTCAAGTTTCTTTTGGCTTTCATCTTGAAAATTCATCTTATAATTAATTTCCTCAATAAACTTATCAAGTTTTCCTTCAAAAGCACCAAACCTATCTTGTGGTTGTTGATATCCTACTCCCCTATTTTGGTTATTAACATGATTATTTCCCCAAGAAAGATTAGGATGGTTTCTCCAACCAGGATTATAGGTATTAGAATAAGGATTTCCACGACCTTGGCTTTGAAGAAAATTAACTTGCTCTTTATTAGCTATGCCTAAAGTGCAATTTTCACTATCATGCCCATTTTGACCACACACATTGCATGCATTTGATACATTACCTCCCATGCCTAAGTTATTAACTCTATGAGTTAAAGCCTCAACTTGAGCTTGTAATGCAACCATAGAATCAACTGAATGTATCCCCCTAACATTAGAATTATTATACTCTCTTACTCTTTCAGGAGGCCACATACAGTTATTCATTGCCATTTCTTCCAAAAGCTCATATGCTGCATCAATTGTTTTTCTCATCAAAGAACCTGCAGCAGCAGCATCAATAGTCCCTCTTGTGGTAGGATTAACTCCATTATAGAATGTTTGCATCAACAACTCTCTTGGCAAATTATGATGTGGACACATCCTTTGCAATTCCTTGAATCTTTCCCAAGCCTCATATAATGATTCATTTTCATTTTGAACAAATGTAGTGATATCCTTTATGATTTTTGCGGTTTTGGCCAATGGAAAATATTTTGATAAAAATGCTTGGGCCAATTGATCCCAAGTAGTTATAGATCCTCTTGTCAAAGAATTCAACCAAGCCTTTGCTTTATCCTTCAATGTGAATGGAAAAAGCCTAAGCTTTATTGCATCATTTGAAACCCCATTTATCTTAAAGGTATCACAAATCTCAAGAAAATTTGCCAAATGAGCATTTGGATCCTCATTTGCCAAACCATAAAATTGAATACTATTTTGAATCATTTGTAACAATGAAGGCTTAATCTCAAATTGATTGGCATTTACCGTTGGTCTTACCACTCCTTGTTGAGCACCACTCAAAGCAGGTGTGGCAAAGTCCATCAATCTTGGTGGATTTTCATCAGCCATGATAATTGATCTTCTATTTTTGTTCTTCTTTTTATTGGATTTTCGGTTACTCAATAAAAACCTCTCAATTTCAGGATTTATAGGCTCAAGCTCTTCTAAAGAACTCCTTGTACTAGGCATGAACTTTCAAAATCCTGTAAAACCAAAAACAAAACACAAAATTAAATTAAACAAACACACAAATTAAAACAAAACAAAATATTGTAATCCAAAATCATAAATCAATTTTTATAATGGCAAACAACCGTTCCCCGGCAACGGCGCCAAAAACTTGTTGTGCATTTTTCTAATGATGCAACATACCGCAAGTATACGGTGTACCGCAATAGTACTTTAGATATCGATCCCACAGGGAACGTGTTACACACTATTACTAATTGATTTTAATCTTGTTTACAATTATAAAATGATAGAGAAGTGGTTCTAATTTAATCTAATATGTAAACTTATTAAACCTAGTTAATGATAGTCAAAAGAAGATAAAATAAATCATGAAGAATTAAAAACAATGAACTTGATTCCATCATTTAGATTAACATCTTTCATCTTTTTATGCAAGCCAAGTTAGAATAAACTTTTAACTCACTCTCTCGACATGAATTAAAATGCCTAAAACATACAATTAAAATTCTAACTCACAATTTTCATTAATGAATTAGAGGTTTCTAATTACATATTTTAAGAATAAACACTAACCTATAGCAATTATCTCAATATACCAATCTCTCAAATATACCTTGATAATGAATCTCTATTAAATGTCGGATAAAGCAAACTCTCGAATTACTTTAACTTGTAAAGATCATGCAAAAGATATTAATAGAGAATCTACAATGAAAGATTATGAAAGTAGATAGAAATAGAAAGAATTATAATATGCAAGTTCATTAAAATAATATTCATAAAAATAGTGGAGAAGAATTAAAAATAAGAGAATAAGATAGAAGCCTTTCAACCCTTTTTCCCAATCTCTTGAAATAGATTTTCTCCTCCTTGATCTTCTTCTTCAAATCATAGAACTAAATAATGAAATTTAACTAAAGAAGAACTGTTTACAAAATACAGAAAATTCCTTAACTAAAAAATTCATCTTATTGTCATCTATTGTATATTAAAACTACAGTTAAACTACATATTTATAGAAAATAATTGAAAGCTTGTGTCTCTTGAAGATGTCCCTTGAGAATGGTTGCAACTTTAGGTGAAAGAGGGTGACTTTTCAAATGCCTTTTGGCCCAAAACTGCCCCAACGGTTGTTTCTGTCGCGCTCGCAACGGTGTCGCGATCGCGACAGAACGCTCTGGTCGTTTTCTTCTTTCCTTCTCTCGCTCAGTTTTCCTCTCCCTCTCTGGCCAGTCACGTCGCGTGACTCCCCATCGCGGCGTGCCTTCTTCGCGTGTGGCGTGACTGGCGCTCACGTCGCGTGACTTCTTCCCTTCTTTCTCTTCTCTTTCCTTTCTTTCTTCTGGCCTCTCTGTGGCGTCACGTCGCGTGACCTTTGCTCACGCCGTGACTCTTCTTCTTTCTTCTTCTCTTTCCTTTCTTTCCTTTCTTTGCTGGCTTCTCTTCTTTAGTCACGTCACGTTACTCCTGATCACGGCGTGACTCGTCTCTTCTCAGCTTCTTTCTCTTCTTTTCCTCCTTCCTTTTCTTTCTTCCCAGCAAGTCACGTCACGTTACTCCTGATCACGGCGTGATCAGTTCCTCTCTCACGATCATCTCATTCTATTAACTTCTCCATCTGCTCTTTTCTTCATTTTTCACCTACAAATGACAGTAAACACACAAACATGCACTCTAATATAAATAATCCTAAATTAACAAGTCACATTAAATTTTACAAACAATTATATGATTAATTACATAAACTCACACAAAATAAATACATAATTATACTGCAATTTAGCTCCTATCATTTGGCAAGAGTGTCATCTTGTGGAGTAACAAGAATTAAACTTGTGTTGCATCATCAATAGTGGAAGTTGAATTTGTCACTTCCTTAACTGCAGTACAGGAGACAATTTGGCTAAAATGGTTTGTGAGCCATTTAAGAGTAATTGTCTCAAAGGTATCAGTGACAGTCAGTCATTGATGGCTTATAGTAGAGCTAAGCATATCTGCATTAAGTATCAGTATAAGAGAGATATTGTTGCACGAAGAGATATGAACTTACAGTACGTTTCTACGCATGCAGATCCATTGAGTAAACCTATAACGAGAGATGTGTTTTGAGAGACATATTAGATCTCGAGGTTTGTGTAGAATTTAATTAGTACTGTTATATTTTATATAATCCCTTAACGTTATTATTTGCGAATAATAACTCAAGTTCATTGTTGGCAATACATGAGTGTGAATGTTTATGTGTAAATATTTACTGTTATTGAAATGAGATTGAGCATGTCGGACGGAGAAGTAGCCCACTTACAAGGGTGTTTACCTTAGTTTTGTCAATGAGTTGGCAAAGACTAAGATGAGGTGATTTTTGAACATATGAGAATGCTCGAGAGCCTGCCCAAAATAAAAGTGTCGTCTTGCAGAAAATACAAGATGAGTCTTGTTAAGGTGCGAGATAAAGACATACATAAAGTTGTATGCTTTGGATTGAGATCTAAAATAAGGGTTGTATGAAATCCGATGGTCAGTTATATGTAACTACCATGTTCTGTCTAAAAAGCCAGAAGTAGTCCTTAAGTAAGCGGACTAAAATTGGGTGTTTCGGTGCATCACAACCTTATGCTTCTGTATGGTATTTAATATACACATTATTGAAATGTGAGACATGCGCTCCTTTAAGGGAAGGAAAGAACACCATAACAAATGTTTTATACCGTGTGTGCTTATGTGACCATAGGGATGGAAATTTAATAATATTAATGATCTCAACTTTCCCTATTGTGAGACCCTATTTATATTTCAACCCTTAACTTATCCCTAAAGTATGGTTCAATGTGACTAGCTTAGTTAATGTCCAAGAGGTCTGGGAAAAATTTAGGCCTAGTGGATCTAACTAGAAAAGCGAGTTGAATCATGATGGATGGCATACAGTAAGAGGGGAAGATAGCCTTTTGATCACTTTCATAATGTTTCGTGGTTCACCGGCATGCCTATTATAGTTTCTATGAGTAGAGATATAATAGTGAACACGAAAATTGTTTTGTGAGATCATGAGTTAAAACAATGAATGTGAGAAGGCAATCTAGGGTCTGGCATACATGAAAAGAAGATCTCATTTTTCGAGACGCTATATATCCCTAACAGGTGTATAACACTAGTGCTCTCGAGGTATGCTGGTCACACAATCTATTTGCCAGTATAACTGAAGATTAAGACTGGAATGCATTCCATCATGTGTGAGTGGGAGATGATAGAGTTTGGATACGCTCATAACTCTATAATGGATTGAGTTCCAATCTAAATTAAATTGAGTTATTTAATCTGAATAAAATTACCAAATTCTATCTCAGAAAGAGTCTGAGTTAAACTAGAGTTAGGTCTCTAGTTTTTAGGATCTCTATAAATAGAGGTGAGATCCTCATTATTTGGTAACGAGAAAACGTACACGCCGCAAGGCTACTCGTTCCCACTCACAAGTTTTCTGTCTTAATTTTCAGGGGCATTTAGATTGTGATCTAGCTGCTCTTACCCCGAATGGATAAAAGCCGAACCAGTGACAAAAAACAAACGAAATCTTGGTAGATGCTTTCGCAACGAGTTTCTGCGCTATAAGAGGTAGGTACATTTAATTAATGTTACCTCCGTATTAAATTATATTTGTTATAATTTTTCCCGTAATCCATCATGTTCCATCTTTGAACTTTTTTTCGTCGGCCGATAGCTAATGAGTTTTTTTTTAAGTTATAATCATTTTTTATTGATTATAATGTTCTCAATTATTTAAATCAATATTATTTAAATAATAATAATAATAATAATAATAATAATAATAATAATAATAATAATAATAATAATAATAATAATAATAATAATAAATATATGTATACGTAAAAAAAAGCTTTTAATATAAAAAACTCACAATACTTCTACCACACGACAAATACATTCAAAAGGGTTTCATGACCTAATTCTACCTACAATGAGATAAAATATTTTTAAGAGCAACTATTGTCACACCCCATAAGTGGCCTAATTGGATTTAGCAATTTTTAATTGGACAATTAAGGGCAATTTGGTATTTTATTTGAGGTAAGTGGATTTAATTGCTAGATGGGATTTAATTAGAGTGCAGATTTTATTTAGGGTGTAAAAAGAAATTGTAAAGGACCTATTAGTACATTTGGAGGATTATTTGGTAAAATGGGTTTAGTGGAATTGTGTAACTGTGCATGTGTGCCAGGTGGAGAGTGGGTGTGTGTACGTGGGTGAGGGAAAAGAGAGGTTTGAATTTCTTTGGTTCCTGGGAAAACTAAACTCAGGAGGTTCTCTCTCTTTTGCTCTCTCTCACGTTAGCCATCCCTTCCCTCTCCATTTGCTGTTCTTTTTCATTTGCATGTGTGTTCAGTCATTGTGGAACTAGGGTTTGAGATTGGAAAAGAAGTTACAGAAGGTAAGTGGCTATTGGTTTCGTGTGGTTCTTCTTCTCATTTGAGTTATTTAGAGATTCTGTCCTTGGGTTTGATTATGGTTTCATTTGTTGCAAGCTTCTGAAGATAAAAGAAAAGAGAAGGGAAAGGGCAAAATTGTTGATTGAAAGTGCAGTGGATACTTTTGGACTTCAGTAACAGGTTTGGGAGTGTCTGCCTTCTTCCTCGTTCTGGATCATGTTTGCAGTTCTGATGATAATATATTTATGTGTGTTTGTATATCTAAATGCATGAGAATTGTACTGTGTTTACATGATTAGGAAGAAAAGAATAACATGAGTTGGTAAATGAGATAAATATGCATAAGTTCGAATCAGAAATCTAGATATGTTTACGTTCAGGTATTAGCTCTGTTTAACTGATAAATGTATATGATTTGTGCTAAGATTGCTGTGAATGTGCTTTATATACTTGAAGTTATGTGTTCGATTAATCATTATAAGAAAAATGGTTTTGGGTAAGCTGGGGTTTTGAAATTAGGAAGTACTCTGTTTTCTGGACCTTCTGGTTTTTCACGTTTTTCTGGAAATCCTAAAGTTTTGAGAGGGAGAAGCAGAAGTGAGGGAAGAGATCACGTGACGTGAGGGAGCATCACGCCGTGACCTCTTCTCTGAAGAAGGTCACGAGACGTGATGCTTCATCACGCCGTGACCTGCTTCCTCTTCCTGCGTGTCACGAGACAGATCTCGTGACCTCTCTTCCTCCCCTCGCATGCGTCATGAGACGTGACTATTGGTCACGCCGTGACTGCCTGTTGTTCTTGCTTGGCGCTCGCGTGAAGCCTGCATCACGAGACGTGACTGGAGGTCACGACGTGACCAGTCTTCCCTCAGCTGCCTGTTTTCTTAAAAGCAAGGTTTAAAACTTCTGATTTCAAGGGTTTTACACTACATGACAACTAATTAGTTTTAAAATCTGGATTGTATTTTAATAATTGCATAATATTGGGTTTTGAATACATGATTAATAATATTTATATACATGATTTATATGTTTATAATTCACATGAGTATGGATTATCTTAATGTGAGATATAAGTCCTTTTTAACTTCTGTATTTAATATTTATAGTTACATGTTTTAAAATGTGATCATTATACCTGTATATTTGGACTATAAATCAGTATTATTTGCATTTAGTTGTATTTAATATTGATATTGGTGCTTGAATTGTTGAGATGAGTTTTAAGCCTGAATAAGTTATAGTAGTGGATAAGTAAGCGCTTACTTAGGTCAGTGTGTGTGTGCAGCTGCTATATGATAAAACGTTATATGCGGGTCCATTTGGATCCTTGTTTCGACCATGTTTGGTCTATATGGATTTAAAGCGAGACCTCGGTCTCTATATGAAAATTACATGTTTGAGACTCATGTCTCTATATGCTTGGGATACTGTGTTCTATCAGTATCCATTTGACCGTATCCACTTCTAGAGAGTACTTCAGACTAATCAGGCTGCATGTTTATATGTGTATATGTATTGTATATGTTGAGATGTTTATTAACCAGATTAAATGGATATGATGCACATGAATTCTTGTATAACTTGATGATAGGCACCTTGTATTTTGATTATAGTATTGTTGCACATGTGTTATATGTATATTGTTATTTTGTTTTGTTCCTCCCCACTAAGCGTTATCGCTTAGCACGGGCTCTTTTCCCGTGCAGGTGGCGAGTTCGGTTGAGAGTCTGATATCTGCAGGTCGGCCACTAGGAGTCTTTTTGAATGAAGTTATTTGAAGTCTTCCGCTGTTACATTATGTATATGGCTTGTGTTTAGCAAAGTAAATTTTTGTAAAGGAACAAGTATATTTTTGTATATGTATTTGCTTTCGGGCCTTTTTGTAAATCAACAGTGATATATATGTATATGTTAAAGGTTTTACTATAAATGATTTAAAAAGTTTCTTTATAAGTTATCTTTTGTTTTTATTTTATTAGCATGTATTTGGATTCGTTATATGTGTTTGCTCGCGTGGCACTCCGGTATCCTTCCAACGGGGATGGCGGGGTGTTACAGCTTGGTATCAGAGCCCAGGTTTGGTGGTTCTGGGTTATGTTGTGATTGTTTGAGTATAGAGTTGAGTCTATGCATGAGAGTCAGTTTTGTTTAGTGGCCTAATGCAGATGTCTTGTGTTTTGTAGTGTTTATACGGAGTCGGATCCAAGTGAGTATATGGGCGACACGATGGACAGTGTCTATATGGGTCGTAGAGAGAGTCCGATTAGAGGAGGTGATCTAGTGAGACAGGATAGGCCTGCACAGGAACCAGCACCAGCTGTGGGTGCAAATAGAGGAGCTGGTTTTGATCCAGCATTAGTGCAAGGGTTACTGCAAGTGGTAGATAGGTTGACTGCTCCTAAGGCACCAATTGAGTTGTTAAGAAAAAGAGGAGCAGAGGATTTCCATGGGACTGCTTTAGATGAATCCGATGTGGCTGAGTTTTGGCTCAAGAGAGTAGGTAGGATTTTGCAAGAGATTAGATGTCCTGCATATCAGAGAGCTTCATGTGCAGTTTCGTTGCTTCAGGGACCAGCCTATGATTGGTGGGAGCTTGTGATGAGGAATCCTCAGAGGCCAGCTGAGTTGACATGGGAATATTTCAAGCAAGAGTTTGAGCAAAAGTATATAACGAAGGCATACCAAGAAGCTAAGTGGAGAGAGTTTATTAGCTTGAAGCAGAGGGGAATGACTGTTAGTGAGTATAACAAGGAGTTCAATAGGCTGAGTAAGTATGTGCCTAAGCAGTTGTTGACTGGTGAGTTCAGATGTAGACACTTTCTTGAGGGACTTCGTGAGGTGTACCGAGGTCCTTTGTCTGCAATGATTGTATTGCAACCAGTAGGATATTATCAGCTTGTGGCTGCAGCAATGAAGTTAGAGGAATCTGAGGAGATTAAACAGAAGATGGCACAGAAGAGGAGAGCACCAGAAGGGGGAGTTGCAAGTAATAAGAAAGCAAAGGGTACTCCAGTTGAGCAAGGAATTAGAGGGTCAGTTCAGGTGCCTTCAGAAGTAGGTAGTGTGGCACCGCATGCTAGCACAGGAAATCGAGCACCAGAGTGTGAGCATTGTCATAGGTACCATTGGGGTACATGTCGTAAGATTACTGGCGCCTGTTTTAAGTGCGGAAGTATGGAGCATCGTTTTCCATTTTGCCCTGATCGATAAGTGGACCAGAACCAGCAAGAAAGTAAAAGATCTAATGTCATTCAAAGCAATCGTGAAGGAAGTAGACATCCGAGAGCACCATCTGAGACGGTGCAACGACCGGGTGCTACAGAGGATCATACTAGGCATCGGGCATATGCTATGACTGCTGAGAATGTAACGGGTGCTGCAGGACCTTCGGGTAAGTGTTTATATGTTCAGTTTTGTCTTGTTTCAGTTTTGGTATTTGAGATGTGTTTGGATAAGCAAGGAAATTTCGAGGACGAAATTTTCTTAAGGAGGAGAGAGTTGTCACACCCCATAAGTGGCCTAATTGGATTTAGCAATTTTTAATTGGACAATTAAGGGCAATTTGGTATTTTATTTGAGGTAAGTGGATTTAATTGCTAGATGGGATTTAATTAGAGTGCAAATTTTATTTAGGGCATAAAAAGAAATTGTAAAGGACCTATTAGTACATTTGGAGGATTATTTGGTAAAATGGGTTTAGTGGAATTGTGTAACTGTGCATGTGTGCCAGGTGGAGAGTGGGTGTGTGTACGTGGGTGAGGGAAAAGAGAGGTTTGAATTTCTTTGGTTCCTGGGAAAACTAAACTCAGGAGGTTCTCTCTCTTTTGCTCTCTCTCACGTTAGCCATCCCTTCCCTCTCCATTTGCTGTTCTTTTCCATTTGCATGTGTGTTCAGTCATTGTGGAACTAGGGTTTGAGATTGGAAAAGAAGTTACAGAAGGTAAGTGGCTATTGGTTTCGTGTGGTTCTTCTTCTCATTTGAGTTATTTAGAGATTCTGTCCTTGGGTTTGATTATGGTTTCATTTGTTGCAAGCTTCTGAAGATAAAAGAAAAGAGAAGGGAAAGGGCAAAATTGTGGATTGAAAGTGCAGTGGATACTTTTGGACTTCAGTAACAGGTTTGGGAGTGTCTGCCTTCTTCCTCGTTCTGGATCATGTTTGCAGTTCTGATGATAATATATTTATGTGTGTTTGTATATCTAAATGCATGAGAATTGTACTGTGTTTACATGATTAGGTAGAAAAGAATAACATGAGTTGGTAAATGAGATAAATATGCATAAGTTCGAATCAGAAATCTAGATATGTTTACGTTCAGGTATTAGCTCTGTTTAACTGATAAATGTATATTATTTGTGCTAAGATTGCTGTGAATGTGCTTTATATACTTGAAGTTATGTGTTTGATTAATCATTACAAGAAAAATGGTTTTGGGTAAGCTGGGGTTTTGAAATTAGGAAGTACTCTATTTTCTGGACCTTCTGGTTTTTCACGTTTTTCTGGAAATCCTAAAGTTTTGAGAGGGAGAAGCAGAAGTGAGGGAAGAGATCACGTGACGTGAGGGAGCATCACGCCGTGACCTCTTCTCTGAAGAAGGTCATGAGACGTGATGCTTCATCACGCCGTGACCTGCTTCCTCTTCCTGCGTGTCACGAGACAGATCTCGTGACCTCTCTTCCTCCCCTCGCATGCGTCATGAGACGTGACTGTTGGTCACGCCGTGACTGCCTGCTGTTCTTGCTTGGCGCTCGCGTGAAGCCTGCGTCACGAGACGTGACTGGAGGTCACGACGTGACCAGTCTTCCCTCAGCTGCCTGTTTTCTTAAAAGCAAGGTTTAAAACTTCTGATTTCAAGGGTTTTACACTACATGACAACTAATTAGTTTTAAAATCTGGATTGTATTTTAATAATTGCATAATATTGGGTTTTGAATACATGATTAATAATATTTATATACATGATTTATATGTTTATAATTCACATGAGTATGGATTATCTTAATGTGAGATATAAGTCCTTTTTAACTTCTGTATTTAATATTTATAGTTACATGTTTTAAAATGTGATCATTATACCTGTATATTTGGACTATAAATCAGTATTATTTGCATTTAGTTGTATTTAATATTGATATTGGTGCTTGAATTGTTGAGATGAGTTTTAAGCCTGAATAAGTCATAGTAGTGGATAAGTAAGCGCTTACTTAGGTCAGTGTGTGTGTGCAGCTGCTATATGATAAAACGTTATATGCGGGTCCATTTGGATCCTTGTTTCGACCATGTTTGGTCTATATGGATTTAAAGCGAGACCTCGGTCTCTATATGAAAATTACATGTTTGAGACTCATGTCTCTATATGCTTGGGATACTGTGTTCTATCAGTATCCATTTGACCGTATCCACTTCTAGAGAGTACTTCAGACTAATCAGGCTGCATGTTTATATGTGTATATGTATTGTATATGTTGAGATGTTTATTAACCAGATTAAATGGATATGATGCACATGAATTCTTGTATAACTTGATGATAGGCACCTTGTATTTTGATTATAGTATTGTTGCACATGTGTTATATGTATATTGTTATTTTGTTTTGTTCCTCCCCACTAAGCGTTATCGCTTAGCACGGGCTCTTTTCCCGTGCAGGTGGCGAGTTCGGTTGAGAGTCTGATATCTGCAGGTCGGCCACTAGGAGTCTTTTTGAATGAAGTTATTTGAAGTCTTCCGCTGTTACATTATGTATATGGCTTGTGTTTAGCAAAGTAAATTTTTGTAAAGGAACAAGTATATTTTTGTATATGTATTTGCTTTCGGGCCTTTTTGTAAATCAACAGTGATATATATGTATATGTTAAAGGTTTTACTATAAATGATTTAAAAAGTTTCTTTACAAGTTATCTTTTGTTTTTATTTTATTAGCATGTATTTGGATTCGTTATATGTGTTTGCTCGCGTGGCACTCCGGTATCCTTCCAACGGGGATGGCGGGGTGTTACAACTATAGATTGAGTTTACAACATTTAAAAGGGAATGTATAAACTCAAACCACAAAAAACTAGGCCAAGAACAAAAAAGTTTTATAATATTACCTTTAATGTACTTTTTATGACACCTTGTACCTCAACATTAGTTTAAGTACTGGTATGTCACACACACCATTATTCTTATTTATAATTTCAATTAATCCCTTATGAAATTGGCGCATTTTTTTTATTATTTATATTTATTCCATTTTGGTTCTTGCAACGGCATTTACTTAATAAATGCGAATTCACTATTTATTTGGTAAAGTAAAAATTTGACAGCATAACAACTGCAATACAATTAATCTAACCCTCTTGTAAATTTTAAAATTTACACTCCCAATATGGACACAACGTCTCAACCGCCAATAACACAACTACTTTCATGTCAACAAACCAACAACCATACATTCACATCAACCCACATTTAAATTCCACAAAACACATATGTCCATACATAAGGTAATGTCGTTATATAATAACGATTCTTACATACGTAGAAATTCCTTTTTATATACATACATGCTATATACATGTCTATTACAAAAATTATCTTTCAAGTACTAAGCACCAAACATCTCTATGGTTCGGCCCCTTGCCTGCCTCTGTCATCATCCATATGACCTACATGCAGCAAACACTACGTGTTAAGTATAAATGTCTAGTGGTAGATACCTAATTTAAATATTTTAACTACACATACAAGCAAGCACTAATTATTATTTTCTTAATTTCTCCTATTATTATATTAATTTCATATTTTCCTCACTTTTCTATTTTAATTCACAAATTTTATAATTATTATTTCAAAATTACCATTTTACCCCTATATGTTTATTTTATCACAAAATTACCGTTTTACCCTTATATGCCTATTTTATTCACAAAATTACCATTTTACCCCTAAAACTCCATCTTTTTACCAAAATTACTATTTTACCCCTAAAACTCCACATTATGCTTAAGTTTACGATTTTTCCACTAATTCTACATTTTATTACTTCTTAGTCCTTATAAATATCGGGTCCCAAGTCAGTCTAAGATCAGGATTACCCAATAATAAAAATAGAGACCGATTCGTAGGCAAGAAAATAAGGATTTATCGTCGCCTTGTCAAGATCTTTAGTGTGTCTCAAAATGCTTTTAAAATGTTTATTTTTATTTTTTTTTATTTCTACTTTTGTCTTTGTTTTTATTTTTATTTTTATTTTATAAAAAAAAATGAGAAAAAAAAATTCAGCAGCGCGCGAGGCTGGCCATGCGAGCGTCACGTGCCCCCTTGCGTGCACGGAGCTCGATCTCCCTTACGCACAGCGTGTGCACGGCCTCGCCCTGCTTGCCGCCCCGTCTCCCCTGTTCTCACCTAGTCTCTCTAATTTTGGCCGAAATTCAATTTTTTAAAATTTTTTGGGTAAAAAATGAATTTTTTATGGAGTTTTTTTGAGATTTTGTTGAATTTTGACAACAGTTAGTCAAATTTTGTGGGTGCCAAAATCGAAAAAAAAGAGGAAAAAAATGAATTGTAAAAAGATGACTTTTGGGATTTTATTTTGAAATATTGGTTTTTTGGTTGAAATTTTGGGAGATTTGTCTTTGAAAAAAATAAAGGAGGACTTTGTTGGTTGAAAAAAGGAGTTCTTGAAGAAAATAAAACGGGAGAATTTTTCATTTGAAGGTGATTTTTGATTTTTTGAAGAAAAAAAGATTAACTTTTTGTAGAGATTAAAAAAAAATTATTTCTTGTGTCTTCTTTGACTTTTTTGAGATCTAAAAAAAAAACATTCTTCTTTGATTTCCTTTAATTCTTCTTATATCTAAAATTTTCTTCCCTGATTTTTTTTTAGATCTAAAATTTTCTTCTTTGATTTCTTTTAATTTTTGTTATATCTAAAAAACATTAGTTGAGTTTGGATTAAACTTGAGAAAGGAAAAATTAATTTTCTTAGTTTTGGTTTTCTCACCAAATTAAATAACAAATACAAAAAAATAAATCTCAATTTTGCATGTGTTTTTTTTATGCTTTTGGGCCATAATTACAGTGTTCTGTTATTTTACATATTACTTTATTTCCTTTGTCTTTCCTTTGCATGGTTTCACATAAATGGTAAGCCATTGTTTTCTTTTTTCTTTTCTTTTGCATGATTTTGTTAATTGTGGGCCACTGTTGCATTTAGTTTTCCATGTAGCATTGTTTATATGTCTCTGCATGGTTTTCTTTTGGCTTCACATGGGCTTTCACATATTTTAGGCCATTATTACAGTATTCCATTACTTTACATCTTGTGAATATATTTTGTCACATTAATTCGTTAAATTCATTTAGTTTGATTATTATTACTATTATTTTATATTAATATATTTTCAAGTATTATTATTATTATTATTATTATTATTATTATTATTATTATTATTATTATTATTATCATTAATGTTAATGCTATTGTTGTTGTTGTTGTTATTATTATTATTATTATTATTATTATTATTATTATTATTATTATTATTATGTTTGCATGTCTAGTTTTGCATGATCTTTCAATTATCTTTGTATGTGTATTGTTCACGTGTTAAATTAAGGTGTTTAATTTACCTCATTTTATTTTCTATTTGTGTATTGATTTTGTTTTATATTTCCCGTACTTTTATTTTTAGTAGATTTTAGAATTATTGCTAATATTTTTTTTTGTTTTTTATTGGGGCTAAAAATGTCATGCTTATTTGTTTGAGCATTTTTTTTTACCAAACAAAAGGGTCGCAACGCGTAGTAGTTTACATCACTTGGGTGAGACCTTCCCTATCTCCATTTATGTGATTGTGTTTATTTGTAAATAAAATAGTTATATTTTATACATGTGTTAAATAAAAAAATCACAAAAATATTTTTACCACTAAATTGGGTTTTTTATTAATAAATTGGAACCAATGTCCTAGATTTTAGCCAAGGAATTCAAAAATATCGTGGACTAAAACGAAGAGTTGATTTTATTAAAAATGGGATCGCTCATCCCAATTTCCTCGATAAGTACTAAAAATAACTCTTTGATGCATTTTTTTAAGTGAGCATGAATGAACCAATATTCTTAAACCGAATAAATATTCCGATTTATGTATGTTACCCCTTTTGATTGATTTTGTGTGATTGCTAAATTTTATGTTTATATCTTATGGGCCCTCGTAATCAATTATTTTTTGGGCAATTTTATTTTCTTTCACTTGGGGATTGTATTCTGTCCCAATTTCCATTTAATTTTATTTAGCTTTTCTTTTCATTTGGGGGATTATATTTGTCCCAATTTTTCTTCTGTAAATAGCATTTTTACCTCTTTATTTATCACTTTATTTACAGCTTTCTTTTACCGCTTTCTCGATACTTGAAGTGCGCCTTTAATAAATTGCATTTATCATGTGAGAGGAGAGATGGAATTTTTCTAAATCTAAAAACTTATTTATAATTAACCAAGGCATAAATAAGAGTGGAGTTCCGAACTACTCTCTGGTTTAGACCATAGAGGTTAGATCTTTCCCAATTTCTCGTAAATTGGGTGGCGACTCCAAGATACCTCAAAGGTGCCTAAAGGTTTCATGAGGCTAGATGAACTTTTCCAATGTTCTATTAGGTAGGGATTCTAAAATATTTCATATTACCCAAGATCAAAAGATGCGAACTAATCAGACACACATAAAAGCGGGCCATTCAAGGGCCTTTTCTGTTTGTGCGCGTCATAGTGGCGACTCCGCTAGGGACATTTGTGACTTTGCTCTGAAATTATCTTGGTTAAAATGTAAAATTGAGTTTTTAAAACTAAAATTCGATCTCTCTTCTAAAATTGCAATGCATCCATGCTAGAGCCTTAGAATTATGATAGGTTGGTACCTTTCTTAACCCTGGTTCGTTCCCTTAACACAACCCTACTTTCACTCATTGTAGGGTAGTGCTAAGGATAATTACCAGCCCAAGCCTTGTACCATCAATGGTATATAAAATCGAGAGCCTATCGGTCGTTATGCTCGTGATGAGCTTGACCCATTGGCAGGGACCATGTTTGGGTAGACCTAAAGTAACATCACCCTTGACCAAAGCTCATGTAATGGCAAAAGATACTTTCCCTAGGTGAAATGAACAGTAATACAATGCCTATCATGTGGGCTGTCTTGTATTGAACAAAATCAAGCGAATTAAGTGGTCTTCCATCAAAGGCTTTCATGCCCCGGTGGGGTCACTTTAATTTGATTAAAGTGTTTAAATACATATTGGCCGAAACTCATACGTATGCGCATCACGAGAGACGTTGTGCTGTCAGTTTCCTGCCATACACTATACATGTTCCTCGGGTCCCATGTTGACCTGCGAATTAAACCCACCTAGGGAGAGATTACTTTATCTTATATGCGGGAGTTAAAAGGTTGGAAGGATCTACTTGCTTGTATGTGGTTGTGGTGTGCTGCATAGCTCACGATCATGCTTCATATACGTTATTCATGCATCATTCTGACAAAGTGAGCTATGCAGCCATCATAGATTCATCTGGGTGGTCTAGGGTTTCAGTGGACGACTAATCAGAAATCCAATGTTTGAATTGCCGAAGTTAGTGCCTATATTGGGTTCAAATCGAGACAAAAGTTCAGATCTCTCTTCAGAAAAATCTTCAAGGTCCATAATAGCAGATTTACCATAAGAAACTGGTGCTTTAATAGCATAGGACCTAGACGAGAGACTTGAGGATTTTGAGAGGAGGATACTAGCCATGATGGGAAATATTATTACTCAAATGGCACCAAATGCCGGGCAACCACCTGTAGCTTCTGCTATGGAATGAGTCAAACCGCTTATTATAGGGGAGACTCCTATAGCAACCACTACGGTACAATAACCAGTCGTTAAGCCCAAAGCACCAGCACCAGTTGAGCAGAGAAGAGTGAAGATCCTTAATCAAAAAGATGACATCATAGTGGAGGAGGAGGATGAACTAGTAATTCCTCAGGCTATGAGAAATAAAGTTCCCAAAGTAGAGGATGATGTGTTGAAGAAGATGGGAGAAAAGATTAAAGTAATTACGCGCTTACTATAAATCGGGAAAGGGATCAACCCTGAAGATAGGGAGTTTGGTGATGAAGAGCTACTGCCCTAGAGATTTAAGATGCCAGACTTGCCAAAATTTGATGGTACTTCGGATCTTTCTGCACACATTAAGCAATATGCCTTGATCATGATGGGCACGGGGCTGATAAAGAAATAGAAGGTAGAGTATTTTTCCCTTAGTCTGATGGGCCCAACAGTTGACTGGTACCACAGGTTAGATAGGAGGTCTAGGAAAGATTGGGATCTACTGACAAAGGAGTTTATGAGGCAATATGACTGCAGCACCAGGATGGAGGTAACATTGAAAGACCTTGAGCTTTTGCAACAGGAACATGGTGAGTCCTTCCATGACTAGCTTACTTAGTGGAGGAATTGAGTTATAGAGATGAAAAGGAATCCTGATACGTCAGATCAGATCAGGTTATTCATTAGGAACGCAAGCCCATACTTGAGAGAAGGACTTAAAATGAAAGGGATGAAGGATTGGGAGTCTCTGAAGGACATCGGCATAGAAGCAGAAAGCAAGTACGTGGCTAGGAAGGTGAATAGTGAAGCTTTTACCAAGAAGGGCTATAGCAGTCAAGGGGCAAATAAGTTGGTAGGCTCTAGCAGTGGTAACAATATAGGGAAGACAACCGAGGTGTTGGCTACGGGGATGAACCAAAGGCACTTTTCAAATTTGGGCCGACCTTTATCATGGGTGTTGAAGAGACTAATAAAAGAGGGAGTACAACCCCTACCACCTAAGCTAGCAAAAACCAAGGACAGCCAGGGCATAGAGATGATGAATATTGCGCATTCCACCAACACGCTGGGCATATGATAGACCACTGTGCGAGACTAAGGCATCAGATTCAGGACTTGGTCAATAGTAAGCAGACCATTGATCCTAAACAGAGGGAGAGCAAGTGTAGACACTGGGTCCCGAGTAGCCTTGATCAGGATTACCCGATGATGAAATTTAGCTATGCCGGCTTATAGGCAAAAAGATTGAAGTTCGGAAGTGAATTTCCTTGTCATTTTTCTCGAAAATGAGCAAAAAAGTGTATTTTAAAAATATCTTAAAAATATTTTTAAAATTATTTTGGAGAAGAAAAGTGTGTTTTAGATTGGTGGTATTTTATATAAAAAAAATGAATGAAAAATGATGAAAAAATGAAAAAATTAGGAGAAATGTTTGCGACGGAACAGCAACGGTAGGGCGCCGTTGCTGTTGTACGTTCGCGGAGCGCGCGCTCCATGCGAGCAACGCCCTTAGCGTCGGTCGCTCAGCGCGAACGACGCCCAAGGTGTCGCTCGCTCCGCGCATGACGCCCCTACGTCGTGCGCGGAACTCACGCACTCCGCGCGGAGTGACGCCGATTTCAGCGATTTTCGCCCCATTTTTGCCCCATTTCGCCCATTTTTGATCCGCACTCATTTTTTAACGGTTTTTGGACGGTTTTGGGTGGTTTTTGGGTGGTTTTTGAGTGTTAAAAGTGTAAAAAAATTTCAAAAAGAGGGAAGGGCAGATGAGAAACATTTTAGAGAGAAAAAACTGAATTTTTGAGCTTTTGAGTTGAGAGAAAAAATTAATCTTACACACTTGCTTCCAAGGGTGATTTTTCAAGTTTCCAAGTTATTTTTCAAGCATTTTTCACAAGGAAAAGACAAGGAATTCAATACTTCTACCTTCAATTCTTCAAGATTAAGTTTGAGGGTAATTATTCATGGCTTAACTCCTTAATTCTCTTGTTGATTTAATTTCTTTTGTTTCCAATTAACTTTTAAACATGTAAATTCTCTTAGTCCCCATATTCTTCTTATTATTTTATCTTCAATTGCTCATATAACAAGTAAACTCTTTTAAATCCTATTATATTTTTCATGTCAAATTGTTTTTTACACATATCAATATTTTAATTTTTACTCATAGTTGTTATTATAATTATTTATTTGATATGTTGAGCATGGTTAATATTTTTTATTCTTATGCATGTTAAATTGCATCATAATTATTTTATGCATGTTATAGTATCTTATGCATGTTATATTTTCATTATACATATTATCTTTTATGTCATATTATTTCTTTGGGTTAATTTCTAACATGAATTTCATTTTTATTTTTGGTTGCAAATTGTTATTTTATTCTTATTTGAGCATCCATGCACGTGAAGGAGTAGATGTGGGGTTCGGTATCTTCTTTATACATTTTAATTCTCATTTTGTTTATATTTTTAATTCCCTTGTATATATCCATTAAGTAAAATGTTTTTTTTATGCACACCCAAATAAAAATCACAAAAATATTTCTACTAAATTAAACTTGGATTTTTCATAATAAATGGGACCAATGTCCTAGTTTTCATCCCAAATAAGTCACCACATCCAAAATGTTTTCTTTAAATACACATGCGGGGACCAAAGTCCTCATAGTTAATAAATTCCCCGGTTTTATGTATGTTTGCACTTTTTTAAATGGGTGTTGTATTCCGCTCCTAGTATTATTGTAATTTACTTTTAATATTTTACTGCTTTCGATGTGAATATTTGTGCCTTTTAATTAAAATTGCATCGTGTGGAGAGAGAGCGAACTAATAAACTCAAAGCCAAATTGTAAAATTAATCAAGGTAGAAATAGATGAGAGGTCCCGAACCCATCTCTGGTCTTTGGGCTCAAAGAGGCGAGAAGTCTATCCAATCACTCATTGGAGTAAGACTTCCAAGACCCTTCTTATGCTCTAAGACTTAAACAAATCCTAGGCTCCAAGGGAGAGAGGTTCATCCTCCAAGACCCTTTGGCTTGCCAAAAATGGATGAAAGCGTTGTCTTTGGGTTCAAAGAAGCGAGAGGTCTATCCGATCATTCATTGGAATAAGACCTCCAAGACCCTTCTTATGCTCTAAGACTTAACAAATCCTAGGCTCTGAGGGAGAGAGGATCTTACTCCAAGACCCCTTTGGCTTGCCCAGAATGGATAAAAGCGCTGTCTTAGGCTCTCCGAGGCGAGAGAAACTTTCCCAATGTTTTATTGGGTGGGGACTCCATGAAACCTCCTTGTTGCCCAAAATAGACGCACTTGTAATTCGTTGCAAGTTGTCAACGGACCTCAAATGCTCGATCGCCCTCGAGCGGGCGGTCAAAGGGGCGGCCGCGGGTCCGGTGCGCGTCACAGTGGCGACTCCACTGGGGACAAGTGGTTCGAGATTTCAACTTGAAAATACCTTGATTATCCTTTACAATTAAGTTTTAGTTTATGAATTTTGCTTTATCTCAAAATTGCATATCATCTCACTAGAGCCTTAGATTAAGTTAGTTTGGTCCCTTTTCAACCCCGGTGCGTTCCTGAAGCACGACTCTATTTTCACTCAATTTAGGGAAGTGTTAAGGATAATCACCAGCCCAAGCCTCGTACCGTCAAGGTATATCAAATGGTGACCCGATCGGTCATTATGCTCGTGATGAGCTAGACCCGTCGGCAGGGATCATGCTTAGGTAACCCAAAAATATCATCACCCTTTGACTAAAGCTCATGTATTGGCAATAGATACTTCCACTAGGTGAAAGGTACCATAATACTATGCTTGCTATATGGGCCATCATATATTGGACGAAGTCAATTTAATTAAATGGTCTTCATCAAAGGCTTTCATGCTCCGGTGGGCCCATCTTAGTTAAGTTGAATTGTTTAAATACACAATGGCCAAACACCCATACGTATGTAGATTAGATGAGAGCTGTTATGATGCCGGTTTTCCACCGTGCACCATACGTGTCCATTGGGTTCCTCGTTAACCCATGGATCAAGCCCACCTAGGAAAGAGACTGCACTACCACGTGTGTGGGAGATATAAGGTTTGAAGGATCTATCTGCTTGCATGTGTTTGTCTATATTGCATCAGCACGAGCATGCATTGCATTTTAATCATGCATCATCTTAACAATTTTTGCATTTCAGCCATCATAGATTCTCCTGGGTGGTCTAGAGGTCCCGACGAACGGTTAAGAAGGACTCCGCTTTTGCAGTTAATAGAGTTAGTGTCGGATCAAAGTTCAGATTCAATCTTAGAAAATAGTGTGGGGTTTTCTTCCGAATCATCAATAGAAGTAAGCATGGCCAATCCATCAAATGAATCTGATGCAACCCGGGCAATAATTGCTGAAGAGATAGGAAAGAGAATGGAAGAGTTTGAAGCCTGAATTATTGCAATGATGGGCAATCTTGCCACAACCATAGCTGGGCAACAAGCTGCTGCTGCCCCTATCCGGATGCGAGCTGAACAAGAGGCTGTTAGAGAAGTGCTCCCTGTTGTAGTTAACCAACCAGTGGTCGACCCACTTGCTGTTAAGCAAAGAGTACTTGCACCTATTGAGTGCAGAGAGGCCCCTAGGTCCGAAGCTGAGTTTGGGGAAAATGAGCAAAAAGAGCATACAGTAGTTAAGGGGAAGTTGCCGAAACTGGATGAGGCAATGTGGAGGAAAATGGAAGAGAGATTTGAGGCAATGGCAAGAATGATGACAGTAGGGAAAGGAATGAACCCATAAGACCGAGAGCTGGATGGGGATGACCTGATTCCCCAGAATTTCAAGATGCCTGATATCCCAAAATTTGATGGCACCTCTGACCCTGCCGCACACATCAAGCAATACTCACTGGTCATAAAGGGCACGACCTTAACAAAAAAGTAGAAGATAGAGTATTTTTGCTTGAGTCTCACAGGAGCTGCTATTGATTGGTATCAGGGGCTTGACAGGAGGTCCAAGGCGGATTGGGACTTGCTAACCGAAGAGTTTCTTAAGCAGTACGATTGCAGTACCCGGATGGAGGTCACTTTAAAAGATCTCGAGTTGCTACAATAGAAGGCTGGAGAGTCCTTCCACGAGTACCTTACTCGATGGAGGAACCGGGTTATGGAAATGAAATGCAAATCGGACACTTTTGATCATATCCGATTATTCATTCGAAATGCCAGCCCGTACTTGAGAGATGGACTAAAAAT
This sequence comes from Excoecaria cochinchinensis, assembly GCA_947683425.1. Taxonomy (NCBI): domain Eukaryota; kingdom Viridiplantae; phylum Streptophyta; class Magnoliopsida; order Malpighiales; family Euphorbiaceae; genus Excoecaria; species Excoecaria cochinchinensis. The sequence continues at coordinate 2,546,971 of CANTUQ010000034.1, forward strand.
TAAGGGACTGAAGGATTGGGAGTACTTGAAGGACATTGCCATAGAAGCAGAAGGAGAATATTTAGCCGAGAGGGCAAACAGCGAGCTTTATGTCAAGAAGGGATACAGCAATCAGGGGACAGCCAAGTCAGCAAGTTCAAGCAGTGGTAATAAAGGTGGGAAGACAGCCGAGGTGTCTGCAACAGGCGTGAATCAGAGGTATTTCTCGAACTTGGGTAGGCCTTTATCATGGGTCCTAAAGAGGCTGGTAAAGGAAGGGAAGCTACAGTCCCTGCCGTCTAGGCCAGCTAGGACCTAAGGACAACCAGGGCACAAGGAAAATGAATACTGTGCATTTCACCAACATACTGGGCATTTGACAGATGATTATATAATGCTAAGACATCGGGTCCAAGATCTAATTGACAACAAGCAGATCACCAATCCTGAGAAGAGAGAAGGGAAGAAGAAGTCCAGCTATAATGCAGTGCCACCTCCAGTCTTTATGATTGGATCAAGCCTACCAGAATGGTATGTGATGCAAGATTTATATGGAAATGAGTACGTCGCTATCACTCGCCCTGAAGCAAGTGAAGAAGGGATTCCCGTGGTGGCGATAGACTGTTGGTCCACTAGTGAGAGTGGAGAAGATGAAGGTGAAGAGAAAGATGGACAGTTCACGGATCCATGGGATTCAGAAGAAGAGGAGAGAGTTGAGGCAGTAACAAGAAGTGGGAGAGTAGTTCCCGAAGTTGAGAAGCAACAGGACCTAGTGCAAACACCCGCAGAGAAGGAGCCGGAAGACAGTTCAATAATGAAGCAGCTGAAAAGGACCACGGCTTAGATATCTATTTGGGACCTCTTGAGACAGTCTCCCTCTCATAGACAGAAGTTAGTTGAGGCATTGAGTGTATCCACCGTTGCAACTACAATCTCTCCATCTGAGCTGTTAGACCTAGTAAAAGGGGAGAAGCTGGTATTTTCTGATGCAGACCTACAAACAGAGGGTCGCAACCACAACCGACCTTTGTACATCAAGGCACAGATCAATGGCAAACACACCGCTTGCGTCATGGTTGATGACGGGTTATTAATAAATGTTTGCCCTTTGGTAGCGCTTCAGGCCTTTAGGATGGATGAGAGTATGTTAAGCAAGTCTGACCTGACCATCACAGCCTACGACAACTCTAAGAGGCAAGCATCGGGAACTTTCAAAGCTGTGGTAAAGACGAGGCCCATTGAGACAGAAACGGATTTTGTGGTTTTGCCGATCCCAACAAACTTTTCAGCTCTACTTGGTAGACCGTGGTTCTACAGGTTAGGTGGAGTACCATCCACCTTACACCAGATAATTAAGATACCCTATGAATGAGAAGTAGTGACCATTAAAGCAGCAAGAGAGAACCAAGTGTCAACCTTGGAGATCTCTAATCAGCCATTCAATTGCTTTCATGTATCGATGATCGGAGAAAAGCAAAGCTTAGAAGGTAGCCCTCAGGTGGTGAACATGCTAAAGAAGATGCACTTCCTCCCAGGGGCTGGTTTGGGAAAAGAGTCACAAGGGCTGCGGGATGCTATCACTACACATGGTCAGAAAGACCGAAAGGGGTTGGGCTACAAAGGAGAGTATTGTAAGAAGAAAGTGTCAGAGAAGATCCCCCATATTTCGGAGAGCTTTGTGCCATCATCATCGATTTGTGCTTACACCGGAGAAGAAGAGCCGCAGTGGATAGATGGGAAGATCACTTCGTTTTGAAATTTTCAACGATGTCTTTGATTAGGGGATCGGAGTTGTTAAAGCTGTAGAGAACTTTTGGGACGAAGAGATTATGACCCAATAAAGCGTTTGGGACAGGGATGAGCCCGAAGAGATTGTAACTGATAAGCTGTTAGCCACCAGACTCAAAGGGAAGGAGAAGATGATAGAACAAGAACTGAAGATTGAAGATCTCAAGATTTCACCAAGTCAAGAAGCCAAATCACAGTCAGCTGCAGCATCGGCGTCGACTAAAGATGATAGTCATTTAGATTCTCTTTTTATACTAGAACTCTTTGAGAACAATGTTAATGTTTCTGATTATGTTAATGAGATGAACTACTTTGCTTACTTATGTGATGTCTCTGATGATTTCATTTTGCATGATCATAAGCATGATGCATTCATTTTTTATATTAATTCAACTAGCACGACTGCATTTAATCTCGAAACTTTGGAGAATCCAAAGGAAATTTTGATAGCATCAGACATAACTCCTGAAGAGAGGTTAAAATTCGAGAGAATATTAAAAAAATATGAAAAAGTCTTTGCCTGGACCTATGAGGATATGCCGGGAATAGATCGAGATGTTGCCGAACGTGCCATTCCAACTTACCCAGAGTTTAAACCAGTCAAGCAAAAGCTTCGAAGACTAAGGCCACAATGGGCGTAGAAGATAAAGGAGGAGATCCATAAGCAGATTGAGGTCAAGTTCCTAATAGAGGTTCAACACCCGACCTGGCTAGCTTATGTGGTTCCTGTAGCCAAGAAAGATGGTATGGTTCGAGTATGCATTGACTACCGAGACCTGGACAAAGCTTGCCCTAAGGATGATTTCCCGCTGCCTCATATTGATGTGCTAGTGGATAGTGCTGCTGCTTGTATGATGTACAGCTTTGTAGATGGATACGCAGGTTACAATCAAATCCTTGACAAGATAGTGGATCGGATCAAGACAGCTTTCATCACTGAGTGGGGGACATACGCCTATCGGGTTATGCCTTTTGGGTTTAAAAATGCAAGGGCAACTTATCAGAGGATGGCCACCAAAGTTCTCAATGACCTAATTCACAAAGAAGTGGAAGTAAATGTCGACGACATGATGATTAAGTCGGCTACTAGAGAAGGTCACTTTGAGGCTTTAGAAAAGTTCTTTCAAAGGATTAGTAAGTATAATCTGCGCCTCAATCCTAAGAAATGCATCTTTGGTGTTACCTCAGGTAAGCTATTAGGCCATGTGGTAAGCCAGCGAGGAATTGAAGTAGATCCCGATAAAGTCAAAGCCATAAGAGAGATTTCGATGCCCCAGAAGGAGAAGGACGTCAGAAGTTTTCTAGGAAAGCTTCAGTATATCAGCCGGTTTATTGCCAAGCTAGCTTCAGTATGTGAGCCTATTTTCAAGCTTCTTAGGAAGAATCAATCGGTGATATGGAACGATGACTATCAACTGGCATTTGACACCATTAAGGAGTATCTGTTAAATCCTCCAGTATTAAGACCACCACGTCGTGCCAAGCCACTAATCCTGTACCTAGCAGTGGAAGATAATTCAGTAGGTGCTATGATGTCTCAAGAAGACGATTTTGGTGTGGAGTTTGCGGTTTACTATCCTAGCAACAAGTTCCTACCGTATGAAGCTAAATATGTAGAGGTGGAGAAGATTTGTTTAGCAGTTATCTGGGCTTCTAATAAGTTGCGACACTACTTTCATTCCTTCAGGGTATAGGTAGTAGCCAAACATAATCCTCTTAGATATCTCCAGGAAGCGCCCTCTCTACTAGGGAAGATGTGAAGATGGTTACTGCTATTGCAGGAGTTTGACATTGAGTACATAACTAAGAAAACCATTAAGGGAAGAGCCATAGCAGAATTCTTAGCCGAGCATCCTATTGAGGGAGATCAGTTTGAATATAACTTTTCGGATGAAGATGTCACGGCCATAGCAGTGCAAGGGTGGCAGCTATTCTTTGATGGAGAAGTCAGTAATAAAGGAGTAGGCGTAGGAGTTATTCTTATAACCCCAGATGGTGAAAGGCTACCATTAGCTAAGAAGCTGAGGTATAAGGCTACCAATAATGAAGAAGAATATGAAGCTTGCATCTTTGGATTGGAAGCATTACTCGCTCTGGGGGCAAAGACTGCAGAAGTATTCAGAGATTCTTCCTTGGTAATTTATCCAATCAGAAGGGAGTGGTCAGTCAAGGAAGAAAGGCTGTTGCCTTATGTGAAGCACTTGAGAATGTTGAGCAGCCAGTTTGAGACTTGCACTTTTCACTTCATCACCAGAGATGAAAATTAGTTAGCTGATGCTCTAGCAACTTTAGTGTCTATGTGGGATAATCCAACAGGAGTTGCGATGAAACCCGTGCTAATCTCTAGCTCATGAAGGCCTTGCTTTGAAGCTGAGCAGGTGATGGATGTCGAGACCACCGATGGAAATCCATGGTACTATGACATTCAAAATTACTTAGAAAGGTTAGTCTTTCCAGAGGAAGCCATTGAGAAGGATCAAAGAATGATCAGGAAGTTATCCACTCAATTCATCAGTGTTAATGGCACTTTGTACAAAAGGCAAGCTGATGGTATCCAGTTAAGATGTCTCGCGGAGAAAGAAGCTAAAAGAGTTATGGAAGAGGTTCATGCCGGGATCTGTGGAGCTCACATGAATGGCTTAGCCTTAGCAAAGAAGATCATGCACCAAGGGTTTTATTGGCTCACAATGGATACGGATTGTTCAAAATTTGTGAAGCAATGCCAGTTATGCCAACGGTTTGCAAACTTGAGGCATGTGCCAGTTTCAGAGTTACATAACTTGACATCTCCATGGCCATTTGCAGCTTGGGGAATAGACATCATAGGCGAGATCCATCCTAGAGCTTCTAACGGGCACAGGTTCATTATAGTTGCCATTGACTACTTCATTAAGTGGGTTAAAGCTGAATCTTTCAAGAAGGTTGATGCAAGAGATATGGCTAAATTCATCGAGCGGAATCTGATATGCAGATATGGTCTCGCACATCACATTGTGTCTGATAATGGGGTGCAATTCCTGGCAGAAACTAAACAAATGCTCCAGAAATACGGGATCCAACATCACAAGTCTTCTCCCTACCGTCCTCAAGCAAATGGTGTAGTTGAAGCAGCGAACAAGAATGTGAAGCGAATATTGGCCAAGATGGTTCAGATCTATAAAGATTGGGCTGAAAAGTTACCTTTTGTGCTTTGGGGTTATAGAACCACAATCAGAACCTCTACGGGGGCAACACCATTTTCTCTGGTATATGGAACTGAAGCAGTCCTGCGGGTTGAAATTGAGTTGAAGTATTTGAGGGTAGTCATGGGAGCGGAGATTCCAGAGGCAAAATGGGCGCAACAGCGATTGTCACAGCTAAACCTACTAGATGAAGATAGGTTGCGGGCCTATTACCACAATCAAGTTTATCAGAAGAGGTTGGCGCGGTCATTTGGCAAGAAAATACGGAAGCACCCGTTGAAGGAAGGGGACTTGGTCTTTAAGATGATGAGGCCGGGAGTTCCACATATACGAGGAAAATTCAGACCAACTTGGGAAGGTCTGTTTGTTTTGAAGAAGTTGCTAACGAAAGGAGCATCAATTTTGGCAGACAGCGATGGGAATGAGTTCAATGACCCGGTCAATGTCGATAGACTAAAAAGGTTCCATGTCTAAAGACCAAAAAAATGAAAAGAAGAGAATAAATGCCTTGCAGGTTGAAAACCGAAAAAGGGCGGCCTTGCTAAAATTGGGCGCCTTTTCAGGGTGAAAACCGAAAAAAAGGCATCCTGGGCAAAAATTAAGGGCCAAGAGAAAATATTCAATCGAGAAAACCCGAGAGGGCCGATTGATAACAGGGGTTTGATGCTGATAAAATTCTCTCCGAGATTAGGTGTAGTCATAAACTTTTGAATTCTTGTCAAATGAAAATCATGTATGATGAAATCATATAGAAATGTACACAATTTTGCAATGAATAAAAGAATATATTTTCATTGATCTTTTAGTTCTGTTTTAAAAAGAGATATACCAATTGTTCATCTAATGATTACTGCTTAGTCACTTCATCGGATATGTGCCATTTGCTCTTAACAGAAGCTTTGATGATAACCTTCTCTAAAAAAAAAAAGAGCCGTTACCGTTAGAGATGAAAACCGTAACTGGCTCTCTAACCAAAAGTTAGGCCAAAGGGCAGGGTGAAAACCTGGGAACAGGCAGTCTGCCCTACAAAAAAAAATGGAATAAACAAAAGCCGCTAGATTGGGTTGGGTCCATTCCAGACAAAAATTAGGCAAAGGGTTATGTGAAGATCCCTTAAGGGATGCATTTCTCACAAAGAAAAGATAGTGTGAAAATCCACAAGGGACGCACTACCTTTAAAACAATGCCTGGAGCGATAAGGTGGCATTATTTCAGATGATTCTCTTTCAACCAGATAACACACAACACAGAACATGAATCAGAATCCCGGGTAAGGCATCATTGACCAGGGGGGCAAAGGATGTACACCGGAGGTCTCTTTCAGAAAACTTGTCGACGATCCTCGGGATTCTTGGGGCATGGTAGAGCAGGCAAGCTATAGCCTCAGCAAACCTTGGACCACCTAGGGCATGGTCTATACATTTTTTCAAGCATTTGCATTCCATATCATACACATATGATTTCTTGTATATTTCTACGCATACAATCTAGCAGGAGAAATCGGCGAGGAACGCCAACAAGAGCCGAATGACGACACCAGTCCAAACGTCTAAAGGAGCACAGCTCCAAAATTCACAGAGGTTAGCACGATGGCGGCACTACCCACAAGAGGTTAGCACGACCACGGCATTACCAATTCACAGCAGTTAGCACGATGGCGGCACTACCCACAAGAGGTTAGCACGACCACGATATTACCAATTCACAGCGGTTAGCACGATGGCAGCACTACCCACAAGAGGTTAGCATGACCACGGCACTACCAATTCATAGCGGTTAGCACAATGGCAGCACTACCCACAAGAGGTTAGCACGACAAGGCCAAAGCTATCAGAGAAATGCCAATACCCCGAAAGGAAAAAGAGGTTAGGAGTTTTTTAGGCATACTGCAGTACATCAGCAGGTTCATCTCCAAGCTCGCTTTAGTGTACGAACCGATTTGTAAGCTTCTCACGAAGAATAAGCTAAGCTCAATGGAATGACAGTTACCACAAAGCTTTGGATACCATCAAAGAATATCTTCTACACCCTCCAGTTCTGCGACCGCGATGGCTGATTAAGTCATTAATCCTTTGCCTGGCAATAGAGGAAAATTATGTGGGCGCCATGATGGCCCAGGAAGATGAAGTCGGTGTTGAATTTGTAGTTTACTAGCTTAGTAAAAAATTCCTTCCGTATGAAGCCAAGTATGTTGAGGTGGAAAAGGTCTGTTTACCAGTATTCTGGGTTTCGAAAAAACTAAGGCATTACTTCCATTCTTATAAGGTGCAGGCAGTTGCCAAACAAAACCCTCTTTGATATCTTCAGGAAGCACCTTCCTTGCTAGGAAAAATGGGGAGATGGCTGATATTGCTACAAGAATTTGACGTTTGACGTGGAGTGCATCACCAGAAAGACCATCAAGGGCCGGGCAATTGTAGAGTTTCTAGCCGACCATAAGATCGAAGGTGATCAATTTGAATATGAATCCCCGGATGAAGATGTGGTAGCTATTACAGTACAAAAGTGGTAGATGTACTTCGATGGAGCAGTGAATAGCAAAGGAGCTGGAGTAAGTGTCACACCCCAACCTATACCATGGAGACTTCTACCCCGAAGGAGGAAGAAGGGTCCCGATAGATAGGAGTGTCACACCACCAAACCGATAACACAGCAACAAAGCAGAGAAACAGATAATAACTAGGCAATATAAAGCTTCTTAGAAGAAACACACAGCGATACAGAATAGGATAAAATTTTTCTTTTCTTTCCATTTATATACATAGGCAAAATTTGTACATAGTACAAAAGGTTTCATATACAAAGGCCCAAAAGAATACTGTTCCAAATGGGCACACAAAATATTACATCTCATATAAAAGAAAGGAAAACCTATACTACAAAACTTCGATCCCTAGTTGCGATGGCCTTCCTGATGCAGCACGCCCTGACCGAGCTTACCAAAACCTTCCACACCTGCATGGATAAAACACCCGTGCTAAGCGAAATCGCTTAGTGGGGAACATAAAATGCAAAACCGCCACTCACAGTGGCGTTAACAGGTAAAGCACATGCTGATGACACATTCAAAAGTTAGTATCTCATAAAATAAATCTGAGTAATCAACATCATTCATATACCATAAGAAGTTTATCTCAACACATCATTATTCAGACTTCATACATGTAAAACACAAAATCACCTGCTCACTCAAAACCATGGATAACGAGTACACACAGATACCCGAAGGCATCAGTATCAAATCACATCACATAGACGCCTGAAGGCATCAAGGTATTCTTTTCATTCTTGTTCCACAATATTTCACATAGAATCTTTGGTAAGATTCAACAAAAAGGTCACTAAGATCTATTCGGGGGACCTGATTAGGATCCAAATCGTACACATGGCTGCAGCTACACATAACTCTATTAGGCATGCCTAACTATCCACTTATTTGGTTTGCAGGCTATGATCACCAAAATTAAATATATCATTGAGTTCATACAAAAATCATCCATTATTCAGAAACACTATTTACCTTATCAAAGCGAAGTGTTAATTCAATGTCACTATGTATGCATAACCATTAATTCCACACTTAGACCTTACATTTAACAAATAAGCATTCATTACAAAAATAGGATAGGTCACGGTGGTAACCAAATTCATTGCCACAGTGACATATCAAAGCCCAAAACAGAATGGAAATCTGAGGTAGGTCACGATGGTAACCACATTCATTGCCACCGTGACATACCAAAACCCCGGACAGAATGCAATGTTGAGGGAAGTCACGGTGGTAACTAAATTAATTGTCACCGTGACATACCAAAGCCCTCAAAACAGAATACAAATCTGAGGTAGGTCACGGTGGTACCCACATTCATTTCCACCGTGACATACCAAAAGCCCAGACAGAATGCAACCTTGACAGACCTCACGGTGGTAACCAAATTCAGTTGCCACCGTGACCCTTGCCCAGTTGCAACAACATCCAGCAAAACTACTCTAAACCACATCCAAAAACACAACCCAGCACTTCATCCATTCTTTCTCCCTTACATCCTAATATACAAGTCAATTAACAATCTCAAATCAAACAATTACCGGATCAAACTTAAAATTCTCAAGAGCAATATTTCCTCTCAAAAGAATTTCATACAACAATCTTAAACTCAATCCTTTACACTTGGAACAACTCACTTCAAATCAACAATATTCACATCATACACATACAAATCCACTTAATATTGTTCATCAATTTCACAATAACACTAACAATCATCAATACCCAGCAAAATGCACAAATCATACAAACATTCCCAAACCTGATTTCCTTCGCTCCTAGTCGTGAGCTCCGCTTCCACTAGCTTTTTCCTTCCCCTTAGATGTTCTAGGAAGCTCCTCTGAACCACAAATCAAACATAGCCAGGTTTAATTCTAAGATAACACATAAATGAAAATTAAACCTAGAGAAGAGGAAGAGAAGAACCTAAGACACAACTCTCATATACTCACCCTTGAATTTAAGAGACACAAACCCAGCTAAATAATCACCCAAGGAAGGAGGGAAGAGCAGAAATATGCAAGGAAGAAGAAGGAAAAGGAAAAAGAAGATGAAAATGGCATTAGGGAGAGGAAGGCAACGGGAAGAGGAAGAAGAAGCAAAAATTGTTTACAGCTGTCCTCTCTCTCATTCACCCATTAATTCATCCTTATCTTCAAGCCATGTGTCACTCTCCCATAGGAAGTGATCCCACATGCATACCATACTCCCATACTCTCACTTACACACCACTATCATCACTTATTCACACCATACTTTCCTATCCTTAAGCACACACCAGCACAACTCCTCTCCTCATACATCACTAACAAAAACACACACTTACATAAATTAACATGCATGCAACATCACAATGCGCGCAAGTACACACACACACACACACAAACATAGACAGGCACAAATAGACTCAGACAGGCTCAAACTACTAGGGCGATTTTGGGGTGTTACAATACTCCCCCACTTAACAGAATTTTGTCCTCGAAATTCTCACCTGCTCCGAACAACTGAGGATACTGTAATCTGATTACTTCTTCCAGTTCCCACGTAGCTTGCTCCACACCGTGATACTGCCACAGGACTTTAACCAACGGTACCTACTAATTCCGAAGCTGTCTGATTTCTCTATCCAAGATCCTTTTTGGCTCTTCATCATACGAAAGATCTGACTGAACCTGGATATCTTTTACTAATAACACACGAGAAGGGTCTGATCGATAACGATGAAGCATAGACACATCAAAGACATCATGCAATCTAGCTAACTCAATGGGTAAAGCTAACCGATACGCTACTGGACCCACCTTTTCTAAAATCTCATATGGTCCAATAAAGCGCGGGCTTAACTTGCCTTTCTTTCCAAAACGAAGAACCTTCCGCCATGGTGACACTTTCAAGAACACCTTATCACCCACCTCATACTGGATATCTCTACGCTATAGATTAGCATAAGAACGTTGTCTATCCTTAGCTGCTTTCAGATTCTGCTGAACAACCCTTACTTTCTCTTCAGTATCTCTTACTATATCCGGACCTATCAAAGCCTTTTCTGATAGCTCAATCCAACACACGGGTGTCCTGCACTTCCGCCCATACAAAACCTCATAAGGAGCCATACCAATACTCACCTGGTAACTGTTATTATATGCAAACTCCATCAAAGGCACATATCGATCCTAGTTTCCCGCGAACTCTAAAGTACAACCTCGAAGCATATCTTCTAAAACCTGGATAACTCTTTCTGATTGACCATCGGTCTGCGGATGGAATGCAGTACTGAACCTTAACCGAGTTCTTAGAGCTGCCTGGAGCTCCTTCCAAAACTTGGATGAAAAACGGGGATCTCGATCGGATACAATGGATACCGAAATCCCGTGTAATCTGACTATCTTATTCACATAAAGTTCCGCCAACTTGTCCATGGAGTAGTCCAACCGAACTGGCAAAAAGTGCGCTGACTTTGATAACCGATCCACTATAACCCACACAGAATCGTGCTTACGCTGCGTCATTGGCAAACCGGACAAAAAATCCATTGTAATATCATCCCACTTCCATTGTGGAGTGGATAAGGGATGAAGTAATCCTGATGGTACTTGATGCTCGGTTTTCACTTGTTGACACGTAAGACACCTTGAAACAAACTCTGTTATGTCCTTTTTCATACTTGGCCACCAATAAAACTGTTTCAGATCATGGTACATCTTGTCACCTCCCGGATGCATAGTGAAGACCGATGAATGAGCCTCTTATAGCAGCTTTTTCCTTAACTCGCCCACATCGGGTACGCATAAACGGTCTCCATGCTTAAGAACTCCCTCATCATCAACCTGATACTCAGACTGCTTGCTATCTTTTACTGCTTAACATACCCGCTATAACACATGGTCACCTAACTGTGCCTTCACAATCTCTTGCCTCAAACTTGGCTTAGCGTTAAGCCGAGCAACTAAAGCACCTTCAGAGTCAAACTTCCATTTACCACGACAAAGAAGTAACGCAGACATAGATTTCCTGCTGAGGACATCTGCCACCACATTAGCCTTGCCCGGATGGTAGTCGATGATGCAATCGTAATCTTTAAACAGCTCTAACCATCTTCGCTGTCTCAAGTTCAGCTCTTTTTGTGTTAACAAATACTTGAGACTCTTGTGGTCAGTAAAAATCTGGCATGTTTCCCCATACAAATAATGCCGCCACACCTTAAGCGCAAATACTACTGCCGCTAACTCTAGATCATGGGTCGGGTAGTTCCGCTCATGAGGCTTTAACTGTCTCGACGCATAGGCCACTACTCTACCCTCTTGCATCAAGACACAACCCAAACCAATCCTGGAAGCATCACTATACATGATGTATTCCTTACCTGAAACCGGCTATGTAAGCAAAGGAGCCTTAATTAACATATCTTTCAGCTGATCAAAACTAACTTGACACTTTTCAGACCACACAAACTTAACTTCCTTCCGAAGTAGCCTGGTCAAAGGAGAGGCTAACACTGAAAATCCCTTAACAAAACGTCGATAGTAACCTGCCAAACCCAAAAAACTTCTTACCTCTGGCACACTCTTCAGAGGCATCCAATTAACAATTGCCTCAATCTTACTCGGATCAACTCGTATACCTTCTTCTGAAACTACGTGTCCAAGAAAAGCCACTTCTTTCAACCAAAACTCACATTTGCTGAGCTTCGCATATAGCTGATGATCTCATAGAATTTGCAATACTAACCGAAGATGCTCCTCATGTTCCTTTCTATCTCTTGAATACACCAAAATATCATCGATGAACACCACAACAAACTTATCCAAATACGGTCGAAAAACTCTGTTCATCAAATCCATAAAGGCTGCAGGCGCGTTGGTCAATCCAAAAGGCATCACTAAGAATTCATAATGGCCATAACGAGTCCGAAAAGCCGTCTTCGCCACATCTACCTCTTTAACCCTCAACTGATAATAACCCGATCTCAGGTCTATCTTGGAAAACACTCCAGCTCCTCGCAACTGATCAAAGAGATCCTCAATCCTCGGTAGGGGATACTTGTTCTTTACAGTTACCTTATTAATCTGTCTATAATCAATACACTTCCGTAACGTTCCATCTTTTTTCTTAACAAACAACACTGGGGCACCCCATGGTGACACACTGGGGTGAATAAACCCTTTGTCCAACAACTCCTGTAACTGACTTTTCAACTCTTTCAATTCCATCAGAGCCATCCGGTAAGGAGCCTTAGAAACTGGAGCTGTTCCCGGCATAATCTCTACTGACAGTTCAACCTCTCTTTCGGGAGGTAATCCCGGTAGTTCTTACGGAAAAACATCCACAAAATCTCTGACCACAGGAATGTCCTGAATTTTCACTTGTCCTCTCCGCAAATCTAATACCAACGCTAAAAACGCTTCACATCCCTTTTTAATGAATCTTCTTGCTTTTATTGCCGAAATCACATTATGCAAAGAACTGCTCCCAATACCCTTCACAATCACAGGCGATTGATCCCTACCATTCAGAACCATCACTTTTCTATGACAATCCACAACAGCCTGATGCTTATCCAACCAATCCATACCCAGGATGACATCAAACTCATGGAACGGCAGGCAAATCAAATCCACAATAAACTCTATACCCTGAATCTTTAAAGGACACGCCCGACATACCCGATCTACCATAACACTTTGTCCTAACGGACTAGATACACAAATCTCATACCCTAACTTCTCCTCATTTCCCAAACTGTCCCATATCTTACCAGAGCATACATAAGAATGGGTGGACCCCGGGTCAATCAAAACATAAACTTCAGAGTTTAACAAAGAGAACTTACCGGCAATCACTTCTGGAGCATTCTGTTCCTCTCGGGCCTTCATAGCATAAGCCCTCCTAGCTACCGGCACGGGACGATCCACTGTTTCTGAGGGCTCTCTATCTCGAGGCAATCCACCACGACCCCTTCCTCTACCTCTATTACGGCTGCCTTGGGGTATGTTGGACCCAGCCCGACTAACTTCTTGTTGCCCCGAAGGATTCTCATACCAACTTGGACAATTCGCAAGGAAGTGGTCCGTGGAGCCACATCTGAAGCAACTTCCTGTTAACCACTGACACTCGCCCCAATGTAGCTTATTACAATGGGCACATCGGGGAATACCTTCACCTCTACCAGTGCCCGATACCCTAGAAGAGCCCTGTCTTCTCCCTCTTGAGGCCGGACTAGTAGCAGACTCATCAATGAGGTTTCCTTGTGACTCCCTTGGTCTCTTTCCAGAAGAAGATCCACCCCTAGAAGACTTCCTCCTCTGAGCTTTCTCTCTCATGATGTTCTCTGAACGCTCCGCCCTCAAGGCTGCTTGAACCAACTGATAATACCTAACATTTGGGGCCGACATCAGAGAAACTAACATCACCTTCAAGGACTCATTCAAGCCTAACTCGAAGTGCTGAATATGAACTGCTCGGTAAGAACCCTTGGCGGTGCATATTTGCTAAGCTTATTGAACTCATTCTCATACTCAGCCACTGACATGGTCCTTTGCTTAAGACTTAGAAACTGCACCCACTTGGCGTCCTTGTATGCCTTAGTCACAAACCGATTCTGAAACTCGTTCTCAAAGAACTCCCAGGTCATAAGTTCAGGGATCTGAGGTTGACTGATCATTAACCTCCACCAATCATAAGCAGAGCCTTGTAACAAAGACACTGAACATTCCACTTCTTGATCAGGTGGGCACTTAGTCTCCCTTAACACCCTTTTCATCTTTTTAATCCACATCTCCACTTTATCGGACTCGTCCATGCTCGTACCAAAGAAATCCTCCGCTCCATGCTTTCTCAGTTTCTCAATAGGTGCTACTGGTGCCGTTACTCTTTCAAACATTCTAGCCATGTCTTGTGAAACCTTAAGCATCGCCTCTAACGGAACCATAGGCACTTCAAGTTGCCCTCAAGGAGGCTGAGCCGGACCCCCAACTGATGGATCTCACTCAGGAGGATTTACACTCCCAGCTGAACCCTCCGACGTCTCGTGCGAGGACTCCATCACCCTACAAAACATAGACATAGGGCGCATCAGGCCAACGCAACTCTAACAGACTCACTAACATGCTTAGACCCAAAAACATCTAAATCAATAGCTCTGATACCACCAAATGTCACACCCCAATCTATACCATGGAGACTTCTACCCCGAAGGAGGAAGAAGGGTCCCGATAGATAGGAGTGTCACACCACCAAACCGATAACACAGCAACAAAGCAGAGAAACAGATAATAACTAGGCAATATAAAGCTTCTTAGAAGAAATACACAGCGATACAGAATAGGATAAAATTTTTCTTTTCTTTCCATTTATATACATAAACAAAATTTGTACATAGTACAAAAGGTTTCATATACAAAAGCCCAAAAGAATACTGTTCCAAATGGGGACAAAAAATATTACATCTCATATAAAAGAAAGGAAAACCTATACTACAAAACTTCGATCCCTAGTTGCGATGGCCTTCCTGATGCGGCACGCCCTGACCGAGCTTACCAAAACCTTCCACACCTGCACGGATAAAACACCCGTGCTAAGCGAAATCGCTTAGTGGGGAACATAAAATGCAAAACCGCCACTCACAGTGGCGCTAACAGGTAAAGCACATGCTGATAACACATTCAAAAGTTAGTATCTCATAAAATAAATCTGAGTAATCAACATCATTCATATACCATAAGAAGTTTATCTCAACATATAATTATTCAGACTTCATACATGTAAAACACAAAATCACCTGCTCACTCAAAACCGCGAATAACGAGTACACACAGATACCCGAAGGCATCAGTATCAAATAACGAGTACACACAAATACCCGAAGGCATCAAGGTATTCTTTTCATTCTTGTTCCATAATATTTCACATAGAATCTTTGGTAAGATTCAACAGAAAGATCTCTAAGATCTATTCGGGGGACCTGATGAGGGTCCAAATCGTACACATGGCTGCAGCTACACATAACTCTATTAGGCATGCCTAACTATCCACTTATTTGGTTTGCAGGCTATGATCACCAAAATTAAATCTATCATTGAGTTTATACAAAAATCATCCATTATTCAGAAACACTATTTACCTTATCAAAGCGAAGAGTTAATTCAATGTCACTGTGTATGCATAACCATTAATTCAACACTTAGACCTTACATTTAACAAATAAGCATTCATTACAAAAACATGATAGGTCACGGTGGTAACCAAATTCATTGCCACCGTGACATATCAAAGCCCAAAACAGAATGGAAATCTGAGGTAGGTCACGGTGGTAACCACATTCATTGCCACCTTGACATACCAAAACCCCAGACAAAATGCAATGTTGAGGGAGGTCACAGTGGTAACTAAATTCATTGCCATCGTGACATACTAAAGCCCTCAAAACAGAATACAAATCTGAGGTAGGTCACGGTGGTAACCACATTCATTTCCACCGTGACATACCAAAACCCCGGACAGAATGCAACCTTGATAGACCTCACGGTGGTAACCAAATTTAGTTGCCACCATGACCCATGCCCAGTTGCGACAACTTCCAGCAAAACTACTCTAAACCACATCCAAAAACACAACCCAGCACTTCATCAATTCTTTCTCCCTTACATCCTAATATACAAGTCAATTAACATGCTCAAATCAAATAATTACAGGATCAAACTTAAAATTCTCAAGAGCAATATTTCCTCTCAAAAGAATTTCATACAACAATCTTAAACTCAATCCTTTACACTTGGAATAACTCACTTCAAATCAACAATATTCACATCATACACATACAAATCCACTTAATATTGTTCATCAATTTCACAATAACACTAACAATCATCAATACCCAGCAAAATGCACAAATCATACAAACATTCCCAAACCTGATTTCCTTCGCTCCTAGTCGTGAGCTCCGTTTCCACTAGCTTTTTCTTTCCCCTTAGATGTTCTAGGAAGCTCCTCTGAACCACAAATCAAACATAACCAGGTTTAATTCTAAGATAGCACATAAATGAATTAAACCTAGAGAAGAGGAAGAGAAGAACCTAAGACATAACTCTCATATACTCACCCTTGAATTTAAGAGACACAAACCTAGCTAAATAATCACCTAAGGAAGGAGGGAAGAGCAGAAATATACAAGGAAGAAGAAGGAAAAGGAAAAAGAAGATGAAAATGGCGTGAGGGAGAGGAAGGCAACGGGAAGAGGAAGAAGAAGCATAAATGGTTTATAACTGTCCTCTCTCTCATTCACCTATTAATTCATCCTTATCTTCAAGCCATGTGTCACTCTCCCATAGGAAGTGATCCCACATGCATACCCTACTCCCATACTCTCACTTACACACCACTATCATCACTTATTCACACCCTACTTCCCTATCCTTAAGCACACACTAGCACAACTCCTCTCCTCATACATCACTAACAAAAACACACACTTACATAAATTAACATGAATGCAACATCACAATGCGTACAAGTACGCACACACACATAAACATAGACAGGCACAAACAGACTCAGATAGGCTCAAACTACTAGGGCGGTTTTGTGGTGTTACAGTAAGAGTAATTTTGGTAACCCTAGAGGGTGAGATGCTTCCCTTAGCTTAGAAACTGAGATATAAAGCCACCAACAATGAAGCTGAGTACGAGGCTTGCATTTTTGGGTTGGAAGCGCTCTCAGCTGTGGGGGAAAAAGTAGCAATGGTCTTCAGAGACTCATCCTTAATAGTCCATCAGTTCAAGGGTGAATAGTCTATCAAGGAAGAATGACTATTACCATACGTGAAGTGCTTGAAGGAACTAAGTAGTCAGTTTGAAATCTACACTTTTAGCTATATGCCTCAAGATGAGAACCAATTAGCAGATGCCCTGGCCACCCTGGTATCTATGTGGGATAACCCAGAAGGGGTAGTTATGAATCCCGTACTCATTTCTAGTTCAGACAAGCCATACTTTGAAACTCAGTAGGTCGGGGATGTTAAGGTTATCGATGGAAGGCCATGGAATTACGATGTCCAAAATTATTTGGAAAAGTCAGTATTCCTGGAAGAAGCCACTGAAAAGGACCAGAGGATGATTTGCAAGCTATCCACCCAGTTCATCAGTGTAAATGGTGTGGTGTACAAGAGCCAAGCTGATGGCATACAGCTACGATGCTTAGGCGAGAAGAAGGCTAAGAAGGTTATGGAGGAGACCCATGCTGGGTCTGTGGAGCTCATATGAATCGTTTAGCCCTAGCAAAGAAGATCATGCGCCAAGGGTTCTTCTGGCTCATGATGGACATGGACTGTTCTAAATATGTGAAGCAGTGTCAACTATGCAAGCAGTATGCCAATATAAGGCACCTGACGATTTCAGAGTTATGCAATCTTACATCTCCATGACTGTTCATAGATTGGGGGATTGACATCATGGGAGAAATACATCTGATAGCCTCTAATAGGCATAGGTTTATCGTATTCACTATCATTACTTCACTAAGTGGGTAGAGGCAGAATCCTTCAAATAACTGGGCGCTCGAGAAATGGCCAGGTTCATCGAACGACATCTGATTTGTAGATATGGACTCCCACATCATGTTGTGTAAGATAATGGGGTACAATTCCAAGATGAAACCAAGCAGATGCTCAAGAAGTGTGCCATCCAGCACAATAAGTCATCTCCCTATCGACCACAGGCCAATGGGGCGGTCGAGGCAGCCAATAAGAATGTAAAGAGGATATTGGCTAAGATGGTGCTGACCTATAAGGACTGGGCAGAAAAGCTACCTTTTGTACTGTGGGGCTATAGGAACACTGTCAGAACTTTAACAAGAGCTACCCGGATAGAAGCGGTTTTACCAGTGGAAATCGAGCTCTAATCATTGAGGGTGATATTGGAGGCCAAGCTACCAGAAGTAGAATGGGTGCAACAACGGTTGCTATAATTGAACTTATTGGATAAGGATAGGATGCGGGCCTATTACCATAATCAGATTTACCAGAAGAGATTAGCCCGATCATTTGGGAAGAAAGTCAGAAAGCACCCCCTAAAAGAAGGGGATTTAGTCTTCAAGCAAATGAGGCCAGGGGTTCCAGACTTTTGAGGTAAATTCAGACCGACTTAGGAAGGACCTTTTGTTCTGAAGAAGATATTGTAACACCCCGATACCCCCTTTGGAAGGATACCGGAGCGCTACGCAAACAAATACATATACAAACTCAAATGCATATGCAAATACTTAAATGTTGTCATAAAAGCAAATACATTTAATCGTAAAGATGCCAAATCCATATATAAATAATCATATCGTTTTACAAAAGGGATTTGTAAACATTTAACATATACAAAAAAAAAAATTGTTCCTTTACAAATTACATTTGCCCAAAACCAAAATCCATATACAAAACTTATATCAATACAAAATATAGCAGAAGACA
This sequence comes from Excoecaria cochinchinensis, assembly GCA_947683425.1. Lineage (NCBI taxonomy): Eukaryota > Viridiplantae > Streptophyta > Magnoliopsida > Malpighiales > Euphorbiaceae > Excoecaria > Excoecaria cochinchinensis. The sequence goes on from CANTUQ010000034.1 coordinate 2,565,920, forward strand.
AAAAGAACTCCAACTATAGCCGACCTGTAGATGTCTAACTCCAAACTGAACCTGCCACCTACATGGGAAAACAACCCGTGCTAAGCGATAAAACTTAGTGGGGAGGAACAAAACATGCATATACATATAATTGCAATAACAATTTATGAGCTTATCAAAGCAATAAAGCATGTAAACATATTCCACTCATACTTATATCAAGTATTCATCCACGCATGCATATGGGTATATAGCCATCACTTATACATCATATGTGTATTCACAAGATAGAGTAATTAATCATTTATATCCAAGGAATCATTCTTCATATGCATCCTCACAATGTAAACAATTAGCCATTCATATCCAACTACAAGTATCGCATCATATCTTGTCATATCGCATGTACATAAACATGTAACATATATCCATTTTCATATCACTGGGAACACATATCATAGTTATATATAATAGCTGCATATACAAGCCTCATGTATTAGCCTAATTACCCACTAACTAGTGGATATGGGGTACTAATGATACTGATAGGACACAGTATCTAAGCATATGGAGACATAAGTCTTGAATCATGTGTAAACATGTATACTCGAAGGTATACCGGAGACCGAAGTCTCAAATCATATATATACTGGAGACCGAAGTCTCTTATCATATAAACCCAAACAGGGTCAACATGTAACGTGTAATATATAGCAGCTGTACTCACACTCTAACCCTTGATAAGCACTTATCTATCCACTACTATGACTATCAGGCTCAAATACCAACTCAGCTATGCTCTAGTATTACTATAATATAATAAAGAATAATTCAAGTATAATCACACAATTTCATGTATACATGTATACTGATCAATTCTGGAGACATATAAATCATATACAGATCTTATTATGAACATATAACTTAAAATTAGATAACCCATAATAATACACATGCATAAGCCAAATCATGTACATGTAGTAAAACCCATGCAAAAGAAACATGAAATTCATTTTCGGAAAATAAGGGGCTCACTGTTACGCTCGCGACAGTAGCCAAGGAGGCACTGCGGAAGAAATGGCCGGCATGAGTCATGCATGGCATCACAACTCGTGCTAAGGCTGGGCACTCGATGTCACAAGTCGTGTCCTTATGCACGACTCGTGATAAGGAATCGCAAACACACCGAGTCATGCTAGCCAATCTTCATGACTCATGAAGAACTTCATGACTCGTGAAGAGCTTCATGACTCGTGAAGAGCTTCACGACTCGTGAAGAACCTCACGCCTCGTGCAAATGTCAAACATCGTAATCGTGAGAAAACGGAAGGCCTAATTCTGTCGCGCTCGCGACAGGATTGTGTTTTCTAATTCCCAGTAAAAATGCAGAACAACAGAGCTTGGAAAATCAATACCCAACTTACCCATAACCATGTATCATGCAAAATCATGTAAAAACTTACCTCAGAGGCAATCAAAACAGGCTTATAGCAATAACAACTCAAATTACACAATATTAATACACATCAAAATAACATATACAGAGGTTTCAATAGTTCATTGTAAACCCAGAAATTCATCCCAATTTCATGTATATACACTTCAAAGTTGACATGAAAACCATTATAATTCTAACTTCTCAGATCATATACACAAATCTATTAAACATATACATTTACATGTATCAAAACACACCAATATTAGTAAAATCAAAACTCAACACTGATTAAAAAGTAGAAAGGCAAAACACTCCCAAACCTGAAATAGAGCTCAACAAATCCACTATCTTCAAGATCCCACTTTTGCTTTTCCGTTATCTTTCATCCTCTCTTCAGATTGTTGCATAAAAACCCAACTAAAAAATGCTCAATTAACCCATTCAAACGAAACCTTAAACCCAATCAAAATCATAGGAAGAAGAGGAAGAAGAAGATAAAGGAACCTCATATAAATTCAAGCTACTTACCTCTTGGAACAACTCTTGATCTCAAAACCCTAGCTCAACTTAAAGAATATCAAAAGAAAGAGTAGAGAGCAGAATTCTTGAGGAATGAAAGAGTGAGAGAACGAGAGAGTGCAAGAAAGAGGGTGGGGAGATGGCTTCCACGGAAAGCCAATACTTTCTGCTCTCCCTCTCTCTTTTCCCTTTCAAATCCTATTCAATGCACTCACCTACCCATCAACATGTTACTCTCCAATTGGTCCTTTTTGTTATTTCTTTGACTTCCTCTTTTAGTCCTTGATAAAACCCTCATAAATCCTTAGCAAATTACCTTGTAGTCACTAAAAGAAATTCTTCACTTAAAAACTTTAACTTACTCTTCAATTAAGTCCTTGATTCATTTCTAATTCCACTTGTTTAACTACCGAATTACACTTAATTATCCAAATTAACATGCAATTATCAACTAGGCCATTTTTGGGATGTTACAGATATTGTCCAAAGGAGCTACGATCTTAACAGACAGAGATGGAAATGAGTTCAAGGAACCAGTCAATGTATACAGATTGATAAGGTTCCATGGCTAAAGGCTCGAAAATCAAAAGAAGAGAATAAATGCCCCTGTGGGTCAAAAACCAAAAAAGGCGGCCTTTCTGAAATTGGCCGCCCTGCCAAGGTTAAAACCAAGAAGGCACCTTAGATAAAAATTAAGGGCTGAGAAAAAATGTTCCATCATAAAAACCCAAGAGGGCTGATTGATAACCTGAGTTTTGATGCTTTTAGTGTCCATCCGGAGATTAGATATGGTCTTATATTTTGAGCATAATGTTAAATAGTGATCATGTGTAATGAAATTGGGCAGATAAGGCAGCTGCCCCATTTTGCTTCCCTCTCCCGTTTCTCTTTCTTTACTCCAAACCCTTCTTCTTCTCCTTCTTGCTTATGCTTTTCCCTATTTTCTTAAAAGTTGTGGTGGTTATTGACAATTCAAGTGCTAGTAAGTATATGTGCTTCTTCTTCTTCTTCTTCCCCTTCTTTTACTGTATTTTCCCTTGGTTGAGTGGGTGTGATTGTTTGAGTTACAACTTTTATGTGTTTTGGGTTTGATGGTTCAGAGATACTTGCTAGAGAGCCCAAAGGGAATGAAGTAGCAAGTGGTAGTGCAGCCCCTTGAATTGTGGAGCTAAGGAGCCTATTGTGACACGTGCCGGGTGCCCTGAACGCCCGCCTTTAGGGCTTTCGAGAGAGGTTCATAAAAATTTGTAAGAATTTACAAGTGCATCAATTTTAGGCAACAAGGAGGTTTCTTAGAGTTACCACCCAATAGAACATTGGAAAAGGTCGTCTAGCCTCAGTGAGCCAAGACAACGCTGCTATGTCCATTTTAGGCAAGTCAGAGGTATCGTGGAGACCCCACCCTAATAGAACATTAGGATGGTCCTCTCGCCTCGTGGAGCCTAAGACTATGCAAGTTTGGCCTTTTTTTGAGGCAATAAGAGATATTTTGGAGGCCCCAACCCAATGAAACATTGAGATGATCCTCTAACCTCGTTGAGCCTAAGACTAGAAAAGGTTTGGGACTTCCCATTTATTCATACATTGATTAAAGTTATAATTGAGTTTTGAATTTATCAATTCACCCCATTTGTCATTCAATGCAATTAATTAAAGCGCAGTTCGACCACATAAGGAAAGCGGTAAGAAGTGTAAAATTGAAATAAAGTACATGAAAGTAAGTTATAACAAAACTAGGGGCAGAATACAACCCCCATTATAAATAAAATATAAATCATACATAAAACGGGCTATTCATTAAGGATGAGGACATTAGTCCTCACATGCATGGTTAAAGAAAACAATTTTAGGGTGATAATTTATTGTGGATGGAAAAATTGGGACATTGGTCCCATTTTATCAGAAAAGACTCAATTTATTAATAAAAACATTTTTAGTGATTTTGTTTTTAAACGTGCATAAAAATAAATAATTTTATATAAAATACACAAATACGACAAATAAATCAAAATAAAGGAAAATGCGGCATTTAAATATGCAAACCAAAGTGAGATTCCTAATCCTTCGGTATCACATCTTCGTCCTTGGACAACGCTCAAATAAAAAGACAAGTGTTATAGCCAAAAAGAAAAAGAAAATTAAGGTTAGTAATTAAATCCAATCGAATAAAATATAATAAAATAAAATGGATCAATCAAATTAAATCAAATACATGAAATGAAATAATAAACCAAATTAAATTAAATAAATAAAACAAACAAATATATTAATTAAGCCAATCAAGCGAGTAAAACAAATAAATAAAAGGATAAAACATATAAGAATGAATGAATAAAATAGTGTATGTGTGCAAAGTAAGATGGACCCTACGTGAGTAATTCATTGAAATGAAAAGGAAAAAAGCACAATCATGCAAGGAAAAGGAAAAAAAATAACTTAATTTGACTAAGTTGGCAAAATAGGATTATTGAATTAAGGACGCAAAAATTGACATGATTAATTAATGTTATCACAATTAACATAAATATTTACATGGCAAAAAGATCAGTCAAAATGAATTAATTAATTACATGTTAAAAATAATGAGGAATCAAAGCAAAAATAAATTAATTACATGAACAAAAATATTATATAAACATATTAAATAAGACAAATATACAAACTGTCACACCCCAAATCGGGCCTAGTCGGATTTGGCAAGCTAAGTCGGATAAGTGAAGGGTATTTCGGTAATTTACGCATGAGGAATTTGGACTATAAGGATTTAATTGCAAAGTAATTAAACTAAATAAGTTAAGTGTGGGAAATTATCTGGTGTGCATGTGGTGTATGGTTGTAGGGTGTTTTGTTGTGGCAATTATCTAGTGGAGTGTGTGTATGGTACTAAGGTTGGGAAATATCTACCTAAGAATTATCTAGTGAGGTAAGTGTTTGGTGCCATGGAATTTAAGTCATTGATTTGAGGGAGCAACTATGGTGCATGTGTTGTATTGTGTGTTAGTGCATTAAGTCAATAAGTGGGATTGTGGTCCAATGAGAGCTTGCCATGTGGATTGTGGTTGGTGGGCATTAAATGAAAGAAAAGAAGAAAGGGGAAAAGAAGGAGAGAGAACGCAGGAATCTTACATTCCCGTTCTCCTCCCTCTTTCAGCTCCTCCTCCTCCTTCTCTTCTCCATTTCTGCCTTTCCTCCTTGTTCTGTTTTGGTCGGATGTTTGTGCTTGCTAAGGGGTGCTTTGATTGAGTTTAGGAGAAAGATTAAAGAGGTATGTGTTTGAGTTTTTGGATTTACAGCATTTGGGTTCTTCCTCTTCTTCTTCTTTTGGTCTTATTTGAGTTAGGGTTTAGATTAAGTGATTTTGTGGGTTTTGGTTTGTGCAAGTTTTGGGCGGCAAGAGAAAGCTCAAGGGCAAGGAAGATTGAAGATTAAAGCTTGAAGAGTTTGTGGGTTGTGCTTCAAAAGAGGTTTGGGAGTGTTTATGCCCTTATCTTTTCTAGGATCAAGTTTGTGTGTATATGTGTGTTTATATTTGATTTTGGGAAATTAGGTTGTGAAATGTGCTTTGTTTTGCATGCATGTTATGGGCTTTTGATTGAGAAGAGTAATTATGCATGAGTGTGAATTTATTGTGGTGAATGTGTGGTTTGATGTGGTTTTGCTGTAAATTTATGGGTTTTGATAATTTCTAGAATTTTGAATCTGAATTGATGTTTTGTGTGGAATTGCTTGATGATAAATGTTATATTATGGGTATTGATGATGATGGGTGGTTGTATTTGAGGTAAGAGGCCATTGGATGTGATTTGTGTGTGAGTTTGGGAGGGGAAGAAATCTGCAGAATTCTGCAGATTTTGGGAATCACGACTCTGTCGCGATCCCGACACTGTCGCGAGCGCGACAGAGATAGGTGATCTTGGGCTGTGCTGTTGCGAGCACGCAACCCTGTCGCGAGCTCGTGATAGCAAAAGCTGTTGGGTGCTCTCTTTCGAGAGCGGGACGGTGTCGAGATCGCGACAGAGCACAATGCCGGCCTGTCCTGTCGCGAGCACGTGATCTGTTGCGATAGCGATGTTTAAACTCTCTGTCGTGACCGCGATAATGTCGCGAGCACAATAGAGCCAGGCTTTCTCTCCTCCCCGTGATCGCGAGGTCTGTCGCACGCGCGCAGCAAAGGGACTATGGTCTCTATCGCGAGCATGACAGACATCACGAGCGCAACAGCCTTGTTATGTTGAATGAGTTTTCTTTGGTGTTTGGTTTTGAACCCCAGTTTCTTTTAGTGCTTATAAGTCCTATTCCTGTTAACTTATGAATTATATGAATGTGAATCCATGATACGAATATGCATATTTGTATATATATATATATGATTTGGGATATTATAGAATGGATTGAATGGATTATGCATGATTGGCATTTTGAGCTTATTTATATGTTTGTCACATTGTGATTTATTAATAAGGAAATATATTGTGTGACTCGCAACATGATTTGTTTTATGCACGACCTGCAAGAGTCAGTCTAGTGGATAGTTAGGCATGCCTAATAGAGTCTCTTAGCTGCAGCACCTTTGGATATTTGGACCCTGATCAGGTGCCTATTTTGTTCCTCGCTAACCCTTAATGTGTTTTGGATCTAGTTTAAGATCTTCCCCCAGAAAAATGGTTTTAATGTGATAAAATAAAATGGTTTTTCGATTACTACCCGTAAGGTACGCCCATCCGTACCTCTAAGGTATTGTCAAATAAAGTTTATGTGATTTCTCCGATTCGTACCCGTAAGGAACGACCCGTCCGTGCCTGCAAGGCACTGTCTGAATACTCGTTATCCACTATTTTGAGTCAGCAGGTATTCTGTTTGTTTTGTCTAATATGAACAACAGAATGTGATATTCGAATGAGAATGATTTTTGGATATGTGAATCGGTTATGTATCCGAATAGGATTATGAATTTCTGAATGGGTTGAGTGTGACTCAAACAAGTAAATTGAACATGTTTATCTGTATATATATGTATATGTATATCATATTGTGAATGTATTGTATGCCATCGGTTGTGGAAATAAGTACTGGAATTAAGACGTGTATGACTGTGATCATAATCGTTCTAATGCCATGAACATATTTTATGATGTATTCTTGTGAGAATGCAAATCTGACTAGTTAGGTTATAAGCATATGAAATAATATGTATTTGAATGTGAGCATAACTTACGAATTGATATGGTTAATTAGTATGTGTATGAATGTGATTCTGTAACGTTAACTAGTACGTCAGCGGGTGAAGTATGCATCATAAGGCAATCTGGACTATTGAATGATCACACATTTATTATTTGGGGGGCAATGCATGTGAATCGGCTTTGGTAAGTTTATGGGCGGTAACGGATGATGATGAGGCAAGTTAAAGTGTATGAGAATCTGATCTTGAACTAGTGTATGCTTTGAATGTAAAATTTTGCTATCTGTTCCTTTGGTCTCAACTATTGGAGTATCTTCGGTAGGTTGTCGTGTGTCTACGTTCCTGGTATGATATTTTATGTGATAGAGTTGCGCAGTGGAAGTGTGGTGTTTAACATTTTCCCATGGGTTCGGCTAGAGTTTGGGTTATAGCATGACAAATGTATGTTTAGATAGCTAGTGTTCTTAGCATGATGGTTGGGTACGTTATATTATGGAAATTGTGTTGCATGTGAATGGGTTTTCCGTTAATGCATGCATATTTTGGCATGATAGTTGCGCATGTAATATCTCGTGTGACTCAAATAAGGTACTGATACTTGATACCTCGGTAAGTATATAAGGGTGAGATTGTAAGTACTTCTGCATGTTAATACTTGTATTTTGTGTGACCCTCTGTTTGCATTAATTCGACTAATATGATTATAGGAATGTGATAACTACATGATTTTGTTAATGAGATGAGTACTCAAGTAATGTGTACGTTTTTATGAATATAATCTTATGAATGCGTGGTATTTTTGTGCAAGCATGTGATTCTGTCTGCTATGACTAATTACCTGTGCCATTTGTGACTGTGTTATGCTCTGGCGACCATTGTGAATGGTCGTCCATTTTACTTGTGTGTTCTCCCCACTAAGCGTTATCGCTTAGCACGGGCTCTTTTCCTGTGCAGGTGGCAGGTTTGGATCGGTTTGAGTTGCTGTGACGCGCGCCGAACCCCGTAAGCCCCTGAAGGCCCACTTTAGGGCTATTGAGAGAGGTTCATAAAACTTGTAAGGTATTTACAAGTGCGTCTATTTTGGGCAACAAGGAGATTTCATGGAGTCGCCACCCAATAGAACATTGGGAAAGTTTCTCTCGCCTCGGAGAGCCTAAGACTGCACTTATCAACCATTTTGGGCCAACCAAAGGGGTCTTGGAGGGTGAACCTCTCACCCTAAGGAGCCTAGGATTAACGCCAAGTCTTGTGACACAAGAGGTGTCTTGGAGGGTAAACCTCTTGCCTCTTTGAGGCCAAAGACCAGAGAAAGTTCGGGACTCCCCATTTATTCATACCTTCGTTAAGTTTATAATCGAGTTTTGAATTTAGTATTTCATGCCTTTTCTCATTCAATTTTAATGCAATTTAATTAAACGCATATCAATCATACAATAAAAGCGATAAATAAAGTAAATGAAAGCAAAATAAATTACAATAAAACTAGGGGCGGAATACAACCCCCATTTGTAAATAAAATGCAAATCATACATAAATCGGGCTATTTATTAAAAATGAGAATGTTGGTCCTCTCATACATAATTTAAGGAAACAATTTTAAAGTGATAATTTACTTTAGATAAAAAATCTAGGACATTGGTCCCATTTTTATTAAATAAAATCCAATTTAGTTTAATAGAAATATTTTTATGATTTTCTTAATTAACGTGCATGAAAATAAATTTATTATTACAAATTACATAATAATCAATTAATCCAAAATAATAAAAGGCAACAAAAATAATAAACAACTCCCAAGTGGATCTTCAAATCTCCATGGGCTCCCACTTGACAAAAACTCACATATGAAAAATAAGTATTGAAAAATAGGAAAAAACAAATAAAAATGAATTTAGTATAAAAATAATTAAACATATAACTTGAAAATAATTAAATTAAGGCAAACAAAATTGCATCATATATGACAAGCCAATTAAAATGACATAATAAAAATATGCAATTTAACAAATTAACAAAATCAACATGCATAAAAAAACATAAAATAATGTTAATAAAATTTAACATGCATAAAAACACAAAATAACATCAATAACATCCAATCATGCATAAAAAGTAAAAGACATAATAAAAATCAGCATGCATAAAACATACTAATAATATTGATAAAAGCCAACATGCATAAACAAACATAAAATAATAATTATAAAACTCAATATGCAAAAAACATGAATAGAAAATACAAACATAAAATTCAGCATGCATAAGCAATAAATAATAATAGTAATAATAAAATTAAACAAGAATAAGGATAATAATAATAATACTAATGATGATAATAACTACAATAATAATAATAGCACAATAATAACAAAGAATATGAACAATCAAACATAATAATAATAATAATAATAATAATAATAATAATAATAATAATAATAATAATAATAATAATAATAATAATAATAATAATAATAATCATAATAATAATAATAATAATAATAATAATAATAATAAAATAAAAATAAAAATAAAAATAAATGAAGATGAACAATATGAACAACATGAACAATATGAACAATTGAATAAAAATAATAAAATAGTTCTAAGAGAATTTACATGTTAACTAGTCAAATAAAAAGTAAAAACAAGAAATAAGAAGAAAATAATAAGACTAAAAGAATTTACATGTTAACTAGTTAATTAGAAATAAAAAAATCAAATTAAAAATAAAACTAAGAAATTGAGCCAAGAATGTTTACCCTCAAAATTTATCTTGATGAAGAGAAGGTAAGATCCAATTCTTTGTCTTGTATTGTTGGAATAAAATTAGAAAATAAAATATTTAAAGTGAATTTTTACTCAAGAATAAATAATTTATTTATTTGTCTCAAAGCAAAAATTGTCAATTGAAAATAAGAAAATTCTCAAGAACAAAAATTGTTATTTTTTGCCTTAAGAATTGCTGGAAATTTCTTTAGAAATTGAGAGAATTTTTGCTTGAAAGAAGAAAGAAGAAGAAAAATATTTTTTAAAGAAAATCCCTCTCAATTCTCCCTAAAAAACTCTTTTTTATTCCCCTTAAAATTCAGATTTTCAAATTAAGAAATTAAATTAATTTAATTCTCATAACTACAAAAAAAAACTACTGAATTTATTGGGATGGAAGATAGAAGGCTTTTTGAATTAAATTTTGCAAAAAAAATGAGTTAAAAAGCATTTAAAATGAAGAATTTATGGCCAAAAAGGCCAAAATAGGCAAAACGGACGAACAGGGGCCAGGAGGGGCGCGCGGCGCCCCGTCGGTGCGCCCAACGGCCTGCCCGCGCGACGGGCAGCACGTCAGCGCGCGCCCTGCGAGCGCTTCTCCTGCGCGCTAGGCGCTACGGCGTGCGCCCAGCGCTGCCACAGCCCGACACTCGCGCGGAAATTTTTTATTTTTTTTTAAAATTTCCTATAAAATATAATAATTTAAAAACTCACTTTTTTCATCACAAAATAAATTTTAAAATACTTTAAAAATATTTTTGAAATACATTTTTATTTAATTTTAAAACAACAAATCGACAAGGAAATCATCACTTCCAACTTTCCTTCCTTTTGCCTATAGATCGGCACACTTAATTTCACCATTGGGTAATCCTGATCAATGCTACTCGGGACCCGGTGTCTACAGTTGCCCCCAATTTTGGGGAGGCTAGTGTGTGGGTGCCTAGGTGAGTCAAAATTCAGGAAAAGGAAAGAAGCGCGTACCTGAGGCTACCTCCTTCCCGCTGCTCCCTCGGGAACAGTGTTGTGATTCATCCTCTTGAGTTGCACTGAGTCGCTGACAAGACTACAAAGTGCCAAGGAACCATCCTAAGACGGTGATGCGCCGAGTCGCTACCAAGACTACAAAACGCGAAAGATAAATCGCACCGAGCCACTGACAAGGCTACTAAAAGTGCGCTGCACGGAGTCGCTGACAAGACTACTAAACGTACAGGTGCTATCCGCAGATAGCGATGCGCTGAGCCATTGACAAGACTACTAAAAGCACAGAACGAAAAAAATGCACCGAGCCACTACCAAGGCTACAAAAAGTGCGCTGCACGGACTCGCTGACAAGACTACTAAACGTGCAGGGTTCTATCCTAAGACGGTGATGCGCCGAGCCACTGACAAGGCTACTAAAAACGCACAAGAGAGATGCACCGAGTCACTACCAAGACTACCAAAAGTGCACGAAAGAACTACACCGAGCCACTACCAAAGCTACCAAAAGTGCACTAATCCTTCTTCTGATTATGATGCGTCGAGTCGCTAACAAGACTATGAAACGCGAAACTTGCTCTTCTGAGCTGTACCGAGTCTGCTACAGACTACCAAAAGTGTACTGCACCGGGTCGCTGACAAGACGACTAAAAGTGCAGCATTCCATCTTCGAATGGTGACTGTCTTCTTTTCGATATTTCCTGCAAAATTATGTGCACAAAAATACATACAAGAAAACGTGTGTATGATATGAGATGCGAATGCTTGCAAGAATGTATAGACCATGCCCTAGGTGGCCCAGGGTGTGCTGAGGATATAGCTTGGTTGCTCCACCATGCCCCCGGAATCAATAGGATTGTCATCATGGACTTAGGGATTCCATCCCCAATGAGTTCCTGAAAGAGACATCCAGTGCATCTTTGCCCCCCAATCGATGATCATATGCCCAGGATTCTGACTCATGTCCTGAATTATGCCTTATCTAGCTGAAAAGAAGATCATCCGAAGTATATCGCCTTGTTACTCCCGGCATTGTTTTAAAGGTAGTGCGTCCCTTGTGGATTTTCACACTAGCTTTTCTTCGTGGGAAATGCGTCCCTTTAGGGATTTTCACATAACCCTTTGCCTAATTTTTGCCTGGCATGGACCCAACCCAAACCAGCGGCTCTTTATTTTTTATTATTTTTTTTTGTAGGGCAGACGGCCTGTCTCCAGGTTTTCACCTTGCCCTTTGGCCTAACTTTTGCTTAGAGAGCCAATTACGGTTTTCATCTCTAACGGCCTCTTCTTTTTTTCAAGATTTTTTTTATTTTTTTATTTTTTTAACTGCAAGAGAAAGCTATTATTCCCTTACTGGTGATCAGCACAAATCTGCTTAGATATCTTCAGATAGAATGAGTAGACAATAGTCATTAGATAAATAGATGATAAGTTTCTTTTTAAGACAAAACTAAAAGAACAATGAAAATGTAAACTCCATTCTTTTATTCATTGCAAAATTGAGTACATTTCTATATGATTTCATCATACATGATCCTTATTTAACAAGAATTCAAAAACACAAGACTACACCTAATCTCGGAATAGATCTTGTAAGCATCAAACTCCTGTTATCAATCGGCCCTCTTGGGTTTTCTCAATTGAACATTTTCTCTTGGCCCTTAATTTTTGCCCAAGATGCCTTTTTTCGGTTTTCACCCTGACAGGGCGCCCAATTTTAGCAAGGCCGCCTTTTTCGACCTGCGGGGCATTTATTCTCTTCTTTTTATTTTTTATTTTTTTTTGTCTTTAGCCATGGAACCTTTTTAGTCTATCGACATTGACCGGGTCTTTAAACTCATTCCCATCGCTATCTGCCAAGATTGCTGCTTCCTTTGTTAGCAACTTTTTCAAAATGAATGGACCTTCCCAGGTTGGCCTGAATATTCCTCGTATGTCTGGCACTCCCGGCCTCATCATCTTAAAGACCAAATCCCCTTCTTTCAACGGGTGCTTTCGCACCTTCTTGCCAAAGGACCGAGCTAGCCTCTTCTGATAAACCTGATTGTGATAATAGGCTCTCAACCTATCTTCATCCAACAGATTCAACTGCAACAATCGCTGTTGTGCTCATTTTGTCTCTAGAATCTCGGCTTCCATGACTACCCTTAAGGATTTCAGCTCAATTTTAACCGGCAGAACTGCTTCGGTTCCGTATACCAGGGAGAACGGTGTTGCCCCCGTAGAGGTTCTGACTGTGGTTCTACAACCCCAGAGTGCAAAAGGTAGCTTTTTCGCCCAATCTTTATAGCTCTGAACCATCTTGGCCAATATCCTTTTCACATTCTTGTTCGCCGCTTCAACCGCACCGTTAGCTTGAGGACGGTAAGGAGAAGACTTATGATGCTGAATTCCATACCTCTGAAGCATCTGTTTAGTTTCTGCTAAGAATTGCACCCCATTATCAGATACAATATGGTGTGGGAGACCATATCTGCATATCAAATTTCGTTCGATGAACTTAGCCATATCCCTAGCATCAATCTTCTTGAAAGATTCAGCTTCGACCAACTTAGTGAAATAATCAATGGCAACTACGATGAATCTGTGCCCATTAGACGCTGTAGGATGTATCTCGCCTATGATATCTATGCCCCAAGCTGTAAATGGCCATGGAGATGTCAAATTATGTAGCTCTGAAACTGGGACATGCCTTAAATTCTCGTATTGCTGGCTTAACTGGCATTGCTTCACATATTTTGAATAATTCGTATCCATTGTGAGCCAATAGAATCCTTGGCGCATGATCTTCTTCGCTAAGGCTAAGCCATTCATGTGAGCTCCACAAACTCCGGCTTGAACCTCTTCCATAACCTTTTCAATTTCTTTCTCCGCCAAACATCTTAACTGGATACCATCAACTTGTCTATTGTACAAAGTGCCATTTACACTGATGAACTGAGTGGACAACTTTCGAATCATCCTTTGGTCTTTCTCAGTGGCTTCCTCTGGAAAAACTGACCGTTCCAAATAATTCTGAATGTCGTAGTACCAAGGGTTTCCATCGGTGGCCCCAACATCCATTACCTGCTCAGCTTCAAAGCAAGGCTTTTCCGAACTAGAGATTAGCACGGGTTTCATAGTAACCCCTGTTGGGTTATCCCACATGGACACCAATGTCGTGAGAGCATCAACCAATTGATTTTCATCCCTGGGGGTGAAGTGAAAAGTGCAAGTCTCAAACTGGCTACTCAACATTCTCAAGTGCTTCACATAAGGTAACAACCTCTCATCCTTAACTGACCATTCCCCTCTGATCTGATGAATTACTAATGAAGAATCTCCGAAGACTTCTGCGGTCTTTGCCCCCAGAGCCAGCAATGCTTCCAATCCGAAGATGCAAGCTTCATATTCTGCTTCATTATTGGTTGCCTTGTACCTCAACTTTTTGGCTAATGGCAGCTTTTCACCATCCGGGGTCATAAGAATGATCCCTGCTCCTGCCCCTTTACTGTTAACTGCCCCATCAAAGAACATCTGCCACCCTTGTACTGCTATGGCCATGACATCTTCATCTGGGAAATTGTATTCGAATTGGTCTCCCTCAATAGGATGCTCAGCCAAGAACTCAGCTACAGCTCTTCCTTTAATGGTTTTCCTAGTGATGTATTCGATATCGAACTCCTGCAATAGTAGTAACCATCTTCCCATCTTTCCCAGCAGAAAGGGCGCTTCATGAAGGTACCTAAGCGGGTTATGCTTGGCAACCGCTTGCACACTGAAGGAATGAAAGTAGTACCGCAACTTCTTAGAAGCCCAAATAACTGCTAAACAAATCTTTTCCACTTCCACATATTTGGCTTCATATGTCAGGAATTTCTTGCTAAAATAGTAGACAACAAACTCTACCCCAAAATCATCCTCCTGGGCCATCATGGCACCCACTGAATTGTCTTCTATAGCCAGATACAAGATTAGTGGCTTGGCATGCCGTGGTGGTCTTAAAACTGGAGGATTAAGGAGATAATCCTTAATAGTATCAAAAGCCAATTGACAATCATTATTCCACACCATCGGCTGATTCTTCCTAAGAAGCTTGAAGATGGGCTCACATACTGAAGCTAGCTTGGCAATAAGCCGGCTGATGTAATGAAGCTTTCCCATGAAACTTCTAACCTCTTTCTCTTTCTGAGGCACTGGCATCTCTCTGATGGCCCTAACATTGTACGGATCTACTTCAATTCCTCTCTGGCTTACCACATGGCCTAACAGCTTACCCGAGGTAACTCCAAAAATGCACTTCTTGGGATTGAGGCATAGATCATACTTATTAATCCTTTGAAAGAACTTTTCTAGAGCCTCGAAGTGACCTTCTCTGGTAGCTGACTTGATCATCATGTCGTCAACATACAGCTCCACTTCCTTGTGGATCAAATCATTGAGAACTCTAGTGGCCATCCTCTGATAGGTCACTCCTGCGTTCTTTAGTCTGAAAGGCATAACCCGGTAAGCAAATGTACCCTATTCGGTGATGAAGGCTATCTTAATCCGATCCACTATCTTGTTAAGGATTTGATTGTACCCTGCGTACCCATTTATGAAGCTGTACATCATGCAAGCAGCGACACTATCTACCAGTACATCAATATGAGGCAGAGGAAAAATCATCTTTCGGGCAGGCTTTGTTCAGGTCCCGATAGTCCACACATACTCGAACTTTTCCATCCTTTTTAGCCACAGGAACCACATTAGCCAGCCAAGTAGGGTATTTAACCTCCAGTAGAAACTTAGCCTCAATCTGCTTATGGATCTCCTCTTTCACCTTCTGAGCCCATTCTGGCTTAAGTCTTCTGAGCTTTTGCTTTAATGTTCCCGATGCATGTCTTCGAGAATTATCATAGGCTGTGATGGTCAGATCAGACTTACTCAATATAATCTCGTCTAGCCCAAAAGCCTGAAGTGCCACTAGGGGGCAAATCTATACTCAGAATCGACATATTTCTTCTCAAACTGAGTTTGGAAAACCCCCCAAGTTACCTGATCAGCTGGAGTGTGTTTATGGACTGAACTCCACCAAGTGTAAGCAGGACCCTGTAGCAAGGCCACTGCTCCCTGAAGAATCTCATATAGCGGACTCTGAGTGGTCTTGAACATATGCTTGAGCTTAAACAAGCACTCCTCTGCCTGAACCGGAGTCAAAGGATCACGACCATAAAAATCCTCTACTCCTAGTCTCTTAATCTGTTCCAAAATAAGCTTTCGCCTAGATGGAGCTAACTGTTGTTCAGCACCCCGAGGCTGCTGCTGAGCTTGCATAAACTGATAGAAATTTGCCATCATGTTCATAAACTCAGGCTGTTACTGAGGAGGAGGAGCAACCTGCGGAGTGTCCTGATTCTGAGGCGACCTCGATCGACTAATACTAACAGATGTGGCACTCTCAACATCGCTATCACGATGACCTTCACTCGAAGTCATACTCACAATCTAACACAAGGAGCAAGCATACATTAGCCTCACATAACTATATAGTCTAAATATTAATTGGCATGTACATGTACTTATACTATTCCTATTGACCCACTCCGATCTTAGAACAACCTAAACTGGAGCTCTGATACCAATTAAATTATAACACCCTATACCCGTTGTGACGCGCGCCGGAACCTAACAAAGGCCCTCACTGAACCCGCTTTTAGGGCTTGAGAGATTGGTTCGCATCTTTTATGATCTTGGGCATCATGAGTTATTTTGGATACCTCCTTCCCAATAGAACATTGAAAAAGATCATCTAGCCTCACAACGCCTTTAGACACCTTTGAGGTTTTTTGGAGTTGTAACCAAATTTACGACAAATTGGGTAATGTCTCTAACCTCTATTGGTCTAAACCAGAGATGGTGTTTGGAACTTCATTCTTATTAATAACTTAAGTTAAATTTATAATGGAGCTTTTAAGAAATTAAAATTGCATCTCTCATCTAACGCGATTGTGCATTTAATTTAAAGCGCATTTGCAAGCATATTGGAAAGCGATAAATAAAGCAATAAATAAATAAATTATAAATAAGAAAATGAATTGGACAGAACAATCCCCCAAAATATTAAAGCATAAATAAAAAAAAATTTCCTCAAAATTAATTACAAGGGCCCCAAAATGAACAAATAACACATACAAGATAATTAAAAAATGCATTATACATAAATCGGGCCATTTATTAATTTTTAGGAACATTGGTTCCTTTTTTATTAACTTAAAAAAGTAGAGAACTATTTTTGGGTATTAATTGAGAAAACGAGGATGAGTGATCCCATTTTGTAAAAATTAGTTCTCTATTTGATAGTGAGATTTTATTGGTTAAAATAGGACATTGTTCCATTTTATTAAGAAAATTCGAAGTTATTAATTATTATGAAAAAACATGATTTTCTATAATGCGGATGAATCAAAAATACATTTGTACATACAACATAAAAAATAATACACTAAATAAAGTACAGTAATTAAGAAATACAAACCAAATTACAAGAGCCTTTAATTCCCGATCCTCCGGCTCGCTCGGGAATATAACTCAAGGTAAAAAATTGGGGGCCATAAAAAAAATAATGAAATAAAATTGTTAGTCAATTAATTCAAATAATATAAACAAACAATTAATTAAATAAATTAAGCCATTTAAATAATTAATTACACAATCAACCAGAAAATATGGCAATCAATAAAGCTAATTAAATATAAACAATCAATTAAATACAAATGATTAATTAAATTAATTAAATGTAAACAGTCGATTAAATCAATTAAATAATCAATTAAATTGATTAAATATAAAAATAATAAAAAAAAGTTAAGCAATTAAAAAATAATATAAATAACCAATAAATAAATTAAACAATTAGTTAAACATTCTATTAAAGAAATTAAAGAAATTGATCCATCAATTAAATTAATTAAATATTAATAATCAAATAAAAATAAGCAATAGAATTAATTAAATGAAAACCAAAATAAATAAACTAAGTGAATCACGTGGAAGGCAAAACTAAGGACAAAATTACTATTGATTGGACCAAAACATGGAAAATACATGCAAAAATGGAATTTGACAAATTAAATTAACAAGACTAATAGTTATAATTAAATAATAACAATAACTACCTAATGATAATGAGAAATTCATTAATACAAAATAATAATAATAATAATAATAATAATAATAATAATAATAATAATAATAATAAACATAAAATAATATAATATGATTTGTAAACTATAAAGAAACGTGAAGTGAAAATGATTTAAAATACAAAAAGCTAGGCCAAAACCATGCACAACCATTTATGAGATGAAAGGAAAACGTGCAGTGAAAAGTAAAAGAAATAAACAAAAGGGAATGGGGGAAATGGTGAGTGCAAGACTCATGCATCCTTGCACGAGTCACACAAGACCTTCACGACTCATGAAAAAATGCACGAGTCGTGAAAGTTGCCGACCGTGGGGCACGAGTCGTGCAAAAACGCACGACCCGAACGGGGAATCGGACAATCACAACACGTGAAATAGGAACTCGACGCGAGCGCGAAATGTAACTCTCGGAGATAAATGATTTTTGAGACAACAAAACAAAATGAATAAAATGTTAGTAAAATAAATTAAATAATTAATGAACAAATAAATTAATTAAATAAAATAATTAATTAAAATGATTAATAGATCAATCAAATAATAATCAGTTAAACTAATTAAATATAAATAATTAAGTAAATAAATAAAGATAAAATAGATTAAATTAAATTCATGCTGATCAAAGAAAAACAGCAAACAAATATACAAATGAATCAACAACCAACAATAACATTAACAATTATTAATAGAGATTAATCAGGCAAAAACTGAGAATAATCAAGCGAATTGAGACCACAACATATAACCTCACATGCATTTACGTACAAAAAAGAAAAGAGAAGAAACAAATAGGGAAGGAGAGGGAAGTGCACGACTCATGCAAGAGGTGCACGAGTCGTGCACCACTTTCACGACTCGGACAGAGAACAGGGGAGCAAGATATCGGACAGTAAGAAATAAACGTGTGACTCGTGCAGTAGGGACACGACTCGGACAGAAAATCACAACTCGAACAAAACAAGGAGACGATCAGACAAACGCAAAAATAGGGACGAACGGAGTATCTCTAACAGACTGATAAACATGGCATTATTCCATCAAAACATGCATAAAAGAACAACAAATATACTGATTAACCACAATATATATTTTAGGCTCATGTCTGATAATAAACGGCAACCAACATACAATATACAGATCAATAAAATCAAGCAATGAATATATACAGAGTATGTATAAGGAAGAGAAATAACATGTAAAGCCAAACGGAAAAAGAAAGAAATGAAGAAAGAAAGGAAAGAGAGAGAAGTTTATTCCAGTGTTTACCCTCAGATATTGGTCTTTCATCTGCAGATGAAAGATTTTGCTTCTCCTCTTTGCTTTTGTTAAAAAGTGAAAACAGAAACTAATAAAAACTTTAAATGAGATTTTTGTTAATGAAAAATGAAAGATGAAGGATGTTTGAGTCTCAAACCTCAAGAATTGATTTCCTGGGTCAAGAGCAATCTCATAATACTTCAAGAACAAAAATCACTTTCTTGCTCTCCAAGCTCTTCTCAGTGTTTTTCTTTCTGGGTTTTTCGGTGCTTTCAAAAACCCCCCTTCCTCTGTTCCTTAACTTTTTCTTTTTATATCTCAGAGAAGATTAAAATCTTTTTTGTTCCCCAAATGCAGCCATAATCCATCATTTTTAAACCAAATCCACTGAAAAACCGGAAGAGGGACGTGCTGGAAGCATGGGGTGCGTGAGGCAGGTGAGATTTTCATCTCACCTGTGAAATGGGTCTCATGTGGTGAGGCTGCATCTCACCAATGTGAGATGGGCCTCACAACGTGAGGCTTCATCTCACATGGGTGAGATGGGCGTCACCCCCACAGGCCCCCAACAAGCCCCCAAACCATTTTTTTTAAATAAAAATGGAAAATATATTTTTCGAGAAAACCATCACTTCTATCTGTCTTTTGCCTATGAACAGGTATCATTTTCATCACTGGGTAACTTTTGTCTGGACTATCTCAGGACCTAGTGTCTACAGTTGCCTCCAATTTTGGAGAACGTAGTGCTTGGGTGCCTGGGTGAGCCAAAACTCAAAGAAAGAGAGAAGAGATGCGTACTTGAGGTAGTCGTCTTCTTGAATTCGTTGATGCGCCGAGTCTGCTCCAAACTTACAAAATGCGAGAGTTGCTCTTTTGAGCTACACCGAGTCTGCTTCAGACTTATAAAGTGCGAAGGTTATTCTTTTGAACTGCATAGAACCCGTTCTTGGTTTACAAAGTGCGGGGATGTTCTTCTGAACTGCACTGAGCCCGTTCTAGGCTTATAAAGTGCGAGGTTGTTCTTCTGAACTGCACCGAGCCTGTCCTAGGCTTAGAAAGTGCAAGGTTGTTCATCTTAATTGCACCGAGCCCGTTCTAGGCTTATAAAGTGCAAGGTTGTTCTTCTGAACTGCACCGAGCCCGTTCTAGGCTTACAAAGTGCGGGGTTGCTCTTCTGAGCTGCACCGAGCCCTTTCTAGGCTTACAAAGTGCGGGATGTTCTTTCGAACTGCACCGAGCCCGTTCTAGACTTACAAAGTGCGGGGTTGCTCTTCTGAGATGCACCGAGCCCGTTTAAGGCTTACAAAGTGCGGGGCTTTCATCTTCGGATGATAATGCACCGAGTCAACTTCATACTTACAAAACGTGAACATACCCGGATTGAAAGGATTTGGAAAGAATTAATGCTCTGAAGAGATCGGGGATGTTTTAGAAGAAGGACTTAATGGATAATACTCCGAAGAGACTGAAAATGCCTTGGAAAAGGACTTAAGAATGCCTTGATCAATGACTTTACAAGTTACTGCATGATTTCAACTTGATCATGTTTCTTCTAGACTTCATCATGCCACAGCTATCACTTGGTTTGGCCTTTTCCTACAAAGCTATCAGTACAAAGGCATATACAAAAGATTGTGTGTGCATGATGTGCGTGAAATGTATACATAAAGCTATATACACGAAACACAAACAAAAAATTAATGTACAAAATTATGTGCACATAACTATACCCGTGAAGGATTGAATGCACGTGATATACAGGAGGATATGCAAAAGATCTATGCATGTGAGATGCATGTGAAATGCAAAAATGGATAGACCACATCTTAGGTGGTCAAGAGATTTATTGAGGGTACTGCTCGGCTGCTCACTTTGTCTGATGCCTCTAAGGATCTAGAAAAGCATCGTCTTAGCTTTACGGATTTTGACCTATAATCTTTTCAAAGAGAACTGACCCATGCACATCTTTGCCCCCCGGTCAATGAGCATTTTGCCCTCATAACTTTTACTCGTGTCTTGCACCATATGCCTAAAGGGAACTTATTCGAAGTAATGTCACCTTATCGCTCCAGGCTTCAAAAGTCATTGTTTTAAAGGTAGTGCGTCCCTTGTGAATTTTCACACTAGCTTTTCTTAGCGAAAAATGCGTCCTTTCGGATTTTCACATAAACTTGTGCCTTATTTTTTGCCTGGAATGGACCAAACCCAATCCAGCGGCTTTTATTCCTTTCATTTTTTATAGGACAGACTGCCTGTTCCCAGGCTTTCACCCTACCCTTTGGCCTAAGTTTTGCTTAGAGTGCCAATTACAGTTTTCATCTCTAACAGCCTTTTTTTTAAGAGAAGCTGAAGTAGTCGTCAAAGATCTTTCAGGTATAATCGGCATGTGCTTACGTCTCAGATCATGGTTGCTTGAACTTGGTTCTTATCATGAAGATGCTATAGAAATGGCTTCACAGTTGATATCAAGATGAGTCAACTGAACCGTTTGAGTAGCAAGAGTAGCAGATAATAGATAGCAACCATGTGCTGATTTTATACTGGAACCATGTAACCCCCCGAAAGTACCCTAGTAGTTTTGATATGTTTTGTCAGGATACGATGAATTTGTAAGTGTTTAATGTTATAAAGTTTTGGTGGTGCAAGCGAGGCTTGAGAAGAAGAGAGTTTGTAGTGTGTGAGAGTTTTATCGCAGGCACGACAGAACCCTCCAGCGGAATGTCAGCTTGAGTGGGTTTTAAAAGGCTTAGAATTGGGATTGTGACATGTGGCTTTGTAGGAGGTTGACATGTGGCAACATGGGAATTTTAACACTTGGATTGAATAAGTTTGTTTTAAGTAAATAAATGCATTTATTATGGTAAGTGGGCATTTATGAAAGTCTTTAGTTTGGATGAGCATTGACCAGCCACTTTGTTTCCCTTTTCATTTTGCTTTGCCTTTGCTTTTCCTTATTTTTCTTTCTTTCCTTGGTTCTCTGCCGTGCTCCCTCTCTCTTTCTTCTTTTGTTTCTTTTCTTCTTCTTTTGGTTGCTTCTTAAGAGAAAGCCTCTTGGATTGGTTTGAAGAGAGTAAGATAAGGGTTAATTTGGTTCTTGAGTAGAGGTAAGTGGATGATGTTAGTATTGCTCTTCTTCTTCTAGTGTGTTTTCTGTTTTTGATTTATAGTGAAGAGTATGGGTTAAGTGTTTTCTTGGGTGATTTGTTTGAAGCTATGGACAAGAAGTTCGATAAAGGCAAGGAGAAGATCGGAATCGAATAGAGAGCAGTGATCGAGCTACCGAGAGGTCGAGATCATGTGCGATTTTGATTTTGTTCATTTTGATTGCTTGTGGTATTCTTATGTTATATGTATTTATATATGTTTATGATTATGTAATTTGATCATTTTGCATGAGTTTGGATGGTGTTAGGTGATTTTCATATAGTTTTTTTTGAAAGGTATGATTTTGGGGAATTCTGTTCAGTTTTCATCTGACCTCCGTGTGATGTTTTTGTCATAATTAGAGTTTTAGACCCCAAAATTGATTGATTGTAGAGCCATTAGAACCATGACTTCCATTTCTGTAAAAGTCTCAGAAATGACCTTGAGTAAATTCTTGCTCTAAGACCCCAACAATTGATCAAAACCGAAGTGTCTCTGCTTGGGTCAGGTTACTAGAATAGTATAGCTTGTTTAACTAATATCTGAAGCTATAGATGTCCAATTAACCTAAAACTTGTCCCATTTGAAATTTAACATCCTAGGGAACAAGTTTTAAGAAGAAAGGTTTTCCTAAAAATGAGGTTTAGACATTGGTTTAGGCTGTACAAAATAGAGTAGTGAAGCGGTCCTGAGTTTTCACTTCAGTTTTGTTATTTTTTATATGTCACGGTCACAACCAAGTGGTTACCACCATGACTAATGCCAAGACAAGGAAAAATTGAATATTTTTGGACCTCACAGTCACAACCAAGTGCTTGCCACCGTGACCATCCCCTGATTTGCATATTTTGAATGTTTTTCTTCCTGAAATGCACCCGAACTTCATTTCAAGTTCCTATAGCTTGTCCAACTCATATCTAACCTTATGAAATGAGTATATGAATGGTTGTCAATTGAAATTATAGGTAGTTAATGCTATGGCATAAGAGTTTAATAATGCAATTTAACGTATTCATGCTTTTTAATTGTTGAACATGATTTGCCATGTAATATTGATCATGTATGATTGAATCATAATGTATTGAGTTTATGAACATGTATAATGGAGTGTGCATTGATTAATTAGTAGTGTGTAGTGTAGAGATTTGTTGATATTATATTGCTACATGTGAGTATATGCATAGGGTATATGCATGCACATGGTTTGCTTAGTTAATACGTAAATAGTGTATAGTGTTTTGAATGAATATTAGAGTACATACAATGTATATGATTTAGTTTGTAGAGTTCTAGTACGAGCCTGAACGGTCATAGTAGTGGATAGATAAGCATGCTTATAAAGGGACAGAGTGCGGTTGCTCCGTTGATCTTAATTGTGTCCACCAGCGAATACCTATTGTATTCAATTTTGAGTTAGGTCTCCACCGTTGATATTGTTTATCAGTATTTCAGATATAGTAGCCGTATTCACAATTAATGAGAATTCAGGCTACTTTATGTTTTGTCGTGTTTTTCAGGCTACTTTATGTTTTGTCATGTTTTTCAGGCTACTTTATGTTTTGTCCTATTTTTTAGGCTACTTTATATTTTGTAATGTTTCTCAGGCTACTATATGGTCTGTAGTATACAAGAAGTGTAGTAGAGACTTGCATATGTATAGAGATTCATATAGATATATATGAATATAGCATGACATGTATTGATATTATTTTGCCATATTGCTTGGATATTTGCATGTGGAACTGATTAGAGTGAATGTTATCTGTTACAAGGTTGTGTATATGGTTATTTGTGAATGACATGACTAGTGATATGCATGTGATATATTTGTGACTTCGTTTGAAGTCTTTTGCTTCTGTTTATCCCCACTAAGCGTTATCGCTTAGCACGGGTGCTTTTCCCGTGTAGGTTTACAGGATGCGATTAGAGAGTTTGCATCTGTAGGTCATGGCCACTAGGAGCTTGATGAAGATCTTTCTGTATAAGATAGAGTTTCTGATGTTTTGAGTAACATCATTATGTAAATAGAAAGTATAGTTTATATGTAAATGTTATCGGTAATGTTTTTGTGCAGAAGACTATTTTGTAATATGTATATTATTATTTATTAATAGTATATATTTGGCCCAAAATATTCTTATATTATTTATTATTAGTGCTTCCGCTATAGTACATCTATGTGTGTGTGTGTTCGTGTGGCGCTCCGATATCCTCCTAACGAGCATTGGGGTGTTACAAACAAGACAACTTTGAGTATACAAGATGAACTGCTCTGGTCACATCAATAACATTTCATAGATGCATATATTTCAATTTGATTTCATAACACACGATCGTTATTTAGCATTAATCTCAAAAACACAAAACCTCATCTAATCTCAGGATGGATCTTGAAAGCATCAAACTCTTGTTATCAATCAGCCCTCTCGAGTTTTCATGTTTGAATATTTTCTTTCAGCTTTCAATGAATTTTTTCTTTGAATGCGAATTCTAGATGCAATATTGGGGACAAGACTCAACTCAAATTCACGAATGCACCCGTGGCTCCCTGCTTGAAGCTCAAGAAACACGATATGCCTCTTCTTACGTACCAAATCTTATTATAAGGTCGTCTCCGTTAATTTGATATGATTGAACCAAGAATCAAGAGGTCTTACTTTTGTTGCAATGTTAGGCTTAGGTAGATGGCTATCAAAGAAGGATCAAGTCGTTAGAGAAAAATGGCCATAATATTTACTCGACTGATTGGTGAACCGTTCTCAACTCAGTTGCATATACAAAGGTATTCTTGAATTTTGGTTTGGTAACATTTTAGCTCATCAAGATCAGAATAACAATTAAAAGGGTAATCATTGAAACTCGTTAAGTGGTTACTATCTTAAGCTCTATTTTTTTTTTAGAGCTTATGTCTTTTGCGCATGGCTAAAACCCTCTTCCCGAAATGTAAACTTATCCTTATCAGGGCAATTTTTGATAACCCAAAGAATTATCAATGATGTACATCCATTCTTACTAGAGCGGCCATTCTTCTAAAGGGAGGTAAAAATCATTTTAGGCAAAGGGTAGTTTCAACATGTGTAACAACAAAATCGGTACGCATTTAGCATACCAGCATAAAGACTCAATGGGCTACCAAGTGATTGCAAAATAAGGATAGGAAATAGTCATTTAGAGAGTTATATAAAGAAGGGCTGCCTAAATCATTTTCTAGGTTTCGTCTTATCCAGGGATCGCTTTGACGGGTAATCAGAAAGGTTTTAGTGCTCTTAGTGAGTTTCGATCCAATCCCCTAATTGCAAATAGTTTTTCTTTCTTTTATTTATTTTCTCTCTAAATTTTCCTCTCTTCAGGAGTTACATCAGATGCTATCAAGATTTTGTTTGGATTCCCCAAATTTCCAAAATTAAATGCAATCGTATTTAATTGAATTAATGCCAAAAAAATGGATGCATCATGATTATAAGAAATGAAATCATTAGAAACACCATACAAATAAGCAAAATTGGTCATTATATTAAAATAACCAACACTGTTATAAGAAGTTCTTGAAATAAAAAGAAACAAAGCATCTAAAACATATTCTTCTGCACAGGTGCTATAGTCAATGGTCCATTATAATTCACGAGAACCGTCTTCCCCACCTCTCGGCTCCTCATCAATGAGGCCTTGAATAATCTTCTTTAGAGTTCGGCACCCATCAGTCTCATGCCCAGTATGCTGATGGTAGGCACAATACCGATCCGCTCGATGGTTAGGAAGTCCCTGGCTCTTGGCAGGTCTTGCAGGCTTCCGCTGTAACTTCCCCTTATCAATGAAATGAAAGAAATGGTCAAATAAAGACTTATCCTAGATGGAATAGTAGCCTTGAGTGGTTCCAATGGTTAAAACCTTGACGGCTCCAATATCTCTCACACCGTTGTCATAAAGGCACAAGTTCTCATGATAACTTCCTCCCATGCCATCGCTCCCTCCTTCAAGGATTACCAGCTGCTCGTCATTTATGGGGTCTTGGACCTAACCTTTCAGGGCTAGGAAATCACCGATTGGATGGCCGGTGTTTTGATGATGTTCTAGTTGCCTCTGACCTCTAGATAGCTTGGCTAAACCTGGTCGCGGGTCCCTCCCTAATGCTTGAGGCAAAGATCTGGTCATGTCGAAACCACACTTCTGGGCTGTTCTGATTGCTGATACTTCTTTCATTCCCCAAGTACTAACACGGCTATTACACCCATGCATTCTACCTCTCTTTTCTAAGTTCATCAAAACTTCCTTGCGAGGAGCCAGGGTAGTCGCAAGTTTGGCCTTTGAAATTTCTTCCTCGAGGATGTCCATCCTTCTTTTTATGCCTCGTGTCGCTTCCAAAAACCCATTCTCTGAAGCATGCCCTTTACCTTTTTGCTCAAATGATGGAGTAACAGGCAATTCTCCTCTCAACTCAGTGGGTGGCATGTATGCTTCTTTAGTTGGCTCATGCCCTTTCTGGGGCATGGTAGGAGCGCTAGACTGCTGCTCGGCAGGTGGCATTACGGCGGTGACTAAGTTCTCCATGATAGCCATCGTCCGGGCTTCGAACTTTTCAAACCTCCCTCTATCCTCTTCCATAATACCTCCTCAACTTGAGGTATTTCACCCCTTACTAGGGTTGAGTTTTCTAGGTCTTCCTCAAAGAAACCATCATCAAGTTGTATAACCTTTTTAGGTTTGGGTGCACCCCTAGGCTCAGTCACCGGTGGGAGTACAATCACCTAAGGATCCTTTTTAACTGGGTCTGATTTCTTTAGTCCTACTGCAGGAGCAATTAGTGGCTGCCCAATGGGCTGGGTCTTTGTAGCAATCAAATCCCTCATTATGGCCATCATCTTATTCTCAAATTCCTCCAATCTCCTACTTACTTCCTCGACAATCAAAGTGCGGATCGCCTCTGTCTCTCTTGAAAGATCAGCCATTCTAAACTCTACCAAAAGGTCTGAAGGTAAAGTCTCACTGCCCTCCAAAAGTGAATCTGAACCCCAAACTGATACCCTTCGTGGCAGCTTGAAGATAGGTTTCCTGGTCAGCCGTCCGCTAGAATCCCTAAACCACCTAGATGAATTTATGATGGCTGCAGAACACACCTCTGTTAGGATGATGCGTGATTGAAGTGCAATGCATGGTCGTGATATGCAGATGGTCCTCAATGAGTGAAAGATCAATAGATTACAATGATGCGATGTGATGCATGGAAGAAAATTATATGTAGGATGATATGTACATGTGAAAAATAATATGCAGATGAAAAGATATGTACACACGCAACATGAGAAAATATATATATATATATATATATATATATATATATATATATATATATATATATATTTGTTTATTTTATTTTATTTTTGACATGCATGAATGACATGTGATGCACAAGCATGCTATGCAGCATTCACAACCACATGCAAACAAATAGATCCTTCCAACCTTATCACTCCGATACACGAGGTCGTATGGTCTCTTTCTTAGGTGGGCTTTATCCAAGGGTTAACAGGGAACCCATTGGACACGCATGGTGCATGATGGAAAACCGGCAGCATAACAACTCTTACCTAATGTACATACGTATGGATGTTTGGCCATTATGTATTTAAATAATTCAACTAAATTAAGATGGGCCCACCGGGGCAATAAAGCCTTTGATGAAAGACCATTTAATTTGACTGATTTTGTTTAATATATGATGGCCTAAATAGCAAGCACGGTATGATGGTACATTTTACCTAATGGAAGTATCTATTGCCTTTACATGAGCTTCGGTCAAAGGTAGTGTTACTTTAGATCTTCCTAAGCATGGTCCCTGCCAATGGGTCTAGCTCATCACGAGCATAGCGACCAATCGGGTCTCCATTTGATATACCATTTGATGGTATGAGGCTTGGGCTGGTGATTATCCCGAGCACTTCCCTACAATGAGTGAAAGTAGGGTCGTATTTTAGGAACGTTAGATAGGGGACCAACTAACATAATTCTAAGGCTCTAATGTAGGTAATGCAATTTCGATTAGAAATGGAATTTTTAATACTTAATAACTCAATTATAATTTTAACTTAAGTCACTTTCGAAGCGAAGTTTCGATCAATTCCCTAGTGGAGTCGCCACTGTGATGCGCGCCAGAACCTAGCAAAGGCCCTCACTGAACCCACTTTTAGGGCTCGAGGAATTGGTTCGCGTCTTTTATGATCTTGGGCATCATGAGTCATTTTGGATGCCTCCTTCCCAATAGAACATTGGAAAGGATCATCTAGCCTCACAATGCCTTTAGGCACCTTTGAGGTATTTTGGAGTCGCCACCCAATTTACGAGAAATTGGGAAAGGTCTCTAACCTCTATTGGTCTAAACCAGAGATGGTGTTCGAAACTTCACTATTATTAATGACTTAAGTTAAATTTATAATAGAGCTTTTAAGAAATCAAAATTCCATCTCTCATCTCACGCGATTGTGCATTGAATTTAAAGCGCATTTGCAAGCATATTGGAAAGCGATAAATAAAGCAATAAATAAATTACAAATAAAAAATGAATGGGATAGAACAATCCCTCAAAATAATAAAGCATAAATAAAAAAACTTGCCCCAAAATTAATTATAAGGGCCCCAAAATGAACAAATAACACATACAAGATAATTAAAATATGCATTATACATAAATCGGGTCAATTATTGATTTTTGGGAACATTGGTTCCTTTTTTATTAACTTAAAAAAGTAGAGAACTATTTTTTGGTATTAATTGAGAAAACGGGAATGAGTGATCCCATTTTATAAAAATTAGTTCTCTATTTGATAGTGAGATTTTATTGGTTAAAATAGCACATTGGTCCATTTTATTAAAAAAATTCGAAGTTATTAATTATTATGAAAAAACATGATTTTCTATAATGCGGATGAATCAAAAATACATTTTTACATACAACATATAAAATAATACACTAAATAAAGTACAGTAATTAAGAAATGCAAACCAAATCACAAGAGCCTTAAATTCACGATCCTCTAGCCCGCTCGGGAATATCACTAAAGGTAAAAAATTGGGGGCCATAAAAAGAATAATGAAATAAAATTGTTAGTAAATTAAATCAAGTAATATAAATAAACAATTAATTAAATAAATTAAGCCATTTAAATAATCAATTACACAATCAACCAGAATATATGGCAATCAATTAAGCTAATTAAATATAAACAATCAATTAAATACAAATGATTAATTAAATTAATTAAATGTAAACAGTCGATTAAATCAATTAAATAATCAACTAAATTGATTAAATATAACAATAATAAAAAAAAAGTTAAGCAATTAAAAAATAATATAAAGAACCAATAAATAAATTAAACAAATTAAACAATCAGTTAAACATTCCATTAAAGAAATTAAAGAAATTGATCCATCAATTAAATTAATTAAATATGAATAATCAAATAAAAATAATCAATAGAATTAATTAAATGAAAACCAAAATAAATAAACTAAGTGTAGACACCGGGTTCCGAGGCGGTCCAAGATCAGAATTACCCGATTATGAAAATGATACTTGCCACAAGTAAATGTGTCAAAATTTACTCTAAAAATTTTAATTTAAAAATTTGCATTTTTACTCTTTTTTATTTATCTATTTATTTTAATCCCTTTATTTTTATTTCTATTTTTACTTTTATTTTTTATTTATTTATTTTATTTATTATTTTATTCGCGTGCCACGCGCGGGAGCGGCGTGCACGCACCCCCTTGGGGGCGCGTCACGCCCCTCTGCACGCGGCCTTCTTTGCCTTTTCTCTGCGCGGTCATTTTCCTGCGTTTTTTGGTCATTTTTCAGTCCATTTTTACCGGTGTTTTTCACGTTTTTGTGTAATTTTCGATTAACTAAAAATGAAAGCACTTTTGGTCTCTTCCCATTTTTGGGCAAGACAGCAAATTAAAAGAAAAACCTTGTTTTCATTTGAGGGGAAGCTACGTTTTTCAGAAGGAAAAAGGGAGAGTTCCTCTCAAGCCAAGGGCAGCTGAAGGATTTCAAAAGCAAAAAAAATATTTAGATTTTTAGTCTAGCTTTTCTTCTTCTTTTTTCTTCAAAATATTTTCCATTTGGGGGATTTATTTCAAGCAAGGAAAATCAATTTCCTATGTTTGGTATTAACCCTCGAAAAAAATAGTTTCTTGAGTTTTATTTGTTTAAAACCTAAATTTTTTCTCAAATATTTTTGTATTTATTACCATAAATTCGACAAGGAGGACGGATCAAGACATCCCATTTTTCGATCTATAAAATCTGAGGGTAAACACTTTGGATCCGTTCTTATTTTATTTTCACTTATTATTTATTGTTATCAATATTGTCGTTTTTTATCATCATCATGTTATTATGTTACTTGCCACTGTTGATGTCTTTGCCTAGTTATTTATTTGATCTCCTTGTGTTTTGTTTAAATTTGACTTTGGTGATTTTAGCCCTTTTATTTTCTGTCGACAGTCTCCTTCTTCCCTTCTATTATTCTTATTCTTACTATTATTATTATTAGCACTGTTGTCATTATCTTATGTTATTATTATTATTATTACTAGTACCGTTATTTCATGTTTATTTATATTATCATCATGTTACTATTATTACCATGTCATTATTTTTTTTTATTATTATTATTATTATTATTATTATTATTATTATTATTATTATTATTATTATTTTGTGGTATTATTTTATGTTGTTAATATCATTAGTATTTTATCCTATGTATATTTTATATTAACATTGTTTTTCATCATCATTTTGTTATTGTTATTATTATTATTATTATTATTATTATTATTATTACTATCATCATCATCATCAGCATCATGTTATCATTATTATTATTATTATTATTATTATTATTATCATTCTATTGTTGCTTTCATGCCTTGGTTATTTATTGTTGTTATCACTATAATTTTATTATTGTCATGATTTTGTCATTATTTTTATTTTTGGCACAACTTGTTTTTTATCCTTATTGCATGTAAATCATTTGTATATTAAATTAACATGTCATATGTTTATTTGATCTTTATTTGATTAATTTTTAGAACTATTACTAATATTTTTTATGTTACTTTTCTGTCTGAGATTTAATTTGGGTCGCGTTATGTGAGTGTCCCCTGACTTCCCGGATGAGTCACAATGCATGGAGGAACACGTCGATTTGGTGAGACCTTTCTTATTTCCCTCCTTTTCGTTGTGCTTGTTTGTAAATAATTATTTTATTTATGCATGTGTGAGATAAAAAGTCACAAAAATATTTCTATAATTAAATTGGGATTTTCACTATTAAAATTGGAACCAATGTCCCGCGTTTTAGCCAAGGAGTGTAAAATGTCACAATAAAATGAAGAATTAATTTTCTCAAAAAATGGGATCACTCATCCCGATTTTCAATCTAACAACCAAACCACTTTTCGATCCCTTTTCAAATAAGTGCGAAGGAACCAATGTTCCTAAACATTCAAACAAATGCGAAGGAACCTGTAACACCCCTACCTATACGTAGGCGATCCCATCCGATAAGGAGTGAGATGCCGTATGGGTAAAGGTGTCACCACACAGATACAGGATACACATACATTCCTACACAAATATACATGCCGAAATACAGGGTAAATAAAAACTTTACAAAATCATTCATGAAAGAAGTTGATCATGCATTAATATAACGGAAAACATTACATTACTGTTTGATCAACCAACAGTTACAAAAGATACTTACATATCCAAAATATACTTATACAGATGCGGAAGCTATTATAAAATTTCATAAGAGAGTTCTATACAAAAAGAATCATCAATATACAAAATTAAGCCCTACACTACACCCAGCTGTGTTGGCCCGGCTGCGAGGACTCTTCCAAGGCAACTCCTTCCACACCTACACGGGTAAACACACCATGCTCAGCGATAAACGCTTAGTGGGGAAAAACACAAATCAAATGGACGGTCATTCACAATGGTCATCAAGCAAACACATACAGATGGCATAGTCAGAAACACACATTATATAAGAGTATGAACATACAAACATATAGGGTCATACATTTGATACAACGTAACTGCCTTCATATTATCATATTAGTAATCAAATTCGGATAATACATTCTCATAATAATCAAATCAGTTCAAAGCATTTAAGCACATGCTGACTCGAGGTAGTGGATAACGAGTGAACAGACAGTACTTTATGGGTACGAGCCGATTACAGACAGTACCTTACGGGTACGAATCGAAAACTAATTACTTTTCAATTACAAAACATTTTATTAAGGGACCTTAAACAAGATCCAAACACAATAGAGGGTTCGCGTGGAACCAAACGGGACCCGATCAGGCTCCAAACTGAACAAATGTTGCAGCTATAAGACTCTATTAGGCATGCCTAACTATCCACTGAACTGACTCTAGCAGGTCATGCATAATCCATTCAATTAATTCCATAATATTCCAAATTACATATATACATATTTGCATACACTACAAAAAAAATTGATTTTACCGACGGATTTTACCGACGGACGTATATTCGGTCAGTAAAATTAACATAATACCAACGGATTACCGACAAAATTTATAATGTGTAGGTAAAAAATTCAATTTGATGAATGCCGACATTTTTACCGACGAAAATAATTTTTCGTCGCTATTATTGGCGGGAAATGTTGGCGCCAATTGTTAGTGACCGATTTACTGACGGTTATTTCAATCGGTAAATATTTTTTTTCATTTAGTTCATATACCGACAGAATTTTCGTCGGTAATACAAGTTTTTTTATTTACCGACGGGTGTGGCGACGAATTTGATGTCCGTCGGTAAGTAACTACGAAAAAATCTTGGGGTTAAGTTATAGCGACGGTTTTTGTTCGTCGGTAAGCCGTCAGTAATGGTTAAGAAAATATTTTATATTTAATATTAATAAAATATACAATAAACAAATTTAGGGTAAAAAAACCCCATTTGTCTGAGTTCCTTCTTTCGTAAACATCCATCTCTTTAACTTTTCTCCTGAGCCGCGCCAACACCCATCCTCGCCATCTCAATGGCGAGGTTACACCCATCGGCCAATCACCACCGCTGCCCTAACACCATCCGTGCAATCTCCTTCCGTGACTTTTTAACAGTTTTTTTCAAAGCTCTTCTTTTCCTAAGTTCGATTGTGGCCTGTGTTCCAAAAATTTGGGGTCGGGATAACTTTTTTCACTGTGAGAAGTGTGGTAAGTAGTCTACCTTTCTCTTTAAATTTGTTGTGATTCAGTAAAGAAAACTAAGTTATTCAGTATCTAGGGCTATTGTATCTATTCTCTCTCTGTGTGTTTTTTCCTTTCGAATGAACTTATTATGTTTATTTGTTCGTCGAGTTGATTTGGTAGAAATTTAAGTAGGTTCGATGCTAAGAAGTCTTTAACTAAACTTGCCTCTGGTTGCCATCATACCCCTTTGAGGACTTCTGCGTGGCTCTGTTTTTCCTGCTTTGAGTTGTGATTGAAATTATAAAGTTTAGCTTTCTGTTTTTCGTGATTAGACTCCATTGATTGTCTATTTGGATTGTTAATTTTGAGCATACTGAAATAAATAAATTGGCAAAAACTAATTCATGTTCTGATGTCCTGTACCAAAGCTTAAATAACTACTTCTAGAGCTTAAATTTTTATATCTGTTAAATGGCACTCTTCATTTAAGAGTGCTATTAATTAAAAATATATGACTTGGATTTGGTCAATCCTTGAATTGTTTGGATTTTGAGAAATATATGACTTGGATTTTGAGAAATATATGACTATTTAATGGAATACTTTTATTATTATGCACAAGTGAAGCAAAGCTAAATTGTTTTGTAAATTACCTGCAGATTTATGTTTCTTAAGCTGGGCATGACTTGCTTTACCCAAATTTATGTTTCTTAAGCTGGGCATGAGTTTTCTGAGAAGTTTTAATGTCTCATTTGTTCTAGTAATGCAGTTGCTTTATTCTCAAAAAAAAATGTTGCTATAGAATGATTTTGTTTGTTCCAACTTTTACTTATGTGTGTTTTCCCTTTCTAGATTAACAAATTAGCTGCTGTCAGAATCAATGGTATGGTTGAAAGATCACAATAGTCTCAGCTGCATATAAGAGAGAATGTCTATCGTTTTTTTCAACAAATCCTTAGTCAGCGGACATCTTTGTTCTTTAACCGCCATATCGATCAGATCATCCTCTGTTGTTTCTATAGAGTTGCAAAGGTTTTATGTTGGTGACTTGTAAAATTTTATTGTTAAGTTTTGAAATTTTCACCCTTAAGCTTCATTTTTCTGTTCTCATGCTCAAGGTTTGGCCTGCAGATTTCGAAAGTGAACTTGACCTTCAGGGAGATCATTTACAACTATAGGAAGCAACCACAATGTAAGCCCCAAGTATTCCGTGGCATGTTTGTTGATTGGTCATTAGCGCGCCACAATGGGGTATGTTTCCTGATCAATAAGTTCTTTGCTGTTGCAGGTGCAGAGTCTAACCTTTTTACTAATGTGATGACAGAGAACAGGCCAGGATCATGTCGACATTACTACTTTTTACAATAAAATATTTATTCCTTCTGCAAAACCTTTACTGGTCGAGGTTGGTTCTGCTGGAACTACTCTGAAAACCACTCAAGTACGTAAAGTCAACAATAACAAAGATGGTACTCCTTTGACCCCTTGTTGGTCATGCTTATGTTATATTTGGTGTCCTGCCATTGCTGTTCCAAATGGTTGTTTGACATGCTTTTGTTTCTGGGCCATCAGGTCAATGTCCTCCTGCATCACCTAAAGTATCTCCTTTTCCAAGTCTCCCAGATATGTCCCCGAAGAAAGTTTCTGCGTCACATAATGTATATGTGTCTCCATTGCGAACATCCAAGGTACTTGTTCATTTCCCAACGGTTTCTATTTAGAGTTGATGCAGTCTCCATTTCTTCACCTAGAACTAGTCAATCTTTCTCCATTCATGAGCACGTCAAAGAATTCAGATCGGATCCTATTAATTTCATTGTGATTTGTTTAGGTACATATCATTTACTGCTTGCATTTAGCTTAGCTAAATGTGTAAATATAGTTCAAGTTATTGGTTATAATGGTGTAGCCCTGATAGCATCTCACCTTTTCTTTCTCTTTTGGGTTTTAGGCTTCCATGTGAAATTAGGCATATTAAACTTCGCATGTCCTATAGATGTTATTGGATATTCAAAACTGTAAATGCAACGTAACTATAATCGGTTTTAGCTACTAAATATATAAATGTAATTATGCTGTGCTGAGTGATTGTGATCAATTTTACTGGGGCAAGTTTACCAATTATGCATATTGAATTTCTTGAATGATTAGTGAAAAAAGTCTAGCCTGGCCCTTATGTCATATTTCCATGGTCTGGCTAATACCTAGATAGTCGAGGGTTGTTTGAAATGCAATATGGCCTTTGTGTCATAGACGCTCATGCATGTGTGCATGGACTTGTGTGCCTGTGCACACATTCTTCTATTGGTTGTAATACAGCAAATGCTTGTGGACAGAGTTAACTTCAAAATCAAACTAGTGGATTAGGTACAATTGCCCATTAACTTACTGTAGTCTATGTAACGTGATTTGCTTTCCTGCTTGTAGATGGATGTTCTAATATCACATAGCTCAAAAAGTTATTATGCTTGTGTTGGAGAAAGCACTCATGCATACCAGAGCCCTTCAAAAGACCTGACTGCTATCAACAACTGCTTGAGTGGGTATGCTTTCTTTCCTTTTGATATAGTCCTTAAAGTAATACTAAATCTCTTTATTCTAAATAAAAGATGTTTCCCTCTGCTTTTTTTCTTCAGGAACAGGAAGGTTAGAGGCACACTTAACTTTGATGATGTTGACGTTGGCTTGGTTAGTGATTCAATGGTGGCCAACAGCCTATATCTTCAAAATGGGAGTTGTGCATCCTCATCAGGTGCACCTCTAAAAACTGAGCAACCTGACTGCTAATTCGTTGGTTGCTTTTAAGCTTTTTTTGTAAATTCTAGCTCTCTGGGTTCTCTCTCTCTCTCCTTCTCTCTGTTTTCTAATTATATCTATTTATATATACTTAGAAGCATATGACACGGGGTTTGGTATGTGCGGTGAGTTGTAGAATAGCCGCCACCACCCCTTGTGTTTTGTGATGTAGATACTGAACTTGAATAGTGAAGTCTTATGAAACCAGTTAAATAAAAATTTATCTTCTCTGCTTCTTGTAATGGCACAGTTATGTTTTGATCATTGTTCTCTTCCATTTCTTAATGGCCATGAAAAATGCCTCTCATATAAGCTCATTAATCAGTTAATCTTATGTTATCTTGACTGTGTGTATATATCATTTGCTTTCCTCTATGGTTAAAACTTTAAATGTGGTGTGCCAATAATTTTCATTGCTTTTTTAGAACTGTTTTATTTTCATATGTTCTGTTATATTTTTATTTGACATTGTTACTTGCATAGAATGGTTGGTAGAGGCATAAGTCGTGCTAATGCTGGTCGTAGTAGAGGCAGATCTACATTCACTAGAGGAGGTCCAGGAGATACTTGTCCACCAATGCCTACTGTACCTAGTTCTTCAATGGCCATACAAAGGGGTAATGAAGTAGGTACAGTTCCTACTTATGCACCAGCGCCTATTGGGCATGTAGCTTCAACAAGCTTGCAAAGAGATGAGCAAGAATCAAATGATGCAGCCCCTGACTATTCTGCTATTATGGATAGCCATGGTACATCCTAGCTAGTGCTTCTGAATTTACATAGGCTGTTTTAGATAATTTTTTTTGTATAGTACTGCAAAACTTTCTGCACAATGCCGATATTGGTATTATTTGCATGCAGTTAGACTATTTTAGATGTTTTTTGTATAGCACTGCAAAATTTCATGTACAATACCAATATTGGTATTGCTTGCATTGCAATTACAAGTACATAATTTTTTGTATAACTGTAAAATATTGTGCACTATACAAATATATTTGCACAATAGTTATGATGTCTATTATTTTTGTTATATATTAAAATTATCAATTAATATATATTTTTACTTTAAATTTTAGACTTTTTTTTATTGAAGTTATTGTGTTTAATTTGGGATTTGCAAACAGGAAATATATTATTTTTGCAAGCAATTATAAAAAAAATATTCAAAAAAATTAATATTACCGACAACTTACCGACGGAAAAATTCGTCACTCATTTTAATTGTTTTAATATTTTTACTAAATAATATTTGCCTACAAGTTTACCGTCGGAACAAATCCGTCACTGTCATTTTAATTGTATTAATATTTTCACTAAATAATATTTGCCTACAACTTTACCGACAGAACAAATCCGTCGCTATTTATATTAAAATTAATTAATAATTTATTAATTAAATTTACCGATAGAATAATCCGTCGGTAAACGGTCAACGCGACCAAGAAGGCGACGGTTTTTTATATAAAATTACCGACAGAATTTTATTAATTATTCCGTCGGTAATATCCGTTGGTAAACTTACCGACCGAATTTTCCGCCAGTAAATTGGTACCTACGCACGTTTTAGGGACGGATTTATTCCGTCGGTAAAATAAAAAAAGCCGTCGGTAAGGTCATTTTCCGTCGGTACAATGCTGGAATCCGTTGGTAAAATGCATTTTTTTTGTAGTGATACATATAGGCATATTCATATCATGGATTCGCATTCATATAATTCATAAGTTAACAGATATGAGGCTTATGGTCACCAAAGGAAACTGGAGTTCAAAACTACACGCACACACCAAAGGAAACTAATTCAACGTAACAAGACTGTCGCGCTCGCGACAGAGACCATAGTCTCTTCGCAGCGCGTGCGCGATGGGCTTCGCGAAATCGGGGAGGAGGGAAAAGCCGAACTCTGTCGCGCTCGCGACTATGTCGCGATCGTGACAGAGAGTCTAAATTTCGCCATCGCGGGAGAGCACAGGCCAGCATTGCGCTCTATCGCGATCGCGACGTCATCGCGCTCGCGACAGAGCACACATCAACTTTTGCTATTGCGAGCTCACGATAGGGTCGCATGCTCGCGACAGCACAGGCCAAGATCATCGGTCTCTGTCGCGCTCGCGACAGAGTCGGGATTTGCAAAATCTGCAGAATTCTTCCTCTCCCAAAACTCACACAAAACACACAAATCACATACAAATGGTCTCTTACCTCAAATCCAGCCACCCATTAACATTAATAACCACAATATAACATTTATCAACAAGTAATTTCACTTCAATCATCAAGTCAAACTCACAATCTCACAATTTTTCAATAACCATAAATTGCAGCAAAAACCCATAAATCCTCACAATCACTACAATAATCCCATGCTCATGCAAAATTACCTTACCCAAACAGAAACCCATAACATACATGCCTTATCAAGAACATAACACAACCCAATTTTCGAAAATCACCAAGAACACATGCATAAACCCATTTACATAAAAAAATAATAAATTTCCCAAACCTTGAAATCCTTTGCTCCTAATGCTTAGATCCACTTGATCCCGCCTTCTCTTTACCCTTCGGTTCACGAGGAGGCTCAACTAAGCACAGCCCAACAAAACCCACAACAAAGCAACTCTAGATTTAAACCCAAATCAGAAAAATATGAAGAAGATGATGAACTAGATGAAGAAAAGAAGAGCAAATGCAATTGATTTACCTCTAAAAACTCTAAAGGATGATCAATCCCCACCAACTAAGCCTTGATTCCAAGCTAGGGTTCTTAGAGGAAGAGAAAATGAAGAAGAAGAGAGTGAGGGGAAGAAGAACAGGAAATGGAGGCAGCCACCGTCCCCCCCCCCCCCCCCCTCCTCTTCTCTTTTCTTTTTCTTTTTCTTTTTCCTAACCCTAGACAAGTGTCACTTCCCTATTAGTGGGATTTGATCACTCACACCCAAAACACATGCATCACATACACACAAGACTCTCCCAACTAATGCATATCCTACAAATGTGTGAACACACACACTCCAACACAGCCCCACAAACACATCCTACAAACATATGAGTAAGCACACCCAAGTGCAACCCAACTAATTCATACCCTAACACCACACATGCACCCACATGCTATCAAAACTCTTAAAACATGCATTTTTACCCAAAATGCCCTTTACACATTCCAAAACTCACACAATACACATGCACAAACATGGCTCATTCTACTAGGGGGCAAACGGGGCGTGACAAAACCAATGTTCCTAAATTAAACGAATGTCCCGATTTATGTATGTTTTTCTTATGTTTGATTTTGTTTAATTGTTTAAATTTATGTTCATTTTATTTTGGGCCCTTGTAATTAATTTTGGGGCAACATTATTTAATTTTCATTTGGGATTGTATTCTATCCCTATTTACATTTTTAATCTTCTTTTGTTACGGTTGTATTCCGTCCCAATTTTCCTTGTAATTGTGTGCTTGGTGTGTTTACTGCTTTCCTTTATTGCTTTATTTATCGCTTTTCTTTATAGCTTTCATTTTTTGCTTTTTGAATGCTTGTAATGCGCTTTTAAATTAAATGCATAAATCGTGTGAGATGAGAGATAGAACTTTAGGAAGTTAAAAACTCATTTATAATTAACAAAAACATAAATAAGAATGAAGTTCCGAACACCAATCTTTGGTCTAGACCAATAAGAGGTTAGAGACCTTTCCCAATTTCTTGTAAATTGGGTGGCGACTCCAAAATACCTCAAAGGTGCCTAAAGGCGTCATGAGGCTAAATGATCCTTGCCAATGTTCTATTGGGAAGGAGGCATCCAAGATGTCTTATAGTACCCAAGATCAAAAGACACGAACCAATCCCTCGAATCATAAAAGCGGGTTCAAAGAGGGCCTTTGCTAGGTTAGGTGCGCGTCACACCGTTATAGTTGAAAACCGTAATTGGCTCTCTAAGCAAAAGTTAGGCCAAGGGGTAGGGTGAAAACCTGAAAACAAGTAGTCTATCCTACAAAAAATGAATAAAAGCTGCTGGAGTGGGTTGAGCCCATTCCAGGCAAAAATTAGGCACAGGGTTGTGTGAAAATCCCTAAAAGGACGCATTTCCCGCTAAGCAAAGCTAGTGTGAAAATCCACAAGGGATGCACTACCTTTAAAACAATGACTTTTGAAGCCTGGAGTGATAAGGCAGCGTTACTCCGAATAACTTCCCTTTAGGTAGGTAGTGCATAATGCAAACCATGATTTAGGGTCCCGGGGGCAAAATGCTCATTGACAGGGTGGCTAAGATACACATGTGTCAGTTCTATTTGAAAAAAGTGTGGGTCAGAGTGCCTAAAGCCAAGATGACACTTTTCTATATCCTTGGGGGCATCAGAGCAGCCGAGCAGTACCCTCAATGAATCCCTTAACTACCTAGGATGTTGTCTATCCATTCTTGCATCTCAGATGCATCTCGCATGCATAGATCTTCTGCATATCCCCCTGCATATCACGTGCATTCAATCCTTTATACGTATAGTTGTGTACACATAATTTTTGTACATTACTCCTTTACATGTGTTTTCTATATATAGTTTTGTATGTATATTTCACATGCATAATTCCATACGCACACACAATCTTTTGTATATGTTGTTGTGTACATAACTCCGAGGGAAAAGTCCGACTAGACCTTATGAGCAAGGATGATCCAATGGATGGGTTCAGCTCAACATGATCGGCCACTATATATGGCATAAAATCAAGTAAATATGTACAGAGGTGGAATGCAAAAAAAAATAAGCCTATCCGGGCATACCATGATAAGGGCAATCCAGAATCACACAAATCTATAGAAAAGAAGATCCCTTGAGAAGCCAGACTACCCACACACACTTTAGGCAATCAGATGCAAAAATGCGAGGTACAGTATCAGCTCTACATCGGCGCTCATCCATGCCGACCCATCAGATCAACATAAAGTCCTCACGAGAATAGAATCTCGCAAAATGAAGACATTTGAAAAAGCGAGCCTACTCTTGCATGCCATGCCGGGAGCAACCAGGTAAGTTTCTCTATCATAAGACATACACTCGCACACATCACACAATAAGTGTACAAAATCCAGATTCAAATGTAAAAAATCATAAAAAAAACAAATTCTCGAGCAACAACAATAACAAAGAAAAACAACAAAACAAAAAGAAGATATTTTCAAGGCCTTGAAAATCCAATATACTGTAAAAATTCAAATACTTTTACAAAAATCATTTTAAGGGACACCAAAGACATTGAAGCCTATCTGCTTGCGGGCAAGCAACCAAAACCTCCAATCTAATTTTCCTTTGAGGAGGCTCAAATATAATTTTCCTCTGAGGAGGCTCAAATATAAATTTCCTGAGGAGGCTCAAATCCAATTTCCTCTCTGGAGGCTCAAATATAATTTTCCTCTGAGGAGGCTCAAATCTGATTTCCTCTCTAGAGGCTCAAATATAATTTTCCTCTGAGGAGGTTCAAATCCGATTTCCTCTCTAGATGCTCAAATATAATTTTCCTCTGAGGAGGCTCAAACCTATTTTCCTCTCTGGAGGCTCGAAATTAAAGTCTCTCAGTGAGCATCGAGGACTCTCAGTGAGCATTTAAGCCTCTTAGTGAGCAGAGATTTTTAAAGTCTCCCTGCGAACATAAAGCCCTCTCGAGAGATATGCAGGTCTTTTTAACAAGGAGGTTCTGATTGGAGATGATAGAGGAAAATGTATCTGGCATGTCATAGTCGATAAGGGATCTCTAAGAGGATGATACCTAAACTTTACAAGAAGATGATGTCCACACTTTAGACGTCTGGAAAATAACTCCATTCAATGAAGGGGAGGACATTCATATTCCATAAATCCTTCTCTAGGGGGGCACTCGTCTGACATCGACCCTAATAGGTATGTACTGACACAGGTACGCATCCCTTTTATATACCCTACACGTTTGCTCTGCCATTTTTTGTAAAAAAAAAGAGAGGTTCAGGATAAGTGCCAGTAAAGACAATGACGAGCGAGTCACCATGGTAACCTAAGGATGGTCAACAGTCAGGCACTAGGCTAGCCGGATGGTGGTTAGCAGATCAGATATTGTACTGACCGGATGGTGGTTAGCAGATATTACACTGGTTAATAGATAAGATATTACACAGATCGGTTGGAGGTTACCAAGATTATGCTATGCAAGCCCAAAAGCGGCTAGCAAGACAGAACGTTCAGTCACATACGGTAGAACAGATCGCAATGGGATTGCAGTTAGAGAAAACTGCATCTCACAGATACTACGCGAGCCGAGATGAGGCCAGCAGAGCACATGCGGTAGAACAAATCGCAACGGGATTGTGGTTAGATAACACTGTATCTCACAGACATCGTGCAAGCTAAGATGAGGCCAGCGAGACACCGTGCAAGTCTGGATGAGGCCAGTGGGACACCAGCGATAGAATAGATCTCAACAGGATTGTAGTTAGATAACACTGCATCTCATAAAAATCATGCAAGCCGGGATGAGGGCAGTAGGACACCAGCAATAGAACAAATCGCAATGGGATTGTGGTTAGATAACACTACATCTCATAGACACTGTGCAAGTCGGGATGGGGCTAGCGGGACACCAGGGATAGAACAAATCACAACGGGATTGTGGTTAGATAACACTGCATCTCATAGACACTAGTGGGACACCAGCGATAGAACAGATCATAACAGAGGTTGTAGTTAAAGAACACTGCATCTCACAGACACCGTGCAAGCTGAGATGAGGCTAGCGGGACACTTGCGATAGAAAAAATTGCAACAGGATTGTGGTTAGATAACACTGCATCTCACAAATACCGTGCAAGCCGAGATGAGGCAAGCGGTACACCGTGTAAGCCGGGATGAGGCCAACGGGACACCAGCGATAGAACAGATCGCAACGGGATTGTGGTTAGATAACACTGCATCTCATAGACACTGTGCAAGTCGGGATGAGGCCAGCGGGAAACCAGCGATAGAATAGATCGCAATAGGATTGTGGTTAGATAACACTGCATCTCATAGACACCGTGAAAGCCGAGATGAGGCCAGCGGGACACCGGCGATAGAACAGATCGCAACAGAGGTTATAGTTAGAGAACACTGCATCTCACAGACATCGTGCAAGTTGGGATGAGGCTAGCAGGACAATGCGATAGAATAAATCGCAAGTGGATTGTAGTTAGAGAACACTACTTCTTACATCTATCAGATGCCATGCAAGCCGAGACAAGACTAGCGGAGCACATGCAATAGAACAAATTACAATTGGGTTGCAGTTGGATAACACTGCCTTTCACGATTGCCAGGAATCGTGCAGGCT
Source organism: Excoecaria cochinchinensis (assembly GCA_947683425.1). Classification (NCBI taxonomy): domain Eukaryota; kingdom Viridiplantae; phylum Streptophyta; class Magnoliopsida; order Malpighiales; family Euphorbiaceae; genus Excoecaria; species Excoecaria cochinchinensis. The sequence continues at coordinate 2,609,729 of CANTUQ010000034.1, forward strand.
GAGATGAGGCCAGCAGGATGAAGGTGGTTTAGTGAATCGTCAAAGGGTTGCGGTAAAATACACTACAACTCGGCAGCAAGGGGTCACCAGCTCGAACACCCCGAGGAAGGCGAAGGGCTGCCTCAGGTACGCATCTCTTTCCTTCTTCTCTGAATTTTGGCTCATCTAGGCACTAGTGCACTAGTTTTCCCAAAATTGGGGGCAACTGTAGACACCGGGTCCTAAGACAGCCCAAATAGGAGTTACCCAATGATGATAAGATGCCTGCTCACAAGCCAAAAGGTTAAAAGTAATAATTTTCTTGTCAAATTTGCACTTTAGAGTGAAAAAATAAAAAATATTTTGAAAATGGACTTTAGAAATTATAATATTTTTAGTTAAATATAAAAATAAAAAAAAAGATCGCGAATGTCGGCCGCGGCAGCGCGCCTGCGGATGCGCGGCCCCCGGCGCGGAGCAACACGTAGCCCATCCCGGGCATTGGGCGCGCGACCGATGCCCATCGCACGCGCAGACGGCCATCGGTCGCCGCTGTTGCTGCCAAAATCGCCCAAATTTGCTGTTTTTCGGGATTTTCTTTCAAAATTCGATTTTTTTTATCCCTTTTTAAGGGATTTTCAGGTTTTTTTTTTCATTTTTAAATTTAGATAAATTATATTATTTATTAATTAATTAGTTTTTCCCTTAATTAGTTAGGTTTCCATTTTTTTATTCATATAAATAGAAAATGATGAAACGAAAATTGGGGGATTGATTTTTTTAGGGTTTTTTCTCTTCTTCTTCTTCAAAAATCCACTCTAGGTTTTTCTACATTTTTCCCCACAAAAAAAAATAAAAATTAAAAAGTTCAAAAATTTAAGAATCCCAATTCTTCTTCTACTTTTTTTTAATGGAATTTCTTCTAAAACATTTTTTAGAAGGAGTTTTGTTGTTGAAAATTTAATTTTGAGACAAAATAAAGTGATTATTTGTTCTTAAAATTCAATTTTCTTGCTTTTTTTTCTTTTTTTTTTTTGTTACATATTTTTTTAATTAAGTTTTTTAAAGGTTTTGATATTGAGTTTTTTTTATGAAAAAATTTATTTTTGGGGCAAACAAAATAATTTATTTGTTCTTAAAATCTAATTTTTCATTTGATTTTCTAAAAATAAAATTTTTCATGAATAATTTTTTTGAGACAAACAAAATAATTGTTTGTTTTTTAGAATATTTTTATTTCTTTAATCATTTTTCTTGAGATAAAAAAATTTATTCTTAGTTCTTGAGAAGTTTTTTTTTTTATTTTTTTTCTTCATCATTTTTTATCAAATTTATTTCTTGGAATAAAATTCCAATTTTTTCTATTTATCATATTTAATTCTAATTTTGCAAATCAAAAATAAGGAAATCAATCAACTTGTTTTGCTCATCGAATCCGAACTCTGAGGGTAAATATTATGGGTCTGATCTCATTTTTTTCTTTTATTCATTATTATTCATATTTAATTGATTAACATGTATATTTTTATTGTTTTTATTTATTTATTCTATTGTTTGTATATTTGTCTTATTTAATATTTGAAGGAAAATTATAACAAATATAATTTAATGCGGAGGTAACATTGAGAATGGTACCTACCTCTTGTAACTCAGAAACTCGTTGCGGAAGCGTCTACAAGGATCTCGTTTCTTTTGGTCACTGGCTTGGCTTTTATTCACATGTGGGATAATAACAACTATTCTTCAATCTAAAAGCCCCTGAAAAATTAAGACAGAAAACAAGCATGAGTGGGAACGAGCAGCCTTGCGGCGTGTACGTTTTCTCGTTACCAAATAATGAGGACCTCACCTGTAACACCCCCATCGCCGTCCCGGTTGGAAGGACGCCGACGGACGTGCTACACGACGCTCACATATACCGTTATACACACGCACAATGCGGAATCATACATTCATACATAACATGCATACAGAAATATGGGTTAATTAAAAAATTACATTGACTTACCTTGCGGTACAGACTGAATATGCAATAACTCACGCACACGCAGGCACTAAGCTGAAGCATACACGGAAGCATACATATGACCATTCAACGGAAGGAGGACATACTAGCTATTACATTCCCAAAAGAAAACTCAAGATTAAAACATAATTAAATACATATACAATACTACAGAATTACAAAAGCTGAAATACAGAAGCTGAACCAAATACAGAACTTCTAACTCCTACGTGGCCGACCTTGCAGAAGCGCGACTCGAACCAAACCAGAACCTGCCACCTGCACGGAAAGGAAATCCGTGCTAAGCGATAAACGCTTAGTGGGGAGAACACACCAGACTATGGACGGCCATTCACAATGGTCGCCAAGGCATAACACATTCAAATGACAAATGTGGATATTCATAACATAGAAATAATCAGACTTGCATATTAAAGGCATTCATTTCAATACTCACATTCGAACCATAACTTCATGTTCAGGATAGACTAAAACAGACATAATACAATACACATTACAAGCATCATCATGCTGAACCACATACTATATCTCATGCATAAACCTACATGGGTAGCAAAAATCAACATCTTACTGTGCAGAGTCACAAGAGCTTTACTCATGCAATTGACATAACCAAATACCCATGCATGAACTGACAACCAAACCATCATGTTAAGAATGCTAGCCATTTAACATACTTAGACATGCCAAACACATACTCTAGTCAAATATCCAAAGGATAACATCTAGAGCTTCACAATACCGCTGCGCAACTCTAATATATATTAAGCATCATGCAAAAACACTCTGATAGCGGAGACTGAAGACATAACCACTTAGTATTACATTCATATCTTCATCATGCAGAAAGTACAATAATCATCACATACTTACCATCACAGCTGCTTCGGTTCACATGCTAATATATATATAACAAAACTATGCTGAAGTCATATACTTAAATACATCAATCAAATCATTTCAAAGCAATCAGAAACTTATAACAAATCGCATGACAAGTACGGATAATCATGTTAAATGTGAAGTCATGCTTACTCAATACAGACATACATTCTGAAGCCCACAGTCACATTCATAGACATATAAACTGATTTCCGAAATCCTTATCATAATCAATCGGATATCGCATTTTGATAGTCATTTCAAAGTAACAGGGACAATATGCGAAGGCTAAAACACCATCCATATAAATATGCTCATATAATAAAGCCATACAATCAGTATTTCATAATCACATTCATTCAGAAATAATCCGATATACTTTATATCGATATACTCATTCAGATAATCCATTTATAGCCAAATCAGATCAGAGCAGTTCAGATAAACATTCAAAGAACACCTGCTGACTCTAGATAGTGGATAACGAGTGTACAGACAATACTTTCCGGGTACGAGCCGATTACAGACAGTACGTTACGGGTACGAACCGATTAAACCATTATACTTTAACTTTCACAGATATTTTCACAAGGGACCTTAAACAAGATCCAATACAGAAAAGGGTTCGCAAGGAACCAAACGGGGACCTGATCAGGGTCCAAATAATTCAAAGGGCGATGCAGCTACAGAAGACTCTATTAGGCATGCCTAACTATCCACTTACTTGACTCTAGCAGGTTATGCGTAACCCAATTTACATTTCGAATCGCACAATGCATATATAATCAGCATGCATAAACAGAGAACGACAGACATTTAAATATTCTCATAAAGTTGGTCACAAATCATACAATTCGCATTGCAAAACATATTACAGTCCATACATTTTAACATTTAAACAATGTTCTAAAGCATGCCAAGAATCAGATTAAGAAGCACTACCATGCCAATGATTATCAATACAAAATCCTAATCATGCATTAGGTGAAGATACTAAGCATAAACCATGCATAGTCCAAATTGCATTTAACATAACACAATGAGCTCCAAGGCTAAAGCATAACAATGTATTCCGACATCAGCCATAATATTCAAATAAGTCTGGCATAGCAGGATGCCAATCATACTTCATACAAGTCAAATACTGGAGCATGCAATAATTCAATTGATAACATCAGCACTATTCTAAAGCATAATAGGAACACATGTTGAATCATATTATGCTAAAGACCAAGGACGCATCATCATAATCGAGGAAAGTTACAGCATAAACTTAAGCATAGCAAATTATCCTTAAAAAAGAAACAGACTAAAATATGCATAGCATAATTCACATTAAGACAGAGCATGTTTGGGACTTAAACAATCGGAAAGTCAGTATTCATAATTCCTTCGCATTCAGAATATGACGTGAAATACATATCACAATAATAAGCATATTAAAGTCCAAACCATACTGTTAAAATCCCACAATCATACAACAGGATTACTATAATCCAAAACTGATTCCAAAATACTACATATAACTTATCGTAGATAACATATTATTAATACCAAATAAATTGGAATAATCAGTCATGTCATCAAGATAATATAAAACACAGTAGAGGAAAATACCCTGAAAAGCTTTTGAAAACCATTTTATAAAAACTGGTCGCTTGGGGAAAGAAAAACAGAAGCAAAACAGAAGAGTCGGAAGACCTGAGCAACCTTCACGTCACGTGACGGTTGCTCACGTCGTGTGAGCATAGCTCATGCCTAGTGAGCAAATGCTCACGTTGTGAGCATTGCTCACGTCGCGTGAGCATAGCTCACGCCTAGTGAGCAATTGCTCACGTCGTGAGCATAGCTCACGTAGCGTGAGCATGGCTCACGTAGAGTGAGCCGCTTGCTTCTTCTTCCCCCAATCGCGAACGGCAGAATTCCTTCGTTTTCCAGAAATTCAATAGAAATCATTTCCAATCTAATTCACAACACCAACAAAACTCATATTACCTTTCAATCGATGTCCCAAACAGCATAAACAAGATCATTGCAACTTAATTCAACAATTACATCAACCAAAATCATGCATAGACACATTTAATTCCTTCAAGAACATAAACCCTAACAAATAACAGTAACTTCAAAACCCAAACACAGTACTTCCAATTTAATCCTACTCATGCATTACTAACACATTTACTCACATACTCATGCATATACACATTTCAAAACATAACAAATTCCAGAAATTAGATAGTGTAAACACATTTACAGGCTTAGTGAGAAGTAGGGCAGAGATAGGAACACAGAAACTCTTTAAACCTTGCATGCAATCAAAATACTCCCAAACCTGGAAATGACGATCCAAAAATCAAGCTTCAGAATCAATCCTCAATCCTTTCCTTGCCTTTACTTTGCTCTTCCTTACAATCCAATGCTTGCACAAATAAGAAACCACACAATCCTTAGCCAAACCCTAACTTAACCAAAATAGGAGAAGAAAGAAGAAGAACAGGAGCAAGTACAAAATCTTAAACCAACTCACCTCTTCAAGCAAAGCACAATCCAAGCCAAACGTGAAAGAAAGGAAAAGCAGAGAAAGGAGAAGAGAAGAAGAAGGGCAGGCGTGAGAGGGGAGATCGGGTTGCAATCTGTGTTTTTCCTCTCTCACTCTCTTACTTCTTCTTCTATTCTTCATTCAATGCCCACCTAACAATCCACTTGGCAGCACTCAATTGGACCATAAAATCCACTCAACTTTCCAAATCAAAGCACCATACTTGAGTCACACCCAATCATTTCCAAAACCACTCATATCCTACTTCCATACACCACCAACACACACTAGCACTTCTCTTCTTAACACACTTAATTAATTACCATTAAGTCCTTATTATCCAAATTCTTTTGCACAAATTTCCAAAATACCCTTCCGATCCCGACTTAGCATGCACAATTCGACTAGGGCCATTTTGGGGTGTGACATCACCTCTATTTATAGAGATCCTAAAAGCTTGAGACCTAACTCTAGTTTAACTCAGACTCTTTCTGAGATAGGATTTGGTAATTTTAATCATATTAAATTACTTAATTTAATCTTGATTGGAACTCAATCCAATAAAGAGTCATGGGTGTATCCCAACTCTATCATCTCCCACTCGCACGTGACAGAACGTATTCCAGTCTTAATCTTTAGTTATACTGGCAAATAGATTGTGTGACCAGCATATCTCGAGAGCACTAGTGCTATACACCTGTTAGCGATATATACCGTCTCAAAAAAAATCAAGATCCTCCTTTTCCCGTATGCCTAACCCTAGATTGCCTTCTCACATTCACTGTTTTAACTCATGATCTCATAAAACAATTTTCGTGTTCACTATTATGTTTCTACTCATAGAAACTATAATAGGCTAGCCAGTGAACCATGAAACCTTATGAAACTGATCAAAAGGCTAACTTCTCCTCTTACTATATGCCATCCATCATAATTCAACTCGCTTTTCTAGTTAGATCCGCCAGGCCTAAACTTTTCCCGGACCTCTTGGAAACTAACTCAGCTAGCCACATTGAACCATACTTCAGGGATAAGTTAAGGGTTCTAAGGGTCGAAATATAAATAGGGTCTTTGGTCACATAAGCACACACGGTATAAAACATGTGTTATGGTGTTCTTTCCTTCCCTTAAAGGAGCGCATGTCTCACATTTCCATAATGTGTACATCAAACACCATACAAAACCGTAAGGTTGCGATGCACCGAGCACCCAACTTTAGTCTGCTCACTTAAGGACTACTTCTGGCTTTTTAGACAGAACATGGTAGTTACATATAACTAACCATCGGATTCCATACAATCCTTATTTGGATCTCAATCCAAAGCATATAACTTTATGTATGTCTTTATCTCGCACCTTAACAAGACTCATCTTGTAATTTTTGCAAGACGGCACTTTTATTTTGAACAGGCTCTCAAGCATTCTCATATGTTCAAAAATCGCCTCATCTTAATCTTTGCCAACTCATTAACAAAACTAAGGTAAACACCCTTATGAGTGGGCTACTTCTCCGTCTGACATGCTCAAACTCATATCAATAACAGTAAATGTTTACACATAAACATTCACACTCATGTATTGTCAACAATGAACTTTAGTTATTATTCACAAATAATAACGTTAAGGGATTATATAAATTATAACAGTACCAATTAAATTCTACGCAAACCTCGAGATCTAATGTATTTCTCAAAACACATCTCTCGTTATATGTTTACTCAACGGATCTGCATGCGTAGAAACATACTACAAAGTTCACATCTCTCCTTGTGCAACAATATCTCAAGCATATAGATATTTAATGTTGATATGCTTAGCTCTATTATAAGCTATCAACGAATGACTGTCACTGTAGACTGTCATTAATACCTCTAAGGTAGTTACTCTTAAATGGCTCACAAACCATTTTAGCAAAACTGTCTCCTGTACTGCAATTGAGGAAGTGACAAATTCAACTTCCACTATTGATAGGGTTACACGAGTTTAATTCTTGTTACTCCACGAAATGGCACTCTTGCCAAATAAGAATATGTAACCTGGAGTGGATGTCCTCTCATCCACATCTCCTGCCCAATCATTCTCTGTATTCTCTCAATGCAGATCATTTTCTTGATAATAGAGAGAATATTTTGCAGTATCTTTAAGGTATATAAGTATCCTTTCAATTGCTTCCAATGTGCTTTGCCTGGGTTAGATTGATATATGTTAACCATGCCCACTGCATAGCATATATCACATCTTGTATACAACACTGCATACATAAGACTACCCACAACACTGGCATATCGAACGTTCTTTATATGTTCATTTATTCTGGCGTCATAGGACACAGATCTTTGCTAAGAAACTGATTCTTGGCAATGGGGTAATCTATGAGTTTACAATTTTGCATATTAAATCGCTCAAGATTTTTGTTGATATATTTCTCTCGAGAAACAGACAACAATCTTCTCAAACAATATCTTAAAATCTTAACTTCAAGAATGTAATATGCATGACTCATATGCTTTGTCTCAAAGTTAGACGATAACCAATCTTTGATTTCATTTACGTACCATTTATCATTCTTAACTTTAAGTATGTCGTATACATACAATGCCAAAATGATAAATTCATTTTCAGAGCTTTTACTATAAACACAATGATCTTCATCAATCATATTGAACACATTCGTTATGATTGTATGATGAAGTCTCAAGTACTATTGTGTTGAAGACTGTTTAAGGCTATAGATTGAACTCATCAATCAGCAAACCTTATGTTCTCTGCCTTTTCCGATGAAACATATAGATTGTTCCATCCAATTCTCCATTGAGAAAAGAAGTCTTTTTATCCATTTGATGAAGCTTTAGGTTCAAACTTGCCATTATGGCCAGAATCAACCTTATGGATGTAAATCTTACAACATATGAGAAAGTCTACTCATAGTCAATCTCTTCCTATTGTATGAACCCCTTAGCGACTAGCCGAGTCTTATATCTTTCGATACCTATTTCAACCTTCGCTTTACTTTGAGAATACATTTATTCTCAATTTGTGTCCTTCTAGTAGATCAACTAGTTCTCAAACATGGTTTGATCTCATGGATGCCATTTATTTCTTCCATTGCTTTAATCCATTTTTTTTTCTTAGATGGGAATGAAAAAGCTTTTTGAATATTTTATGCTCTTTCTTTGTCTTGTGGGGTAACAAAAAGGGTTTCGTTCAAGCCTTCGATTTTAAATCGTCGGCATGAAACACTTATCCTTTTAGATTTTTGCAATTCTGAACCTTGATAAACATGTCTCATATATTCATCGTGATTCATAAAGCTCCTATTGGGACTATGTTCCATACTCCCACTGGAATTAGGAATATTATATTCCTTCCTCCCACTGGAATCAAGAATACTCCCACTTGAATCAGGTCTCGAACATCCGGATCATTTAGAGGATGAGGGTCTTAACCTTCTTCCTCTAAATCCCTCCCTCTCGGATGGAGTGATCCTGATGGTTCCTCTTCCTGAGATTAATTGAAAGTGAAATTTTAATTCACTTCGCCCAACTTTGAAAATTCATCCTCTTAAGAATATGACGTCTAGTGATTCAAATTCTTTCATTATGCCATTTTCTTACTTACCCACGAAAATGTATCCTCTTGATACTTAAGAATATCTCACATAGACACTCTTTTCACCTCTTAGTCTCAAATTTACCAAATTGAGGTATCATGGATGCAAGTATTACAACCCAAAAGTTGTAAATGGCTTAAGTCAACTTGTCGACCAGTTCACAACTCATAAGTTGTGAAAGTGACAGATTTAGAGGGCATACAGTTCAGAACATATGTGACAGTCAATAAAATATCTCCCCAATAGGAGATAGGCAAATTTGCCTCTGCCATCATAGATCTAACCGTATATAGGAGAGTCCTATTTCTCCTTTCCTCAACACCGTTTTGTTGTGGATTTCAAGGAATGAACAACTGATATTCAATCCTTTTTCATCACACGAAACTTTAAGTTTATCTGTAAGATATTACCGACCTCTGTCAGTTCTTAAAGCTTTAAGCCTTTTTATCTAATTGATTCTCAACTAAACTCATATAAGTCTTGAAGCAACACAATGCTTCTGACTTGTGAGAAAATAAATAGACATGACCATACCTAGTACAGTCATATATTAATGTGATGATATAGTAGGCCCCATGCCTTACCCTCACATTCATTTGACCACATTCGTCAGAATGGACTAACTGCAATGGAAATTTCGCTTTAGTTCCTTACTCGAATGATTTTCTAACTAGTTTTTCCTTTTTAGGCAATGCTTTCATGTAGGTAATTCAACCTTATTTAAATTGCCTACTAAACCTTCTATAACTAACCGACTCATTTGGTTTTGTCCAATATGGTTTAATGTAGCATGCCATAATTTCACATTATTCTCATAACAATGTGAAAAATAATAAATTAAAGGAAAATAGTCATGGTCCACATCCATAACCAGAACCATAATAGAAATCATTCAAGCATCAGCATATATTATCATCCTTAAAATATAAATTGAAAACAAATTTCAATAAAGTAAGAACATAACCTAAATTTCATAACAAAGACATCTCGATCCCTTGTTATATGGTCCATTGGTTCTGAATTTATCACCCACAAAGGATGAAATTCAGAACTGGATACATAAATTTCACTCACTTTTGAGTCAAATATTGTATCTTTTTGGACATAATGCAGTCTCTTGCATAGTGTCCTTTTAGGCAATTGAAATATTTCTCTCTTGAAACGTTTACCTCCTTTTTGCCTTTAGACCTTTCGTGATTCTATTCCTTTTACTTTTCAGTCTCTCGAGCCTTTTCCTTATCCCTATTGTTGAAGCTTCTTTTGTTGTTCTAGTTAGAACTCATTATACCAAAACAGGACTGTGCCATGTGCACTATGGCATTGACCTTAGTCGCTGCCAAACAGTCCCTTTTTAAGCCTCAAATGACAAGCGACATCCTTAAATGTCTTTATGCTTATCCATATAAGTTAGCTGCATCCTCACATGCTACCAACTCTTAGGTAAAGAACGGATAACAGTTTGGACCTTCTGCTCATCAGTCACTTATGACTAAGTTCACTAAGCTCACTTTTCCTTTTTCATCTCTCTTAGATGTTTTTGCATCGAATAATAAGACTTTTTCTGATATGTATCAAATTTGATCATCAATGATCAGAGCTTATTCAGAGTCACATCTCCGAACTTCTCATGCAAAGCGATCCACAGATCCATTACATTTTGATACTTGTGAAATGGCTTAGTGATGTCATCCTCCATCGCACTTAGGAAGATGATATGAGCAGTGGAATTCTTATTTTTTCATGCCACATAGGCATCTTGGTCTCGCCTATGCTGGGCTGCAGTACCATTCTCAAGTTCAGCCATAACCGAACTTGAGGGTTCAAGAGCCTCTTGCTCTTTAAGCACACACTGGATCTTCGTATTCCAGATTTCATAGTTGTCAACATTCATCTTAATATCTATATTAAGGGCGACAATTGACTTGGAAGCAGTATCCATTAAGATCCTCTTATCTCAAATGGAACAATATTGCACATATTTACGAGAGATAAGGCAACACATGCAATTTATCATACACCTAAAATAATAACCTAGTAAAATTTTCTATTAGGCTCAAATTTGAAAAGGCTACTTATAGTATCCAATTACCCTCTAAGTCCTAATGTCCAATCTTACAAGTTAAAATTTCATGCATAATAAATCTGAATTATTAGATTATTAAATTCTCAAACTTTTGAGGGGATTTTTATTAAGCCTTTACTTAATAAGCATGCAATTATTTTACTCATAAAATATCGCAAGGCAATTAACAATTAAAATAAACTCATTTATTATAAAGTTAAATGCCATCATAATAAGTAAATAAACACATTTAGATAACCAATAAATAAAATACAATAATTCCAAAATATGACACTTATGTCAAATAATAATAGATAACATAAAATCCTATTTTAATAATAACAAACGCCAACTCAAATTGACACATATGTCAACTATTATAGAAGTCCAGATTTCATAAAATCTTTTTAATTATTAGGATTATTTCTTTGACCAATTTTATCATTTCATCAGGCAACTCATAAGTCAATTGATGAAGCCATGGACAATGCACGCTTCATCCATTTCTCAATACCATCACGGACTTTTAGTGTTGCTTTTCAACACTTCCCTTTTGGCAACTCAGTCCAAAATTCCATTTTCATACTCAGACCACCAGTCCAAATGTACTCTTGCATTTGTTCTCAAACATTTACTTTATGATGTGCTATTGCATCAATGTCATCAGCTCAAATCTTCCTTCGCATTCTCATATTGCTTTATAGATTGCACTTTTGCATTTCTCAAAGCAATCTATGCGTAATTTAAGGAAGAACTGGCGTCCTTATTTAACATTTCTGTAACATATTTACAGAAAAAATTTATACACTCATGTATAATTACACATGATTGAAACACATTTCAATCAATAAGTAAGGACAGAACCTTAAAAAAATTTTCAAAATATTTTAAAAAAAAATTCCGAAAGCAGAAAACACATTTTCTACACATTTTAATATTTTATTTTGAAATTAAACACATTTAAATATCAAAAAATACACAATTAATTTTCTGGTCATTAAAAAATTTTGAAAACATTACCAAAAAATCAGAAATAATTTCAAAAAATTATTTGATAAAAAATCGGAGTTGAAATGGTGGTTGGAGGACATCGCACGCGCCGACAAGAAGGAGGTTGACGTGCTCACGCACCTTCAAATGCCACACGCACGGCCTCCCACTCGACCAGACACGTGCTAATACCACAGCGCGCCACGTGTCCGATTCCTACTGGTCCACCTGGCGCACACGTGGCACCCGGGTACACGTCATCGCCACGTGGTGGTGTCTCATTAGACCACGTGTCACGCGTAACACGTTAGCATTGCTACGTGGCAGATCTCGGTCTGACATGTGGTAGCCCCTGATTGGGCCACGTGGAACCATCTGATTGGGACACGTGGCTTGACCACAGTCATCCACGTGTCACTCTATTATTTGTCCACGTGTCAACCCCTCTCATCTGCCACGTGGCATGGCCTCAACCATCCACGTGGCGTTCAGCGATTGGGCCACGTGTCAGCGTGCCGCATCACAGCTAACACATGGCAATGTGCGTGTGGGCCACCGCCCACGCGCACGTGCCGAACGTATGTGGCGCATGTGGTCCACGCGCCGCCTTCCCTGCCGAATCTGACTCTCCGATTTCGACCGGTGGGGGGTTTTCAGGGTCTGTGAATTCGATGGTGAGGTCAAAAATAAAAAATCCTGACTTGTAGTTAGCCGTTTCAAACACTCATGCTCGTCCCCTCGGGTTTCGGTGTACACATACACGAAATCGAGCCGAAATATACACGCATATATATTTTTCACACAAAACTTAAATTTTTGTTGTGATTAATGCATCCCAGATCTAATAATTATACACATAAAATTTTAGATCTATTTAGCCACATGCCAGGACGCAAAAATCGTGGCTTTGATACCAATGAAGGAAAATTATAACAAATATAATTTAATGCGAAAGTAACATTGAGAATGGTACCTACCTCTTGTAGCGCAGAAACTCATTGCGGAAGCGTTTACAAGGATCTCGTTTGTTTTGGTCACTGGCCTGGCTTTTATCCATGTGTGGGATAATAGCAACTATTCCACAATCTAAAAGCCCCTGAAAAATCAAGACAGAAAACAAGCGTGAGTGGGAACGAGTAGCCTTGCGGCGTGTACGTTTTCTTGTTACCAAATAATGAGGACCTCACCTCATTTTATAGAGATCCTAAAAGCTAGAGACCTAACTCTAGTTTAACTCAGACTCTTTCTGAGATAGGATTTGGTAATTTTAATTAGATTAAATTACTGAATTTAATCTTGATTGGAACTCAATCCAATAAAGAGTCATGGGCGTATCCCAACTCTATTAATATTGATTTCTTATTTCTAACATTTAATTAATTTATTTTGCTTTGGTTCCTTATTATTTTTAGCATGTAATTAATTAATTCATTTTGGTTGATCTTTTTGCCATGTAAATGTTTTATGTTAATTGTGATGACATTAATTAATCATGTCATTTATTTAATTATTTTCATCATTCTTTTATTCATTATTTTTTTATCATTCTTTTTCATTCCTATTGTTCTATATTTATTGTTTATTCATTTATTTGTATATTATTATTATTATTATTATTATTATTATTATTATTATTATTATTATTATTGTTATTATTATTATTATTATTATTATTATTATTATTATGTTCATATTTTTATGTATTAGTTCATTATCATGTTTTATTTATTTCAATCACATCATTTAATCCTTGTGTCATTCATAATGCATTTTTTGCATTTATTTTGATTTATTAAAATTTTAATTCATTTAACATTCTTTTAGTGTTATCTCATTTTATTTATTTTAATTTGTTATTTATTATTTTATGCGTTTAATTTATCTTATTGATTTAATTACTAACATTATTTTATTTGTGTTTATTTTTATTTCAAAACTTATTTTCTTTGCTTGGGCATTTTTGCGAGCACACGGGGAGATTCAGGAGGCTCGTTTGGCATGGTCTTTTCCTTAATTTTTGATTATTTGTATTATTTTCCTTATTCGGATTATTCATTTTTTTACCATGTAATCTTTAACAAAATTATTTATGCACATTTAAAAAGAAAATCACAAAAACATCTATATTAATTAATTTGGTATTTTTCTAAATAAAAAATGGGACCAATATCCTAATTTTTCATACCCAAATAAACCATCACCTTTATCATTTTTTAAGGTATGCATGCGAGGACCAATGTCCTCATCCTTAATAAACCACCCGTTTTATGTATGATTTATATTTTATTTACAATGGGAGTTGTATTCCGCCCCTAGTTTTACTGTAATTTATTTTCATATGCTTTATTTTAATTATGCTTTTATTTATCGCTTTCCCTGAATGGATAACCTGTGCTTTAATTAAATTGCATGGAATTGAATGAGAAATGGGATGGAACGGTAAATTTAAAACTCCATTATAAAATTAACCAAGGTATAAAAAAATGGGAAGTCCCGAACTGTAACACCCCCATCGCCGTCCCCGTTGGAAGGACACCGACGGACGCGCTACACGACGCTCACATATATAGATATACACATGCACAATGCGGAAGCATACATTCATACATAACATACATACGAAAATACGGTTTACTTAAAAACTTACCTTGACTTACCTTGCGGTACAGACTGAACATGCAATAACTCACGCACACGCAGGCACTAAGCAAAAGCATACACAAAGGCATACATATGACCATTCAACGGAAGCATAATCGAAATAATACAACAAAGGAATAACTAAACATAAGGACATACAACTATTACATTCCCAAAAGAAAACTCAAGAACGAAACATAATAATTACATATACAATACTACAGAATTACAAAAGCTGAAATACAGAAGCTGAACAAAATACAGAACTTTTAACTCCTACGTGGCCGACCATGCAGAAGCGCGACTCGATCAGAACCAAACCTGCCACCTGCACGGAAAGGAAATCCATGCTAAGCGATAAACACTTAGTGGGGAGAACACACAAGAATATGGACGGCCATTCACAATGGTCGCCAAGGCATAACACATTCAAATGGCAAATCCGGATATTCATAGCATATCAATAATCAGGCTGCACAATAAAGGCATTCAATCGATAACTAACAAACAGGCCATAAACTCATGTCCAGGATATACCAATACAGACATAATACAATATACGATACAAATATCATCATGCCGAACTACATACTATAACTCATGCATAAACCTACATGGGTATCAAATGATAGCATCTTACCATGCGGAGTCACAAGAGCTATACACATGCATTAAATATCACTAAGTACCCACACCTGAACTGACAACTCAATAATCATGTTAAGCATACACACTAGTCAAATATCCAAAGGATAACATTTAGAGCATCACAATACCGCTGCGCAACTCTAATATATATTAAGCATCATGCAGAAACATTCTGATAACGGAGACTGAAGGCATAACCACTTAGTATTACATTCATATCATTATCATGTCGAGAGTACAGTAATCATCACATACTTACCATCACAGCTGCTTCGGTTCACAAGCTAATATATTAACAAAACATGTTTAAGTCACATACATAAATTCTCTAGTCGCATCATAATCAAACCATTCAGAAACTTATAACAAATCACATGACGAGTACGGATAATCATGTTAGATATAAAGTCATGCTTATTTAAAACAGACATACATTCTGAAGCCCATAATCACATCCATATACATATAAACTGATTCCTGAAATCCTTATCATAATCAAACGGATATCACATTCATATAGTTATTTCAAAGCAATACCAACCAATAAAGCACCTGCTGACTCACGATAGTGGATAACGAGTGTACTGAACTGATTAGTACCTTACGGGTACAAATCGAAAACCACTTTATTTTGTCACAAAAGCATTTTACTGATGGGGGATCTTAACCCGATCCAAATACATTAAAAAGGATCACGAAGATCCGTACTGAGGGGGTTCGCGAGGAACCATACGGGGGACCTGATCAGGGTCCAATACGTTCAAAGGGCGCTGCAGCTACTGAAAGACTCTATTAGGCATGCCTAACTATCCACTAGACTGACTCTCGCAGGTCATGCATAAAACAATTCACACTTCGAATCGCATAACGCATAATTATATATATACATCATGCATAAACCAGAATACAATAGACATATAAATATGCTCATAAGGTCGGTCGTACATCATGCAATTCGCATTGCAAAACATATTACAGTCCATACATTTTAACATTAAACAATATTCTAAAGCATGCCAAGAATCAGGTATAAAAGCACTACCATGCTAATGATTATCAACACAAGGTCTTAATCATGCATTAGGCGAAGATACTAAGCATAAATCATGCATCGTCCAAATTACATTTAACCTAACACATTGAGTTCCCAGGCTAAAGTATAATCATGCATTCAGACATTAATCATAATATTCAACTAAATATAGCATAGCATAATATCAGTCATACCTCATTCAAGTCATATTCTGAAGCATGCAATAATTCCCTTAATCACATTTTAGCAATACTCATCAAATTAAAGCATGTCAGGAACACATATGGAGTCATATTATGCCAATGATCAAAAACACATATTCTTAATTAGGAAATGATACAATGCTCTTAAACATGGCATGTTATTCTAGATAAGAACCCGATCAAGGACAGGCATAACATAATGCTAAACACAACTAAAATAGGCTAACCAATCAGATAAGATAGCACACAGTAGAGAAAAGAGTCATAAAAGCATTTGAAAGTCATTTCATAACAAACTAGCCATGGGGGCACAAATCAAAATAGAAAAGCTATACAGGAGCATATAATAGTATGACATAGTTTATACAGCAGTGAAGACCCATACAGAAAAGATAGGAAATTCATTTTTGGTTAAAACTGGGCGAAATCGGAAAAAGGAGCTGAAGAGGGGTCGGTCACAAGTCGTGTCATGACTCATGACTGACCTCACAGGAGGGTCACGGCGTGACCTAGTGTCACGTCTCGTGACCTGCTAGAGAGTCACGGGACGTGACTCTTTGTCACGCCTGGCTTCACAAGAATCACGCCGTTACTCTATGTCACGGGACGTGACTTTCCTCTCACAGAGAGAAACAGTCACGCATCGCAAGCCTTGCCCTTCACATGAGTCACGTCGTGACTCTAAGTCACGAGACGTGACTTCCCTCTCACAGAGAGAGGAGTCACGCTTCGCGACTGGAGTCACGCCTGCCTTTACCAGAGTCACGTCGTGACTCTAAGTCACGAGACGTGACTCTCCTCTCACAGAGAGAAGCAATCACGCTTCGCGACTAAGGGTCACGCCTGACGACTTTGTCCTGCCCCCTGAGAAGTCACGCGTAGTGACTGGGAGACAGAGTCACGTGGCGTGACTGGAAGTCACGCCTCATGGCTTGTCTCTCTCAGGGAAGTCACGACACACTGGGAATGGAAAATTATACAGAAACACGATTTCCCATTTCCAGCTTACCCAAAATTCAAAGAACCCGACAAAATCATTTTCAATTTGATTCAAAACACAACCAAACTCATCTTACCTTCCAATCGATCTTCCAAACATCAAATTGACATAACACAAGCTTAATTCAATAATCAAATCAACTAAGATCATGCATAAACAGATTTAATCCATTTAAGAACATAAAACCTAAAAGTTACAGTAAGTTCAAAACCTAAACTCAGAACTTCAATTCAAACCCTAACATGCATTACTAACATATTTGTTCACATAAACATGCATAAACACATGCCAAAATACACCAAATTCCAGAAATGCAAATACATATACACCCTAAGTGAGAGTTAGGGCAAAAACACACAGGATTTCACATGCAGTAAGCAAAACTCCCAAACCTAAAAATGACGATCCAAAAACACGCTTCCAGCTTCAAGATCAGCCCTCTATCCTTTCCTTGCCTTTGCTTAGCTTCTTCTTACAATCCCAAGCTTGCACAAACAAAACCCACAATTACATTTCAAAACCCTAACTCAACCAAAACCAACCAAAACCAGGAGAAGAAACACAGCACGTAGCAAATCTTAATCCAACTTACCTCTTCAAGCAAAGTACAATCCAAGCCAAACACAACCCAAACCAAACGTGAGAGAAAGGAGAAGCAAAGAAAGGAGAAGAGAAAAAGAGGAGTAGGCGTGAGAGGGGAGATCGGGTTGCAATCTGTGTTTTCCTCTCTCACTCTCTTACTTTTCTTCTTTTCTTCTTTCAATGCCTACCTAACAAGCCCACATGGCAGATCCTAATTAGACCACAAACTCCACTTAAACATTTCAAACCATGGCACAATACTTGAATCTTACCCAAATATTTCCTTAATAAATATCTTGTCTTAATGCTCTTTAGTCCTTAGACAAAATACAATTCACTCACTTACACAATTCTTTCTTTACCAAATTAATTATCTTATCAATTAGGTCCTTAACACTCCAAATTTCTCAAACACAAATTTACTGAAATACCCTTCCGATCCCGACTTAGCATGCATAATCCGACCAGGGCTATTTTGGGGTGTGACAACTCTTCCCTCCTAAAAGAATTTCGTCCTCGAAATTCACAGCGAAACACTTACATCCACACAACCCAAACGAACAAAACTTACATAGACAAAAACTTGCAAATTAACTTACCAGAAGAACCTGCGGTCTCCTTCGAATCCTTGCTAGATGCTACAAACTCTGAAGACACTCGAGAAGATCTGAGCAAATCCTCCACATCCTTTCTAGCTTGCCCAGCTAGATTCTCACTCATCTTCTTAGGACAATCGGCAATCCGGTGTTCCATACTGCCACACCTGAAATAAGCACCTGAAAGCTTCCGACATGGACCACGATGTCGCTTCTGGCAGTGCTGACATAAAAGCGATATCCACTTCCTACACTTAATCCCATGTTGCTTCTGACATTGTTGATACACTGAAGGTTCTCGAACCCTCTTCCCTGCTGACACTTCACTAACCGATCTTTTTATCTTCTGAGGAACATGCCGCACAACTTCTTGAGAAGCACGAGTAGCAGTCAATCTATCCAAAATCCGAATCAATCCTTGCACTAAAGCCCTATCATCAAAAACACGACCAGAATCTTCCACTGGAGAACGCTCGGAAACATTCTGATCAGCACTAACTCGATTCACACTTTCTGTTGTCTCGCCCACATTCTCGCTAGATCAGACTCCATCTAGACATGACACAAAACAAGACGCATCTGCATTAGGCCACGACACAAAACCGACTCTCATGCAAAGACTCAACAAACAACATACCCAGAACCATCAAACCTGGGCTCTGATACCACTAACTGTAACACCCCCATCGCCGTCCCCGTTGGAAGGACACCGACGGACGCGCTACACGACGCTCACATATACAGATATACACATGCACAATGCGGAAGCATACATTCATACATAACATACATACGAAAATACGGTTTACTTAAAAACTTACCTTGACTTACCTTGCGGTACAGACTGAACATGCAATAACTCACGCACACGCAGGCACTAAGCAAAAGCATACACAAAGGCATACATATGACCATTCAACGGAAGCATAATCGAAATAATAAAACAAATGAATAACTAAACATAAGGACATACAACTATTACATTCCCAAAAGAAAACTCAAGAACGAAACATAATAATTACATATACAATACTACAGAATTACAAAAGCTAAAATACAGAAGCTAAACAAAATACAGAACTTTTAACTCCTACGTGGCCGACCATGCAGAAGCGCGACTCGATCAGAACCAAACCTGCCACCTGCACGGAAAGGAAATCCGTGCTAAGCGATAAACGCTTAGTGGGGAGAACACACAAGAATATGGACGGCCATTCACAATGGTCGCCAAGGCATAACACATTCAAATGGCAAATGCGGATATTCATAGCATATCAATAATCAGGCTGCACAATAAAGGCATTCAATCGATAACTAACAAACAGGCCATAAACTCATGTCCAGGATATACCAATACAGACATAATACAATATACGATACAAATATCATCATGCCGAACTACATACTATAACTCATGCATAAACCTACATGGGTATCAAATGATAGCATCTTACCATGCGGAGTCACAAGAGCTATACACATGCATTAAATATCACTAAGTACCCACACCTGAACTGACAACTCAATAATCATGTTAAGCATACACACTAGTCAAATATCCAAAGGATAACATTTAGAGCATCACAATACCGCTGCGCAACTCTAATATATATTAAGCATCATGCAGAAACATTCTGATAACGGAGACTGAAGGCATAACCACTTAGTATTACATTCATATCATCATCATGCCGAGAGTACAGTAATCATCACATACTTACCATCACAGCTGCTTCGGTTCACAAGCTAATATATTAACAAAACATGTTTAAGTCACATACATAAATTCTCTAGTCGCATCATAATCAAACCATTCAGAAACTTATAACAAATCACATGACGAGTACGGATAATCATGTTAGATATAAAGTCATGCTTATTTAAAACAGACATACATTCTGAAGCCCATAATCACATCCATATACATATAAATTGATTCCTGAAATCCTTATCATAATCAAACGGATATCACATTCATATAGTTATTTCAAAGCAATACCAACCAATAAAGCACCTGCTGACTCACGATAGTGGATAACGAGTGTACTGAACTGATTAGTACCTTATGGGTACAAATCGAAAACCACTTTATTTTGTCACAAAAGCATTTTACTGATGGGGGATCTTAACCCGATCCAAATACATTAAAAAGGATCACGAAGATCCGTACTGAGGGGGTTCGCGAGGAACCATACGGGGGACCTGATCAGGGTCCAATACGTTCAAAGGGCGCTGCAGCTACTGAAAGACTCTATTAGGCATGCCTAACTATCCACTAGACTGACTCTCGCAGGTCATGCATAAAACAATTCACACTTCGAATCGCATAACGCATAATTATATATATACATCATGCATAAACCAGAATACAATAGACATATAAATATGCTCATAAGGTCGGTCGTACATCATGCAATTCGCATTGCAAAACATATTACAGTCCATACATTTTAACATTAAACAATATTCTAAAGCATGCCAAGAATCAGGTATAAAAGCACTACCATGCTAATGATTATCAACACAAGGTCTTAATCATGCATTAGGCGAAGATACTAAGCATAAATCATGTGTAACACCCCCTTCCCATACATAGGCGATCCCATCCGATAAGGAGTGAGATGCCGTATGAGACAAGGTGTCAACAAACAAAAGCAAAGCAAAATATGCATCCATTCATAACATACATTCCGAAATACAGAATAATTAAAAACTTTACATGCAGAAAGCATAAGCTGATCATGCATTACTATAATTAAACTATTACAATAATGATCTGATCGACAAGCTGGAACAAAATAATATTACAAATGCGGAAGCTGATACAGAGAGTTCTATACAAGAAAAATCATCACAAATACAAAACTGAACCCTACACTAAAACCCTTCTGTGTTGGCTTGATGACGGCGACTCTCTCAAAGCAAAATGCCTTCCGCACCTGCACGGGTAAAAACACCGTGCTAAGCGATAAACGCTTAGTGGGGAACCACACATAAATTATGGACGGCCACTCACAGTGGTCGTCAAGGCATAACACATTCACTATGGTAGAATGCAAGGACTATTGCATAATTCATATAAGCATGCTCGTATTTAAAAGCCATACATTCAGTATCTTATAATCATATACATTACAGAGTAAATCAGCATGTATTTCATCATTAAACTCATTCAGATATTCCACTCAAAGCCAGATCAGATCAGAACATTTCCATTAACATTTAAATAACACCTGCTGACTCTAGACAGTGGATAACGAGTGTACTAAGGGTACCTTACGGGTACGAATCGAATACTGAGGGTACCTCACAGGTACAAGTCAAATATTACATCATTTATCAAAACATGTTATTTATATACTGAGGGAATCTTAAACAAGATTCTATACTGAAGGGTTCGCGAGGAACCAAACGGGGACCTGATCGGGGTCCAAACTGAACTGAGGGCTGCAGCTAAAAGACTCTATTAGGCATGCCTAACTATCCACTAGACTGACTCTCGCAGGTCATGCATAACACAATTCACATTTAGTTACACATTTGTTCAATATGAATAACCATTGAATTTAACGTCCATAAAGCAATTATTTTTAAGCATGACACATTAAGTTAATAAGTTAAAGCATAATATGGTAACACCCCCTTCCCATACATAGGCGATCCCATCCGATAAGGAGTGAGATGCCGTATGAGACAAGGTGTCAACAAACAAAAGCAAAGCAAAATATGCATCCATTCATAACATACATTCCGAAATACAGAATAATTAAAAACTTTACATGCAGAAAGCATAAGCTGATCATGCATTACTATAATTAAACTATTACAATAATGATCTGATCGACAAGCTGGAACAAAATAATATTACAAATGCGGAAGCTGATACAGAGAGTTCTATACAAGAAGAATCATCACAAATACAAAACTGAACCCTACACTAAAACCCTTCTGTGTTGGCTTGATGACGGCGACTCTCTCAAAGCAAAATGCCTTCCGCACCTGCACGGGTAAAAACACCGTGCTAAGCGATAAACGCTTAGTGGGGAACCACACATAAATTATGGACGGCCACTCACAGTGGTCGTCAAGGCATAACACATTCACTATGGTAGAATGCAAGGACTATTGCATAATTCATATAAGCATGCTCGTATTTAAAAGCCATACATTCAGTATCTTATAATCATATACATTACAGAGTAAATCAGCATGTATTTCATCATTAAACTCATTCAGATATTCCACTCAAAGCCAGATCAGATCAGAACATTTCCATTAACATTTAAATAACACCTGCTGACTCTAGACAGTGGATAACGAGTGTACTAAGGGTACCTTACGGGTACGAATCGAATACTGAGGGTACCTCACAGGTACAAGTCAAATATTACATCATTTATCAAAACATGTTATTTATATACTGAGGGAATCTTAAACAAGATTCTATACTGAAGGGTTCGCGAGGAACCAAACGGGGACCTGATCGGGGTCCAAACTGAACTGAGGGCTGCAGCTAAAAGACTCTATTAGGCATGCCTAACTATCCACTAGACTGACTCTCGCAGGTCATGCATAACACAATTCACATTTAGTTACACATTTCTTCAATATGAATAACCATTGAATTTAACGTCCATAAAGCAATTATTTTTAAGCATGACACATTAAGTTAATAAGTTAAAGCATAATATGGCATACAAATATTTAGCATAGCAAAAATACAATTATAAGATGTAAAGCATATAAGAAGACATTAAATAACGTTTAGATAGCTTATATAATATTCAAATCACAAGTTCTTGCTTCTTAATTAAATTAGATTTAATCAAATAATATATTAGGTTTAATGCCTTAATCATAAATTATACACATGTTATATAATTCCCGTCATGAGTATTTATTCATCTAGCAAATTATACTTATAGTTTAATTCATGGTTAATCATCATATTAATTAATTTTTCGTTATAAGAATTTATTTAATTCATAGGTAATTTAATTATATATCCTCATTACCTAATTATTTAATAAGTAATATTAAATTTTTCAGGCGTTTCTAGACACTTTGGGGCTAATTCGGAGGTGTAGGATCGATTCTAGGATGACTTGGTGAAGAGGAACAAATTTTATTAAAACACAGCTGTGCTTTTTATAAAGCACAGCTGTGCTCTGCTGTTTATGGTCGATCTAAAAGCCAAAACACAGCTGTGTCATACCCAAAAGCACAGCTGTGCTTTCCAACCAGTTCCCAAACATTATTAAACACAGGGCAGAATTAATTTACTGAATCTATATGCATTTTTGAACTACTAAATGACATTTTTAGACAAACTTATCTTCATAACAATTAATCCTCAAGATGTTATCTTTCTAGTGACAAAATTTCAGATCATTTGGAACGAAAATCGGGGAGATATACTCAAATTTCTCTACCCTGTTCCACAGACACACCTGATGATTTTTGCTACTGTAATGGGCGATTTTAAAATAGTTAGAGTCCGAATTAAATTATGGTTACTTCTACAAAGTTTTAGATACGGAAGTTTTGGTTCTAACCCAACTGGAATCATGTATTTTGGAGTTCTAAAACTCAACTTATACTAAAAAGAATGACCAAAGGTCAATCTGACCCTCAAAAACAGATTTGCACTATGAAGTTCAACAAGCTTCAAACCAACTCATTTGACACCATTAATTCACCAAATTTAATCCAAACAATCACAACACATAAATTAACATCTCAGAATACTCAATTCAGTTATTAAAAACCATTAACACATAAATCAACAAACCAATTCCCAAACCTGAAAATTAGGAGCTCAATTACTTGACTCCACTGGATCCAGCAACCTCTTTGCCTTTAGGATCGCGAGGAGGCTCAACTAAGCATCAAACCACAAAAATACACAAACTCAAAACCCTAACTTACAAATCCAAAACCAGAAAATATGAAGAAGAAAGAAGAAGAAGAAGACTACACAAAAGATATGCATGAACTCACTAATTAATGCAAAGTGTGATCAATTCCCACCACCAAGGGCTTGAATCCAAGCTTAGAGAAAACAAAAGAAGAGCAAAGAAGAATAAGGAGATGAGGAGGGGAGGAGGCTACGGGAAAATGAAGAGCAAATTCTGCTCTTTCCCTTTTCTATTTCTTTTTCTTTTTCTTTTCCTAACCCTAACACTTGTCACTTTCCTATTGGTGGAAACTAATCATTCACACCTAATTACCATACGCTACTCACATATAACACATTCCCAACTTAACACACCCTACTAATGTGTGAGTAAAGCACCCAATAAAACACCCTAATAATTCACTCTACATAGGTATGAGTATCCCCACACAATAATATCTCACTTAGATTCCCTCTACTATGGTATGCTCACTACACACAATCAAAACCCAACTTAAGACACCCTACTAATGTGTGAGTAAAACACACAATCACTACACCATTACTCACATCCCACAATGATATATGCATGCACACACAAGTATCTCCCAACTAATTCACACCCTACTAACATATGTGCACCCACATATTAAAATAACTCTTATAACATGCAATAAACCCCAAAATACCCTTGTCACATGCCAAAATACTTATAAGTTTACACACATACATGGCTCATACTACTAGGGGGTAAACGGGGTGTGACAATTCTCCCCTACTAATAAGAATTTCGTCCTCGAAATTCTCACCTGAACTGAACAATTGCGGATACCGAGCTCTCATTGACTCTTCGGTTTCCCAAGTTTCTTCTTCGACTCCATGGTGATCCCATAATACTTTAACCAAAGGAATCTATTTACTCCTTAATTGTCTTACCTCTCGGGCTAGAATAGCTTTTGGTTCCTCATCATAAGAAAAATCAGGCTGCACTTGTACATCTTGAACCGACAAAACATGTGAAGGATCTGATCTATATCGACGAAGCATCGAAACATGGAACACATCGTGCAACTTTGATAACTCCATCGGAAGCGCTAATCTATAGGCTACAGGTCCCACTTTAGCCAAAATCTCATAAGGTCCAATGAAACGAGGACTCAGCTTATGATTAAGAAAAACCTCTAAACTCAATAATTATATATCTGCAGAAATTTAAGTCCCAAACTAATCAATCATGCATTTAATCAAAGGTTAATACAAAATCTAATCCCAAACCTCTTGAAGCTGTCCTTCACTTCATACTCAATTGGCCTTCTCTTTCGCCTTTGCTTTTCTTATCACACCCCGTTTGCCCCCTAGTAGGATGAGCCTATTTGTGTGTGCATGCAATTGTATGTGTTCGGCATATCAAAAGGGCATTTTGGAAATATTGCATGTTTTATGGGTAATAATAGTGTATGGGTGCATGGATGGCAGTAGAGTGCATTTTAGGTGAGTTATATTGTGTGCTTTGCTCACACCTTGGTAGGATGTGAGTATGTTGGGATTGCATTATGTGTGTGTGTGTTCATACCATTGTAGGGTGTGCATTAGTTGGGAGTGCATTGTGTGTGAGTAGTGTATGCTTGTTGAGTGTGAGTGGTCAAGTTCCACCAATCTTAGGATGACATGTGGCTAGGGTTTTTGGAAATGTGACACCCTTTCCCCCACGTCAGACTAGCTTAGCTAGTCTTAGTTAGAGAAGGTCGTGCACACACAACATAACACATGCATAACCTTATGGAAACCCAAACAAAAGATTTCATCACACACGATCATACATCATACATACTTATACAACTGTTCGTTACTATTCTTAGTTATCTCATTATTACATGCCTTTACATATCTGATACACATAATAATTATACAAAAAGTCTATACAAAATTTCCTAGTAACAAACCCCAAAACCTACGCTATCCACTTCCTATTGTTGACCGCCGATATGCGGGTGCGTCCTACGGCCACCTCTTGTCCGTACCTGCACGGATTAGAGTAAACCCGTGCTAAGCGATAACGCTTAGTGGGGAACACATATAACAAGTAATTCTACACACAGATATAATTACCACACATTGCATGTTAACAATCATGCTAATTAAGAATTACTTCATCCAATTCCGTTTCATGCATAACATTGTTCATTGCTATATTCAATCATAAAGCACCAATCATGTATTCACATATTCACATCACATACCATACTGTGTCACCATCAATTCCACTTATTAATTAGTTGATTAGCCTGCAAACCAGAGACGTGGATAATGGGTATCGCATTGGTACCACTCAGGTACTAGAATCTCATCGAGATTACATTTATGCATTGGTACCTTCAGGTACTTAACATCAATCCACTTATAATAAAATCCAGCAAGGATTATTCATATTGTTTTCGCATTGTGATTCCCATGGAATCAGACACATTAAACGCATGGGACTGCAGCACTTGACCCTATAGGCATGCCTAACTATCCACTACTTGACTCGCATGCTTAAGTTGTCAAACATATTATTTAGTTCACATTAATCACTTTTCACATCACACATGTTGATAGCTAACATCACATTCATTTTACCCTTTCGCATTAGCACATAGCTATTCATTTCACTTGCATACTCAATATGTTTCCAAACTCATTCTTCATAGTTAATAATCACATATTTGATTGCATTCAAGAATCTTCATGTAGTATGCAATTGTACATTACCTAATACACATATAATACTTACTCATAATGTCCTTCATTTCAGCTCAAAGCCTTGCCATTTGAAAGGCCAAACACATTAGGGTTATATTGCCAAAACAGAGTAGGTCACTGTAACGCACGCCGGATCCCCGCGACCGCCCATGGGACTGCCCGCTTGAGGGCAATCGGGGCATTTGTGGGTCCGTTGACAGCTTGCAATAAATCGCAAGTGCGTCTATATTGGGCAACAAGGAGGTTTCATGGAGTCGCCACCCAATAGAACATTGGGAAAGTTTCTCTCGCCTCGGAGAGCCTAAGACTGTGCTTAGTATCCATTTGGGCCAGCCAGAGGGGTCTTGGAAGGTAAACCTCTCGCCCTAAGGAGCCTAGGATTAGCGCTAAAGTCTCGTGGCACAAAAAGGTGTCTTTGTAACACCCCCATCGCCGTTCCCGTTGGAAGGACGCCGACGGACGCGCTACCCGACGCTCACTCATACAGATATGCACATGCACAACACGGAAGTATACTTTCATACATATCATACATACGAAATATGGGTTAATTAAAAACTTACCTTGACTTACCTTGCAGTACAGACTGAACATGCAATAACTCACGCACATGCAGGCACTAAGCAAAAGCATACACAGAAGCATACATATAACCATTCAACGGGAGCATAATCGAAATAATAAAACAAAGGAATAACTAAACATAAAAACATACTAACTATTACATTCCCAAAAGAAAACTCAAGAATGAAACATAATTAATTACATATACAATACTACAGAATTTCAAAAGCTGAAATACAGAAGCTGAACAAAATACAAAACTTCTAACTCCTACGTGGCCGACTTTGCAGAAGCGCGACTCTAACAGAACCAAACCTGCCACCTGCACGGAAAGGAAATCCGTGCTAAGCGATAAACGCTTAGTGGGGAGAACACACCAGAATATGGACGGCCATTCACAATGGTCGCCGAGGCATAACACAATCAAATGGCAAAAGTGGATATTCATAACAAATATGATCATGCTGGCATAGTAAAGGCATTCATTCGATAACTCACAATCAAACCATAAACTCATGTCCAGGATAGACCAATACAGACATAATACAATACACGTTACAAGCATCATCATGCTGAACTACATACTATATCACATGCATAAACCTACATGGGTAGCAAATATCAACATCTTACCGTGCGGAGTCACATGAGCTTTACACATGCAATTGACATAACTAAACACCCATGCATGAACTGACAACCAAACCAACATGTTAAGAATGCTAGCTAACCAACATACTTAGACATGCTAAACACACACACTAGTCAAAATCCAAGGTACAAAATCCAAAGCATCATATTACCGCTGCGCAACTCTCATATATTAAGTATCATGCAAAAACACTCTGATAGTGGAGACTGAAGGCATAACCACATAGCATTACATTCATATCATCATCATGCAGAAAGTACAGTTAATCATTACATACTTACCATCACAACTGCTCCGGTTCACAAGCTAATATATAACAAAACTATGCTTAAGTCAAATACTTAAATACTTCAATCGAATCATTTCAAAGCATTCAGAAACTAATAACAAATCACATGACAAGTACGGATAATCATGTTAACTATAAAATCATGCTGACATAATACAGACATACATTCTAAAGCCCATAGACACATCCATATACATATAAACTGATTCCTGAAATCCTTATCATAATCAATCGGATATCACATTCTGATAACTATTTCAAGCAGTATAAAACAAACCATCAAAGCACCTGCTGACTCACAATAGTGGATAACGAGTGTACTGATTAGTACCTTACGGGTACAAGTCGGCCAAAGGGTACCTTACGGGTACGAATCGAAAACCATTTATTTTGTCACAAAAGCATTTTACTGATGGGGGATCTTAACCCGATCCAAATACATTAAAAAAAGATCACGAGGATCCGTACTGATGGGGGGTTCGCGAGGAACCAGTCGGGGGACCTGATCAGGGTCCAAACGTTCAAAAGGCTGCAGCTAACTGATCTCTATTAGGCATGCCTAACTATCCACTAGACTGACTTTCGCAGGTCATGCATAAAACAATTCACGCTTCGAATCGCATAACACATAAATATATAAATATCATGCATAAACCAGAGTACAGTAGACATATAAATATGCTCATAAAGTTGGTCATATCTCATACAATTCCCATTGCAAAACATAATACAGTCAATATACTTTAACATTTAAACAATGTTCCAAAGCATGCCAAGAATCAGGTAAAGAAGCACTACCATGCCAATGATTATCAATACAAAATCTTAATCATGCATTAGGTGCAGATACTAAGCATAAATCATGCATAGTCCAAATTACATTTAAACATAACACATTGAGTTCCCAGGCTAAAGCATAATCATGCATTCAGACATTAACCATATTATTCAAATAAATATAGCATAGCATAATATCAATCATACCTCATTCAAGTCATATTCTGAAGCATGCAATAGGTCAATCAATCGCATTTTATCACTACTCAATTTACTAGAGCATATCAGGAACACATGTGGAATCATATTATGCCAATGAATAAAAACTCATGGAATGATACGAAATACTCTTAAGTATGGCAGATTATTCTAAGAGAAGAATCCAATCAAGGATAAGCATCATAATAGGGGAAAAAGGCATAAAAGCATTTGAGAATCATTTTAAGAAAACAAATCACTTGGGGAACCAGGCAAAACAGAACAGACCATACAAGAGCATAGAACAGTATAATATGAAACATACAACAGTATAAGTCCATACAAGTTCATACAGAAGAAATAGGAAATTCATTTTGGTTAAAACTGGGCGAAATCAGAAAAAGGGGCTGAAGAGGGGTCGGTCACGAGCCGTGTCACGACTCGTGACTGGCCTCAAAGGAGGGTCACGGGACGTGACCTAGTGTCACGCCTCGTGACCTACAAGAGAGTCACGGGACGTGACTCTATGTCACGCCTGGCTCTTTACAAGAGTCACGAGTCGTGACTCTATGTCACGTCTCGTGATATGTCTCCAAGAGAGTAACGGGACGTGACTCTAAGTCACGCCTTCTCACAAGAGTCACGGGACTTGACTCTAAGTCACGAGACGTGACTTGCCTCTCACAAGGCAGTCACGCTTCGCGACTGGGGGTCACGCCTCACGGCTTCGTCCAATCCGCCGAGAAGTCACACGTTGTGACTAGGAGACAGAGTCACGTGGCGTGACTGGGAGTCACGTCTCGTGACTTATCTCTCTCAGGAAGTCTCGACACATACTGGAAATGGAAATTCTACAGAGACGCGATTTTCCATTCCCAGCTTACCCAGAATTCAAGAACTCGATAAAAATCATTTTCAATCTAATTCAAACCACCACCAAACTCATCTTACCTTTCAATCGATCTTCCAAACAGCATAAACAAAATGATTGCAGTTAATTCAACAATCAAACAATCAAAACCATGCTTAAACACATTTAATCCATTCTAGAGTATAAACCCTAAAAATACAGTAAGTTCAAAACCTAAACTCAGTAACTTCAATTCAATCTCTATCATGAATTACTAACACATTTATTCACCTAAACATGCATATACACATACTAAAACACACCAATTTCCAGAAATTAAGCAAAGCAAACCCATTTATAAGCTTAGTGAGAAAAAGGGCAGAGACATGCATCAAATACACAAACTGGGATTGAAGAACAGAGAGCTCCCAAACATTGCATGCAATCAAAACACTCCCAAACCTGGAAATGATGATCCAAAATCACGCTTCAAGATCAACCCTCAATCCTTTCCTTGCTTTTACTTTGCTTCTTCTTACAATCCAAGGCTTGCACAAACAAGAAACCCATAATTACTCTTCAAAACCCTAACTCAACCAAAAACCAGGAGAAGAACAACACAACAACATGCAGGAAACAGAAATTCTAACTCACCTCTTAAAGCAAAACACACTTCCAACCCAAACACAACTCCAAGCCAAAGCCAAAGAGAACGAAAGGAAAAGCAGAGAAGGAAGAGGAGAAGAAGAAGAAGGGAAGGCGTGAGAGGGAGAACGAGAATGCAATCTGTGTTCCCTCTCTCTTCCTCTTTCCTTTCTACTTTTTCTTCTTTCAATGCTCACCTAACAAGCCACTTGGCAACATCCAATTGAACCCCAAACTCCACTTAAACTTTCCAACCATTAATGCTCTTTAGTCCTTAGACAAATAACACTTCACTCACTTACACATTTCTTTCCTTGCAAACTTAATTATCTTTTCAATTAGGTCCTTAACACTCCAAATTTCTCAAACACAAAATTACTGAAATACCCTTTTCGATCCCGACTTAGCATGCACAATTCGATCAGGGCTATTTTGGGGTGTGATGGTCTTGGAGGGTAGACCTCTAGCCCCTTTGAGCACAAAGACCAGAGCTGGGTTCGGGATTTCTCATCTATTTCTACCTCGATTATTTTATGATCAAATTTTAATTATCATTAATTCGCTCTCTCTCCACACGATACAATTAATCGAAGGCGCATTTATTCATAGTTGGAAAGCCATAAATGGGCAAGTAAAAAGCAAAAATAATAAATTACAATAATATAAGGAGAGGAACATAACTCCCTTTTGTAAATGTGCGATACATACATGAATCGGGGCATTGTTTATTTTGGGGACTTTGGTCCTCGCATGCATCATTATTAAAATTGGATGTTTTTATTGTGAGGATTTTTATTGGATAAAAATAGGACATTGGGTCCTTACATTTATGAAAACCTCATTTTATTGAATATAAAACTTTTATCAATTTTTATACTTAAGCGGGAGAGAAAAAGGCATACTCATATACATAGGAGCAATTAATGAATAAACGAATAAAGAAAATAACCAAGAAGGTTAAGAAACTAAACCGGACGAAATCCTTCGAATATGGTAGATAGCCTCTCGAGCTCAGGATGGTCCAAGAAAATCAATATACACTCACAGAAAGTTAAATGATGTCAATATATATAAAGTGAACATAAATAAAGCCAAAAGAACTTGAAAGATATGGAAAAGATTTGAAAATGTGAAACAGGACCCAGCGACGGCCTTTCTTATGTGACCGAAGGGCGTCAGTCAAGTTGACCGACATGTCCATCGCCCACTCAAAAGGAAGAGCATCTGTGAGTGGGGTGACCGACGGGCGTCGGTGATAGAGATGAGCCGTCGGTCACCACTGTCTCCGAAAAAACAGTAAAGGAAACTCTTTTTAAAGCCAAAAAAGAGGTTTTATCACAAAATGAGATAAAAAGAGTCAAAATAAAGAAAAATAATGACAAAAATTTGAAGAACAACAAAATAAGGAGCAAAGATGAAATGATATGGAGAATGAGTCCGGAATATTTACCCTCAGATAATGCTCAAGTGAGATTCTTGTGTCGATTAGAGCCCCGCACGTTCCACGAGAAGCAAAATGAAGGATCCAAAAAAGGAAAATGGATTATTTCCCCCTTAAACCCCTCAAAAGATTGACTTTGGAATCAAAATCTAAAGAAAACTAATTAGTTTTTAGTTTCTTTTTAATGATTTGATCCTCTAATTAAAAGAGATTCTTTGTGAATGTGTTTGCTGGAAGAGAGAGAAAATGTGCTTGAATTTTGGCAGAGTTTCCCCTCTTGAAAATTTTTATAACCCTTTTTAAGAGAAAATCATAAGCTTTTATAAGCCAGGCACGACCAACGGGCGTCGGTGTATGGAGGCGGGCGTCGGAAGAATCCTACTGACACAAGGATTCATTCGACGGCCCTGGCACTTCCACCGACGAGCGTCGGAAAGGTTGCGTGCTCCGGGAAATCAGGCGGTGCTCTGACAGAGGCGATGCCTTTCGACAGGCGTCAAAAAATACCACAGGCCGTCTGTGACCCTTAGCAACGGGCTGGCCGTCTGTGGAGGAATACAAACCTTTTTGACTCAAAAATTCCCTGTTTTCTCCCCCTCTGCCTATGAAAGGTAAAAAGACTCATTTCTCGTGGAGCATGGGACTAAAACCTCCAAATCCAAACCATTTATACAGGCTCGGATACTGATATCATCATAGGGTAATCTCTGATCCGGACTGCTCCGGGACACGGTGCTTACAGTTGCCCCCAGTTTTGGGGAAACTAGTGCACAAGCGCCTAGATAAGCCAAAACTCAGAGAAAGGACAGAAAGAAAGAAAGCGTACCTGCGACGGTTCTTACCTTTCGTGCCTTTTGCCAGGTAGACCTCATCTCGGTCTGTTCGGTGATACAAAGATACCCCTATCGGTCTCGTCTCGACCTGTAGGTGCTGGTGAGACGTAGCATTCTCTAGCCACAATCCCGATGTGAAGAGCAGTGTTTTTCTAACCACAGTTTCGATCTGAAGTTCCCCTGCTAACCCCCATCCGATCTGCAAGGTGCATAGCACTCTCTGGCTTTCGCGTCAACTGTGAGATGTAGCAGTCTCTGTCTACAATCTCGGTGTGAAGAGCAGTGTTTCTCTAACTGCAACTTCGATTTGAAGTTCCCCTGCTAACCCCCCATCCGGTCTGCAAGGTGCATAGCACTCTCTGGCTGTCGCGTGAACTGTGAGATGTAGCACTCTCTGACTACAATCTCGGTGTGAAGAGCGGTGTTTTTCTAACCACAGCTTCGATCTGAAGTTCCCTTGCTAACCCCCATCCGATCTGCAAGGTGCGTAGCACTCTCTGCCTGCCGCGTGAACCGTGGGATGCAGCACTCTCTGGCTACAATCCCGATGTGAAGAGCGGTGTTTTTCTAACTGCAGCTTCGACTTCTGCTAGCCTTGTCTCGGCTTGCACAGGGTTGAAGAGATGTAGCGCTCTCTGGCTACAAACTCGGTGTGAAAAGGAGGAGACCTCGTCGGGTTCCTCGTTCCAAAAAAAAGAATCTTAGGCGCCCTTGTTCGGACTTTTAATCGATGCCTATGTTTGGATCGATGTTTCTCTGTACCTGTGTGATAAAAGGTTTTGTTAGTTCATGTTTAAGTGGTCATCTTTTAACCTGTCTATTAATGGCGTGATTTTGCTTTATCTGCTATACCATGTTTCAATTATATTCTCTTTTTTATTGAGTTGTTATTCATCATTTTTCACCATTTTTGTTTTCCTTGTTTTGGAATATGCGTAAATGTCAAAGCATATATTCATCTGCAATATGAATGAATCATAAATAACTGCATAAATGTATAAATCTTGAAAACAAAAGTTTTTCACTAGAAATGTCTATTTTCGTACAATGTATATACAAAGTGAAAATGTACAAAAATATGAAAATGTGACTCCCTGAACATTAGAGGGGTGCGTAGTCAGAGGGCTCATCGGGATCCTCATCATCCGATATATGCACTGTCCCTGGTGGAGGTGGAGGCGGAGCTGGCCGTGCTGGAGGTGGAGGCTGAGCCGTAGAGGGTCCCGCACCAGCATCGCGGGTCTGCTTGAATCGGATCTGAGCATAGCCATCCAAGAAAGGCTGGGTGCAAGTCCTCATGAACCCTAAGGTCTCCGATACTGTGCCTCCTAGCTTCTTGAACGCCTGGCTCATCTGAATGGTCTGCTCGTTGGCAGCCCTCCTCATATGCTCTAGGCACTGCTCTGTCTACTCTATGAACTCCCTCATGGTCTGAGACAAGGGTGGGAGTATCCCCTCTATCGCCTGGACGCGGGATCTCAGAGAGTCGAGTGACTCGTCGATCATCTATAGGGTCATGTCAACCCTCTGAGACTCCTGGTCCTGAGATGCCCTCAAATCATGAGCGAGCTGCTGCCTAAGCTCCCTCTAACCCTGGGTGACCTGCTCGATCAGCCTCGCCTGCTCAACTCTGAAGGCCTCTATGGCCCGAGCCTGCTCATCTCTGAAGGCCTCTATGACCTGAGCCTGCTCATCTTTGAAAGCCTCTATGACCCAAGCCTGCTCCCGTGCAGTGTGCTCGATGTAACCGGCCTGCTCCTAGGCTAGCCGCTCTACAGACTGGGACTGCTCCTGAATAGCAGCCTGCTGGCGGTCCAACCTCTCGTGTATAGCTCTATCCCTCTCATCCTGTCATCGCTCTAGGGCTGTGAACATGGAAGTGAGGAGCTGAGAGAAGTCAGGCTATGCTGGCTGCTGCTGTGGTGGCTCTGGCGGCGGTGCTGCAGAGGTGGATGCCCCTGGGTCACCTCGGAAATAAGGATGATATCTCTCGGGGGGCCCGTGGGTAGTCCTCTGTACCCTGACACTCGGCGACGGGACAGGAGTCGGCGCTCTCGATGCCGGTGAGGCGGAAAAGAGCTCATCCATCGTGAACTCCATGTCGAAATCTGATGGAGTTCTGGGCTGCTCCTGCTGCGGTGGCGGTGGCGCTCTCTGAGGCTGAGGCTGAGAAGGCTGCTGCTCCAGCTGAGGCTCGAGCTGTGGAGGCTGATGCTCTGGCTGAGGCTCGGGCTGTGGCTCGGGCCGTGGAGGCTGATGATCTAGCTGAGGAGGCTGCTGCTCTGGCTCCTCCGGGTGGTCTGGATCTGGACCCAAAGGTGGAAGTGAGAACATCCGCCGGGTCTCATGAATGGACATCACCCTGTAGGCCTCTGCCTGCCCTGATATCGGAGAGATCATCCCCATCTGCACTGCTGCTGCGGCATCCACATGGATCCCCTCATCCAAGGGTCCTCTCAACCTGTGTGGGGCAACTCCCAACCTCAAAAGCAACCTAGTGATGACTCCTCCCACTATCACCACCGGTGTCAGCCCTCTGCCAACTCTAGTCAGGTTAGCCAAGATCTCATGGCTAATGTTGAGGTGCTGGCCTGCCACCATAGCCCAGAGGCTCCATATCTCAGCCGCGTTAAGCGACCCTGGATTACCTGCTCGACCAAGGTACGAACTGGATAGCACTCTGTGCAAATATCGGAGTGCCTGAGACACCAGTACGGTGCTCTTTGCTGTATCATGATCATACAGCACTCCCGGTAGGGCAATGGCCACCCAGTGGGCGCGTCTCACCGCTCGTTGTGGGATCTCGACCCCCTCCTCTATAGGGAGCCCCATGGCCTGTGCGAATCTCTGCCTGGTAATACTGTAATGGTTGTCGTCGAACCTGAACTAGACCACCCCTAGCTCGGTATCTGGCCTCTGAAAATCGCCATAGCGGAGAGTGGCTAGGACCTGGCGAGTGGCCTCTGGAAAAGTCTGGAAAGAGGGGTCAAGGAACTCTGTCCACCCAGCACCCTCGACAAGCATGTCAAACTCTGGGGCCATCCCCAGGGCCTCTAGGAACGGCCGGGACACGAAGCGGTTAGCCCGAAGCTCTACCTGAGCCAACGCTCTATATCTCTGAGCTGACTCATCATCCATCCAACCCAGAACTATGACCTTGGGCTGGGCTTGCAGTGCTCTGCGTCTAGGAGGCATCCTGTAAAGGAGAAAAATTACATAGCGAAAATTTGACAAAACAAGCATTATTAGACTTATTTTCAAGGTGAAGGCCCATTTAGGCCTCACCAGGGCAATGGCGGCCTGAAAACGAGGTAATAAGGTGATAATAAATAAAAAAGGGGTGAACGTCCTGTCAAAGGAAGTTGCCTTGCACATATGAAGACAAAAGAAACAAGCAATTGGCATGGAAATATTTAGAGCGAATAAAAATTGGCTTTCTAGGCCCCAAGGCATGCATTACACACAAAAATATTCAATTTTAGAATAATAATAAAATAAAAAAAATAAAAATTTGGGCAGCACCCCGGCAAGGGTGTGCCCAACCTCCTGCATAAAAAGGCATAAAACAGGCCTCAGGCCTCAACAACAATACATGTTCACAAATGGGACGCACCCCGGCAAGAGTGTGTCCCCAACAACACAAAAATAATAGCCTCAGGCCTCAACAACACAGAAGAGTACGCTAGGAAGCATATTTCTAAAGCAATAAAGTTATAGAAAAATTCTATTCCTATGTGATCATGCAAAGGTTTAGATTAATTGCATTACAAAAAATAATAAATGAATAAATAAAGAAAACGGGCAGCATTCTCCCTAAATTCTTAAGGCATCTAAAGCATTCTAATCATTCCTAAGGTTAGGGGAAGGAGAAATAAACAATAAATAAATTAAATTAAAATAAAAAAGTAGTTATTTTACTTACTTGCAGTCGCGAGAAGTGTAGAAAAACTGAAGAAACTGAATGTCTGAGCGTCCGGTGAGTGAAGAACGCAAAAAGATGAAGAAAATGCAAAGAAAATGAAAAGGAAAGCTTGAAAATGCAGAAAAAACGAAGAAGAAACCATTTTGGAGAGGAAAAGTGAAAGTGACAGCGTCGTTAATCCGTCTGTCACTCGCCCTTATATAGAGTTTCGTCACCGACGGGCTGGACGCCTGTAGGAGCGACCGACAGGCTGGCCGTGTGTCTCTCAATAAATGCGAGTTAATGCGCGTGATGAATGCAATGCTGACATATGCATCTGCCAGGTGGATCATTACCGACGGGCAGGCCGTCGGTGACACCTTCCTATAAATTCTTACAAAATTTTGCTCCTCTTGTGTCTCTTCATTTTCCAATATCTTGAGCCTTTTACTTTTCTTAGCATGTCTTCCTCTCTAGCCCAAAGAATGCACCGCATCTTAGATGACAAGCACACTTGGGAAGAAGGCGCCCTTTCCTCTCTGTCTGGGCAGAAATACCTGTGCCGAATAAAAGTCGATTAGAACCTCCTTCTAGCGGCGACCCACTTCTGGAACCCCCGGTTCCACGTCTTCCGATTCACCTACCAGGAATTGTGCCCTTTGCCTGAAGAGTTAGCTGCCATTCTCGGAGCCTGGTTCCCTCCTAGCGCTCTGCCTTGCGTCCCCCGCTGCGGCCTACTCTAGACCCGGGACATAGCTATGGCCCTGGGCATACCTTCTTCTGAGGCCGTCCGGCTGATTTCTCCGGGTTCTTCCTTTGCCCTACGGCCACTGATCGAGGCTCTGGATCAGTTTACTGACATGCCCACCTATCGGATAAGCACCGTATTTCTGTTTTGCATGGTGAACTTCCTCACTGTTGTTCCAGGGGGTTTGACAGGTGATCCTCGCTTGTTCGGAGTTCTGAGAGACTTTCATCTGGGATTATCACCCTTACCACTCATTCTGGCTGAGACCATTCTGGGCTTGGACGCTGTGACCTCTGGATCCACTACAACTTTTGCCGACAGCCCCTTATTGCTCCAGGTATGTCATTATTTTAAAGGTAGTGCGTCCCTTATTTCTTAGTGGGAGGTGCATCCTTTCGGATTTTCACACAACCCTATGCCTTATTTTTGCCTGAAGTAAACCCTACTTACTCCAGCGGCTTTTTTTTTCAGATTTGGCTGCAAGAGAAATTGAGGGTGCTATCTGAGCCACCTCCCCGAGTCATTCCACAGTACTCGCCGAGCCATTTTCTTCCGCGTCGACGACTCTATGGGTGTGCCACTGCTGGTGAAGGCATTACCATATTTGGCGAGCTGTCAGATGACGATATCAGTTTTACGTCTGCTTGGCTCCCACTATCTCATGTGGTCATTGATGGGCCATAAGGGTGTGTTCCCCTCTGTGGGCTCCATCGAGCCACCTTCTGCATCACTTCTCGATGTACGCGTCAGGTCGGGATGACCCAGGATGTGGTGGGGATTCCCTTATCTTTCCGCGGAGGAGCTCTTTCGGCTGCGTTTGCTTCTCGGTATCATGAGTTGTGGAGCAAGCTGCCGGTGAAGACTGTTATTCCGAGGTTCGGCAATCATTCTGTGTCTTCAACTAGCAAATACAAGAAGTGGATCCTTAGTCCAGCATCTGATAATAGGACACGAGGGCTCAAGCATCTGGTCGGCGAGAGCAGCAGCAGGACTTAGCTTAGCATACATATGTATTTCTTTTAGTGTTACATTCCTTTTAATGCAGAACTAGAAAATGACACAAATGAAAAGAATAATATTCATTCTATTTCACGAAATTGTGTACATTTCCATGTAATTTCAGCATACATGATCAGTTTTGGCATTTACTCAACCGTTTACGGGCTGTTAATACATGAAACCAAATTTTAACAGCATCAACTCCTGTTACCAATCGGCCCTCTCGGGTTTTCACGATCGGACATTTTTTCTCATGCCTCTAATTTTTGCACAGGGTGCCTTTTTTCAGTTTTCACCCTGTCGAGGCGCCCAATTTTAGCGCGGCCGCCTTTTTTGGTTTTTGACCTGCAGGGCATTTTATTCTCGTCTTTTTATTTTGGTCTTTAGCCATGGAACCTTTTGAGTCTATCGACATTGATCGGTTCTTTGAATTCATTTCCCTCACTATCCGACAAGATTGCAGCTCCTTTGGACAGCAGCTTTTTAAGGATATACGGCCCCTCCCAGGTAGGTCTGAATTTCCCTCTGATATCTGGTATGCCAGGCCTCATCTGCTTGAACATCAAGTCCCCTTCTTTCAGCGGATGCTTTCTCACCTTCTTTCCGAATGTCCTGGCCAATCTCTTTTGGTAGATCTGGTTATGATAATAAGCTTTCAGCCTACTTTCGTCCAATAAGTTTAAGTGCTGTAGCCTCTGTCGTGCCCATTCGGCCTCCGGAATTTGGGCTTCCATGACCACTCTCAGCGACTTGAGCTCTATCTCAATTGGCAATACTGCTTCCGTTCCGTATACCAGAGGAAATGGCGTAGCGCCTGTAGACGTCCTTAGCGTTGTCCTATATCCCCATAGGGCGAAGGGTAGCTTTTCAGCCCAATCTTTGTAGGTTTGAACCATCTTGGACAGGATGTTCTTCATATTTTTATTAGCGGCCTCTACTGCTCCATTTGCTTGTGATCGGTAGGGAGAGGATTTATGATATTCGACGCCATACTTCTTGAGGAGCTTCCTGGTTTCCCCCATGAACTGTACCCCATTGTCAGACACTATGTGATGGGGGAGGCCATATCTGTAGATCAGATTCCTCTCTATGAACTTGGCCATATCCCTTGCGTCAATCTTCTTAAAGGATTCTGCTTCTACCCATTTAGTAAAATAGTCAATTGCAACTATGATGTATCTGTGCCCATTGGATGCCGTAGGGCGAATCTCTCTAATGATATCTATCCCCCAAGCAGTGAAAGGCCAAGGTGATGTTAGGTTATATAGCTCTGATACTGGCAGGTGTCTCAAGTCTGCGTATTGTTGGCACAACTGGCATTGCTTGACATATTTCGAGCAGTTATTGTCTATCGTAAGCCAATAGAAGCCTTGTCTCATGATCTTCTTAGCCAAGGTCAAACCATTCATGTGAGCCCCACAGACGCCTGCATGGGTCTCCTCCATCACTTTGCGGGCTTCTTTTTCATTCAAGCACCTGAGCTGAATCCCGTCTGACTGTCTTTTGTACAGCACCCCTTCTAAGGATATGAATTGAGTAGAGAGTTTTTGGATCATCCTCTGGTCTTTCTCAGTAGCTTCCTCTGGAAACCTATTGTTTTCCAAGTAATTCATAATGTCGAAGTACGATGGTTTTCCATCCGCCACTTCCACTTCCATCACAGGCTTGATCTCAAAGCTGGGCTTCTCAGAACTCGAAATCAGCACTGGCTTCATAGCTACCCCTTCAGGATTATCCCACATTGACACTAGGGTTGCCAACGCATCAGCTAGATGATTCTCATCTCTCGGCACAAAGTGGAAAGTGCAAGTTTCAAACTGCTCACATACCTCTTTCAAATATTCAACATAGGATACCAGCCGCTCTTCTTTTACAGCCCACTCACCTCGGATCTGGTTAATCACCAAGGATAAGTCACCAAAGACTTCTATATTCTTTGCCCCCAATGCAGCTAAAGCTTCCAACCCGAAAGTGCATGCTTCATATTCAGCTTCATTGTTGGTTTCTTTGTACCTCAGCTTCTTGGCTAGGGGGAGTTTCTCACTATCTGGGGTTATCAAAATGATTCCAACTCCGGCCCCCCTGTTATTCACTGCCCCGTCGAAGTGTAACTGCCATCCTTGGACAGAAATCGTGACTATGCTCACATCTGGAAAGGTGAACTCGGGAGTGTCTCCTTGAATAGGATGCTCAGTAAGAAATTCAGCCACGGCTCGCCCCTTAATAGTTTTGCGAGTGATGTATTGCACATCAAACTCCTGAAGCAAAAGCAGCCACCTCCCCATCTTACCAAGCAAAGACGGCGCTTCTTGCAATTATCTTAGCGGATTCTGCTTGGCCATTGCTTGAACTTTATACGAGTGGAAGTAATGTCTCAGTTTCTTTGATGCCCAAATCACTGCGAGGCAGATTTTCTCTACTTCAGCATATTTTATTTCGTAAGCCAAGAACTTCTTGCTGAGGTAATAAATTGCGAATTCCACCCCAAATTCATCCTCTTGAGCCATCATGGCACCCTCAGAACTGCCCTCTATTGCCAGATACAGGATAAGCGGTTTGATCGGTTGCGGCGGCCTTAGCACTGGCGGATTCAACAGATATTCCCTGATGCTGTCAAAGGCTTTCTGGAAGTCTTCGTTCTAGACCACAGGTTGATTCTTTCTAAGCAGTTTAAAAACAGGCTCACATATTAAAGTGAGCTTGGCAATAAATCGGCTGACATACTGCAGCTTGCCCAGGAAGCTCCTTACATCCTTCTCTTTTTGCGGCACAGGCATCTCTCTGATGGCCTTCACCTTATCCGGGTTAATTTCTATTCCCCTCTAGCTGACTACATGTCCCTATAGTTTTCCTGAAGTCACTCCGAAAATGCACTTTTTGGGGTTAAGCCGCAGATTATACTTGTCAATCCTGGTGAAGAACTTCTCTAGAGCTTCGAAGTGTCCCTCTCGAGTGGCTGATTTGACCATCATGTCATCGACATATACCTCTACTTCCTTATGGATCAAATCACTCAGAATCTTGGTCGCCATCCTCTGGTATATAGCCCCTGCATTTTTCTGGCCAAAAGGCATGACTCGATAGGCGTAGGTCCCCCATTCTGTGATGAAAGCGGTTTTAACCCGGTCAGCTATTTTGTTCAGGATATGCTTGTAGCCCACGTAACCTTCTCCAAAGCTGTACATCGCATAGTTGGCGGTACTGTCTATCAACACATCGATGTGGGGTAGTGGAAAATCATCTTTGGGGCAGGCCTTGTTTAGATCTCGATAATCCACACACACCCTGACCTTTCCATTCTTCTTCGCTACAGGGACCACATTTGCCAACCATGTAGGATACTGCACTTCCACAAGAAACTTGGCCTCAATCTGCTGCCGAATTTCCTCCTTGACCTTGTCAGCCCATTCTGGCCTGAGCCTTCTCAACTTCTGTTTCACAGGCTTACAGTCCGGATAAGTCGGGATAGCATGTTCTGCCACGTCTCGGTCAATCGCTGGCATGTCCTCATAGGTCCAGGCAAAGACTTTTTCATGTTTTCTTATTATTCTCTAAAAATTTTTTCTCTCATCAGGAGTTATATTTAATGCTATTAGAATTTCTTTCGGATTTTCCGAGGTTCCAAGATTAAAAGGCGTTGTATCAGTGGAATCGATGACAAAAATTGATGGAATATGATCATGTTCATGCATGTCGAAATTGTTACAAACATCGCACAAGTAAGAGAAATCATTTGCCTTATTAATAATATTATAATTGTCATTTACATCATAAAAAAGTTCTGGAATAAAAAGACAGTCTAAGCTAGAGTCTTCTTCCGCCACTCCAGAGGTCAATGCCGTTGCAGCTTGTTCATTGGCTTCCTGATTCAGCAGAGGCCCTTCAGGTATGTCTGAGGAAATCTTCAAATCCTCCATCTTCAGTTCTAATTCTGCTATCTTCTCTTTCCCTTTCAGCCTGGTGTGACGCGCGCCGGACCCCGATGCGCCGCCCGTTCGACCGCCCGCACGCTGGCGACCGGGGCATTTTGCGGGTCCGTTGACAGCTTACGATAAATCGCAAGTGCATCTATGTTGGGCAACAAGGAGGTATCATGGAGTCGCCACCCAATAGAACATTGGGAAAGTTACTCTCGCCTCGGAGAGCCTAAGACTGCGCTTAGTATCCATTTTGGGCCATGCTAGAGGCCTAGGATTAGCGCTAAAGTCTTGTGACCCAAGAAGTATTTTGGAGGATAACCTCTAACCTCTTGATCCCAAAGACTAGAGCTGGGTCCGGGATTTCTCATCTATTTCTACCTCAATTAGTTTATGATCAAATTTTAATGTCATTGGTTCGCTCTCTCTCCACACTATGCAATTGATTAAAAAGCACATTTATTCACATTCGGAAAGTAGTAAATGAGCAGAATAAATATCAAAAGCGATAAGTTACAATAATACAAGGAGCAGAATACAACTCCCTTTTGTAAATGTGCGATTCATACACAAATCGGGGCATTGTTTATTTTGAGGACTTTTGTCCTCTCATGCACCATTATTGAAAATGGGATATTTAATATGTGATGATCTTTATTGGATGAAAATAGGGCGTTG
Organism: Excoecaria cochinchinensis; assembly: GCA_947683425.1. Taxonomy (NCBI): domain Eukaryota; kingdom Viridiplantae; phylum Streptophyta; class Magnoliopsida; order Malpighiales; family Euphorbiaceae; genus Excoecaria; species Excoecaria cochinchinensis. The sequence continues at coordinate 2,653,652 of CANTUQ010000034.1, forward strand.
GACCCTTTTGCATTTTATACAAAACTCAATTTTATTTAAGTACAAATCGTTGGTCTATTCTTACATTTAACGGGATAAAAAAAGAGCTTATTCATATATATAAAATAATCAATGAATGAATAGGCGAGAGAAATAAATCAAGAGGTTTAAGAAAACTAAACCGGACGAAATCCACCACGCATGGTAGGCGGCCGCTCAAGCTCGGAATTATCCAAGAAGACCAATATACACTCACAGAAAGTTAAGAGATGTTAATATTCATAAAATTAACACATAAGAAATCGAAGAGACTGAATAGAGATGAAAAATGATCAAAAAAAAAATGGAGACAGAACCCACCGACGGCCTTTCCTGGTTGACCGACGGGCGTCGGTTTGGTAATTCGATATGCCCGTTTGTCACTCAAAAAGGGCGTCTGTAGGTGGGTGACCGACGGGCGTCGATCATGAAGATGACCCGTCGGTCACCTCTGTCTCCAGAAAACAGAAAGGAAAAAAAGGGCCTTTTGAAGTCAAAAAGTAAGTTTTATCCAAGAAAGAGATGAGGGAGTCAAAATGAAGGAAAGTAATGACAGGTATTCAAAAATTTCACAGAATGAATAAATAAATAAATATATGAATTAAATATGAGATGAAAATAGAGAGAAAATCCGGAATATTTACCCTCAGATAGTCGCTTTGGGTAAGATTTTGGTGTCGGTTAGATCCCCGCACGTTCCACGAGAAACAGAAAATGAAAGATTAGAGAGAGAAAATGAGCTATTTCACCTCCAATCCTTCAGAAAATCGATTTAGGAGTCATAATCTAAAGAAAACTAATTAGTTTTTAGTTCCTTTGATTGATTTGATCCTTGATTAAGTAAAGTTCTTTGGAAAAAGGTGTTTTTGGAGGAGAGAGAAAACGTGCTTGAATTTTGGCAGAGTTCCCTCTTCTGAAAAATTTTCCAACCCTTTTCAAATTAAAATCCGGACCTTATATAGCCAGACACGACCGACGGGCGTCGGTGTATGGGGGCGGGCGTCGGAAGAATCCTACTGACACAAGGACACTTCCGACGGCCCTGCCACATCCACCGACGGGCGTCGGAACGGTTATGTGCTCCGGGAAACCAGGCGGCTCCTGACAGGGGCAGTGACTTTCCGACGGGCGTCAGAAAATGCCACAAGCCGTCGGTGACTCGAAGCGACGGGCTGCCTCCACAGACGGGCTGGCCGTCTGTGGAGGACAAAAAAGCTTTTTTGACTTGAAAAACTTCCGTTTTCTCCCCCTCTGCCAAGGAATTGTAGATAAACATCATTTCCCATGGAACGCGGGACTAAAACCTCCAAATTCAGCCTCTCGTACAGGCTTGAACATCGATTTCATTATAGGGTAACCTCTGATCCGGACCACTCCGGGACACGGTGCTTACAGTTGCCCCCAGTTTTGGGGAAACTAGTGCACGAATGCCTAGATAAGCCAAAACTCAGAGAAAGGTTGGAAGGGAAGCGTACCTGCGACGACTTTTCACCTTCCGTGCCTTTTGCCGGGTGGACCTTGTCTCGATCTGTTCGGCGATGAGAAAATACTCTCCTCGGTCTCCTCTCGACCTGCGGGTATTTGGTGAGGTGTAGCAGGCTTTGGCCATGACCTCGATCTTGTGAAGTGCGGTATGCTTTGACCACGACTTCGATTGGTGAGATGCAGCACTCTCTGGCTACAGTCTCGATCTGGTGAAGAGCAGTGTTTCTCTAACTGCGACTTCGATTGGTGAGACGCAGCACTCTCTGGCTACAGTCTCGATCTGGTGAAGAGCAGTGTTTCTCTAACCGCAACTTCAATTGGTGAGACACAGCACTCTCTGGCTACAGTCTCGATCTGGTGAAGAGCAGTGTTTCTCTAACTGCAACTTCAATTAGTGAGACGCAGCACTCTCTGGCTACAGTCTCGATCTGGTGAAGAACAGTGTTTCTCCAACTGCAGCTTCGATTGGTGAGACGCAGCACTCTCTGGCTACAGTCTCGATCTGGTGAAGAGCAGTGTTTCTCTAACCGCAGCTTCGATTTTGGAGTGTGGAAACTCCGCTGGTTTCCTTGTTTCGAAGGAGATCTTTTTAATCGATGTCTATGCTCAGGTCGGTATTCCTTTGTACCTGTGAGATAAAAGATTTTGTTAATTCACGTTTGAATGGTCATCTTTTGACCTGTTATTGATGGCATGATTTTGCTTTATTCGCTATACCATGTTTCCTCTTTTATTCATTTTTTCTTATTGAGATGTTATTGATTATTATTCTTTTGTTGTTTGTCTTTGTTTCGTGTTATTTTTTCATTGTCATTTTTATCGACACATGAGTAAATATGAGAACATACATTTTCTGTGATGTTATTTAAGCAGTTAATCGAAAAATCATGCAAATAATGAAGCAAAAGTTTTCCACTAGAAATGTCATTTTTGTACAGTGCATATACAAAATATAAAATATACAAGAGATACAAAAATAACTCCCTGAAGCTCAGAGAGGTGTGTAGTCTGAGGGCTCATCGGGATCCTCATCATCCGATATATGCACGGTCCCTGGCGGAGGTGGACGGGCCGGAGGTGGTGGCGGAGCTGTAGAGGGTCCTGCCTCGTGATCATGGGCTCGCCTGAACTGAACCTGAGCATAGCCGTCCAAGAAGGGCTGGGTACAGGTGCCCAAAAACCCTAAGGTCTCTGAGATCTTGTCCCCCAACTTCTTGAAGGCTTGGCTCAGCTGAGTGGTCTGCTCAGCGGCGGCCGTCCTCCTATGCTCTAGGCTCTGCTCCATCTGCTGCCTAAACTCCCTCATGGTCTGAGAAAGAGGAGGGAGAATCCCCTCCATCGCCTGGACGCGGGATCTCAGAGAGTCAAGTGACTCATCAATCATCTGAAGGGTCATATCGACCCTCTGAGATGCCTGGTTTTGTGACGTCCTCACATCATGAGCGAGCTGCTGCCTCAGCTCCCTCTGTCCCTGAGCAATCTGCTCAACCAGCCTCATCTGCTCTCCTCTGAAGGCCTCCAGAACTCGAGTCTACTCATCTCTAAAGGCATCTATGGCCCGAGTCTGCTCCCTCGCTGCATGCTCCATGTAGCTCACCTGGTCTCGGGATAGGCGCTCCACCGACAGAGACTGCTCCTGAATAGCAGCCTGCTGGCGATCCAACCTCTCGTGAATGGCCCTATCCCTCTCATCCTGTCGCTGCTCAAAGGCCATAAACATGGAGGAGAGGAGCTGGAAATAGTCCAGCTGAGCTGGATGATGTGGTGCTGGCTCTGGTGGTGGTGCCGAAGAAGTGGATGCCCCAGGATCGCCCCGGGAGTACGGATGATATCTCTCGGAATGCTCGCGGGCAGGCCTCTGTACCCTGGCGCTCGGCGATGGGCTTGAGTCGAGGCCCTAGATGCCGGTGGAGAGGCGAAGAGATCGTCCATCGTGATCTCAAAATCGAAGTCCGAAGGGGTCCTAGGAGGCTCCTGCTGCTGTGGCGGAGGCACTGCCTGCGACTGAGGAGGCTGGTGCTCCGGCTGAGGCTCTGTCTGTGGAGGCTGAGGCTGTACCTGCGGAGGCTGAGGCTGTGGCTCGGGCTCTGGCTGTGGAGGCTGCTCCTCCTGGTGCTCTGGATGATCAGGATCTGCCCCCAAGGCTGGAAGGTTGAACATCTGCCGGGTCTCGTGGATAGTCAACACCCTATAGGCCTCTGACTGGCCAGAAATCGGGGAGATCATCCCCATCTGAACTGCCACTGCAGCGTCTACATGAATCCCCTCCGGCAAAGGTCCTCTCAACCTCTTGGGGTTAAACCCCAAACCCAACAGTAATCGGGTGATGACTCCTCCTACCATCACCACCGGTGTCGACCCTCTGCCAACTCTGACCAGGTTGGACAAGATCTCGTGGCTAATGTTGAGACGCTAGCCTGCCACCATAGCCCAGAGGCTCCAGATCTCGGCCGCGTTAAGCGACCCTGGATTACCAGCTCGACCGAGGTACGAGCTGGAAAGCACTCTGTGCAGATACCGGAGTGCCTGAGACACCAGTACGGTGCTCTTCGCTGTATCGTGATCATACAGCACTCCTGGTATAGCAATGGCCGCCCAATGGGCGTGTCTCACCGCTCGCCGCGGGATCTCAACCTCCTCCCCCGTAGGGAGCCCCATGGCCTGAGCAAACCTCTGCCTGGTGATGCTGACATGGTCGCCATCAAACCAAAACTGGATCACCCCCGGGTCGGTATCCGCACTCTGAAAGCCTGTGTAGCGGAGAGTGGCCAAGACCTGGCGGGTGGCCTCTGGAAATGTCTGGAAGGCAGGTTCGAGAAACTCTGTCCAACCAGCTCCCTCGGCAAGTAGATCAAACTCCGGGGCCAACCCAAGGGCCTCTAGAAAAGGGCGAGATGCAAAGCGGCTGGCCCGAAACTCTAGCTAAGCCAACGCTCTGTACCTCTGAGCGGACTCGTCATCCATCCAAGCCGGAGCCTCAAGCTCGGGCTGGGCCTGTGGTGCTCTGCGTCTGGGAGGCATCCTGTAAAAAGGAAGGAGTCAGATAGCGAAAACTTGGCAAAACAAGCACTATCATGTTTATTTTCCAAAATCTAAAGTCCATCTAGGCCTTAACAGGGCAATGGCGGCCCAATCATGAGATAAAAAAGAGAAAGGTAATGACAAATAAAAATAGCAAACATCCTGTCTAAGGAAGTAGCCTAACATGCCTTGCACGCATCATGGCAAAAGAAACATGCAATCCTCATGGAGATAATTAAAGTGAATAAGAATGGGCTTTCTAAGTCCTAAGGCATGCATTACACATGGAAAGTAAATAAATATTTTATTCTAGAATAAATAATAAAAATTTGGGCAGTACCCCGGCAGGGATGTGCCCAACCTCCTGCATGAAAAAGCGAGATAATAGGCCTCAGGCCCTAGCAATATTAAATGCATGTAAATGGGGTGCACCCCGGCAAGAGTGTGCCCCCAACAACTCAAAATAATGGCCTCAGGCCATGAAAGCAAATTATGCACAAAATGGTGCGCTAAAAGGATGCAATTCTAAAGCACCAAGATTATAGAAAAATTCTACTTCTATGTGATCATGCAAAAAGTTCAGGTTTAATTGCACTAAAACGATACAGAAAAATGGGCAGCATTCCCCCTAAATTCTAAAATCATCTAAGACTTCTTAAAGTTAAAAGAAGAAGGGATGCAAAAATAAATTGAATAAAAATCAAAAGAAAGTAATTATTTACTTACTTGTAATCCGGAGAAGTGTAGAAACTGGAGAAATATAAATATCCGGGCACCGGGTGAGTATATAATGTGAAAAAATGAAGAAATCGCGAAAAAATAAGAAGAAAAGACTCAAAAAACGCTAAAAACCGCTTAGAAACCGCTTGAGAGAGGAAGAAGAAAGGGACAGCAACGTTTGCGCCGTCTGTCACTCGTCCTTATATAAAATTTTGTGACCGACGGGCAGGGCGTCTGTACAAGCGACCGACGGGCTGGCCGTCTGTCGCGCAATAAATGCAAGTTAATGCGCGTGATGAATGCAATAATGACGCATGCATCTGCCGGGTGGACTTCCGACGGGCAGGCCGTCCCTATGGAGGGGCGGTCAAGCCGTCTCCGTAGAGAGGCGGGCAGACCGTCTCTGTATAGGGGCGGGTAGGCCGTCGGTGACCCTTCCCTATAAAATTTGCAAATTTTTTTTGTCTCTTCATTTTCCAACACCTTGGGCCTTTATTCTTCTCAAAATGTCTTCCCCTCCTGCCCAAAGGATGCACCGTTTTTTAGATGACAAACACACTTGGGGAGAAGGCGCCCTTTCCTCTCTGGCTGGGCTGAAATATCTGTGCCGGGTGAAGATCGACCAGAACCTCCTCCTGGCGGCGACCCAGTTCTGGAACCCCCGATTTCACGTCTTCCAGTTCACCTATCAGGAACTGTGCCCTCTTTCTGAAGAATTGGCTTCCATTCTGGGAGCCCGGTTCCCTCCTGGCGCTCTGCCTTGCATCCCCCGCTGCGGCCTACTTCAGACCCGGGACGTAGCCCTAGCTCTGGGCATATCCCCTTCGGAGGCCAACCAGCTGATTCCTCTAAGCTCCTCCTTTGCTCTGGAGCCACTGATCGAGGCCCTAGATCAGTTCACCGACATCCCCACCTATCGGGTAAGTATCACGTTCTTATTCTGCATGGTGAACTTCCTTACTGTTGTTCCAGGAGGCTTGACAGGTGACTTTCGTCTGCTTGGAGTTTTGAGCGACTTTCATCTGGGATTGTCACCCCTACCACTTGTCCTAGCCGAAACCATTCTGGGTTTGGACGCTGTGAGCTCTGGGTCCACCACAACCTTTACCGGTAGCCCCTTATTACTCCAGGTACGTCATTATTTTAAAGGTAGTGCGTCCCTTATGGATTTTCACACTAGCTTTTCTTTGCGGGAGGTGCGTCCTTTCGGATTTTCACACAACCCTGTGCCTTATTTTTGCCTGAAGTAAACCCTATTTACTCCAGCGGTTTTTTTTTTTTTTTTTTTTTTTTTTTTCAGATCTGGCTACAGGAAAAACTGAAGATGCTGTCTGAACCACCCCCTCGAGTCACTCCGCAGTACTCGCCGAGCCATTTCTTGCCTCGTCGTCGATTGCATGGGTGTGCCACGGCTGGTGAAGGTATTACCAGATTTGGTGAGCTGTCAGATGACGATATCAGTTTTACATCCGCCTGGCTCCCGCTATCTCATACGGTCACTGATGGGTCATCGGGCTGCGTTCCCCTCTGCGGCCTCTGCCAGGCCACCTTCTGCATCACCTCGCGATGTACACGGCAGCTTGGGATGACCAAGGATATAGTGAGGGTTCCCCTGTCTTTCCGAGGAGGAGATCTCTCGGTCGCATTTGCTTCCCGGTATCATGAGCTATGGGGTAGATTACCTGTGAAGACCGTCATCCCGAGGTTTGGCAACCATTCTGCATCCTCAACCAGCGGGTACAAGAAGTGGATCCTCAGCCCAGCCTCCGATAATAGGACCCGAGGGCTCAAGCATCTGATCGGCGAGAGCAGCAGCAGGACCTAGCTTAGCCTATATGTGTATTTCTTTTGGTGCTATATTTCTTTTTAATGCAGAACTAGAAAATGACAAAAGTGAAAAGAATAATATTCATCCTTTTCACGAGTTTTGTGTATATTTCTAGATAATTTCAGCATACATGATCAGTTTTGGCATTTACTCATCTGCTTATGCGTTATCAATACATGAAACCAAATTTTAACAGCATCAACTCCTGTTACCGATCGGCCCTCTCGGGTTTTCACGATCGGACATTTTCTCTCATGCCTCTAATTTTTGCACAGGATGCCTTTTTTCGGTTTTCACCCTGTCGAGGCGCCCAATTTTAGCACAGCCGCCTTTTTTCGGTTTTCGACTTGCAGGGCATTTTATTCTCTTCTTTTTATTTTGGTCTTTAGCCATGGAACCTTTTGAGTCTGTCGACATTGATCGGCTCTTTGAATTCATTCCCATCGCTATCTGATAAGATTGCAGCCCCTCTGGACAACAGCTTCTTAAGGATGTACGGCCCTTCCCAAGTAGGTATGAATTTCCCCCTGATGTCTAGTATCCCTGGCCTCATCTGTTTGAACACCAAGTCCCCTTCTTTCAGCGGATGCTTCCTCACTTTCTTTTCGAAAGTTCTCGCTAATCTCTTCTGGTATATCTGATTGTGATAATAAGCTTTCAGCCTACTTTCATCCAGTAAGTTCAAGTGCTGCAATCTCTGCTGCGCCCACTCGGCTTCCGGGATTTGGGCCTCCATGACCACCCTCAGTGATTTAAGCTCTATCTCTACTGGCAATACTGCTTCTGTTCCGTATACCAGGGAAAATGGTGTAGCGCCTGTAGATGATCTTACTGTCGTTCTGTATCCCCACAGGGCGAAGGGTAACTTTTCAGCCCAGTCTTTGTAGGTTTGGACCATCTTGGACAAGATCTTCTTCACATTCTTATTGGCGGCTTCTACTGCTCCATTCGCTTGCGGTCGGTAGGGAGAGGACTTATGATGCTCAACACCATATTTCCCGAGATGTTTTCTGGTTTCTCCCATAAACTACACTCCATTATCAGACACTATGTGATGAGGGAGGCCATATCTGCAGATCAAGTTCCTCTCTATGAACCTGGCCATATCCCTTGCGTCAATTTTCTTGAAGGATTCTGCTTCGACCCATTTGGTGAAGTAGTCGATTGCGACTATGATATATATGTGCCCATTGGACGCCGTAGGGCGAATCTCTCCAATGATATCTATCCCTCGAGCCAAGGTGACGTTAGGTTATGTAGTTCTGATACCAGCATGTGTCTCAGATCCGCGTACTATTGGCACAACTGACATTGTTTGACATACTTTGAACAATCAGTGTCCATCGTATGCCAGTAAAAGCCTTGCCTCATGATCTTCTTGGCCAAGGTCAAACCATTCATGTGGGCCCCGTAGACCCCTGCATGGGTTTCTTCCATTATCTTGCGCGCTTCTCTTTCATTCAAACACCTGAGCTGAATCCCATCTGACCGTCTTTTGTACAACACCCCTTCCAAGGATATGAACTGAGTAGATAACTTACGTATCATCCTCTGGTCCTTTTCAGTGGCTCCTTCCGGAAATCTATCGTTTTCCAAGTAATTAATGATATCAAAGTACCATGGCCTACCATCTGATGCCTCGACCTCCATCACTGGCTCGGTTTCAAAACTAGGCTTATCAGAGCTCGAAATTAGCACCGGTTTCATGGCCACTCCTTCAGGGTTATCCCACATTGACACTAAGGTTGCCAACGCATCAGCCAGACGGTTCTCATCTCTTGGCACAAAGTGGAAAGTGCAAGTCTCAAACTGCCCACACATCCCTTTCAGATATTGAACATAGGGGACCAGTCGTTCTTCTTTAACAGCCCACTCACCTCGGATCTGGTTTATTACCAAGGACGAGTCACCAAATACCTCTACGTTTCTTGCCCCCAATACAGCTAGAGCTTCTAACCCGAAGGTGCACGCTTCATACTCAGCTTCATTGTTGGTTGCTCTGTATCTCAGCTTCTTAGCAAGAGGAAGCTTCTCATTATCTGGGGTCGTCAGGATGATTCCGACTCTGGCTCCTTTGTTGTTCACTGCCCCGTCAAAATGCAACTGCCATCCTTGAACAGAAATCGTGCCTATGCTCTCGTCAGGAAAGGTAAATTCGGGGGTGTCCCCTTGGATAGGATGTTCAGCAAGAAATTCGGCTACAGCTTGCCCCTTAATAGTCTTGCGGGTGATGTATTGCACATCAAACTCTTGTAGCAAGAGCAGCCACCTCCCCATCTTTCCAAGCAAAGATGGTGCCTCCTGCAAATATCTTAAAGGATTCTGCTTGGCTACGGCCTGAACCTTGTATGAGTGGAAATAATGTCTCAGCTTCTTTGATGCCCAAATCACTGCAAGGCAGATCTTCTCCACTTCAGCATATTTTATTTCGTAAGCCAGGAACTTCTTGCTGAGGTAATAAATTGCAAACTCCACCCCAAATTCATCCTCTTGAGCCATCATGGCGCCCACTGAACCGTCTTCTACTGCCAGATACAGAATAAGCGGTTGAACAGGTTGTGGAGGCCTTAGTACTGGCGGATTTAACAGGTACTCCCTGATATTATCAAAGGCTCTCTGGCAGTCTTCATTCCAGACTACGGGCTGATTCTTTCTAAGCAGCTTGAAAACAGGTTCGCATATTGAAGTGAGCTTGGCAATAAACCGGCTAACATACTGCAGCTTGCCCAGGAAACTCCTTACATCTTTCTCTTTTTGTGGCACAGGCATCTCTCTGATAGCTTTCACCTTGTCGGGGTCAATTTCTATCCCCCTCTGACTGACGATATGTCCCAACAGCTTTCCTGAAGTCACCCCGAAAATGCACTTCTTGGGATTAAGTCGCAGATTATACTTGTCGATCCTGGTGAAGAACTTCTCTAGAGCTTCAAAGTGTCCCTCTCGGGTGGCTGATTTGACCATCATATCATCGACATACACCTCCACCTCTTTGTGAATCAGGTCGCTTAAGATCTTGGTTGCCATCCTCTGGTATGTGGCCCCTACATTCTTCAGGCCGAAAGGCATGACCCGATAGGCATAGGTACCCCACTCCGTGATAAAAGCAGTCTTAACCCGGTCAGCTATCTTGTTCAGGATCTGGTTGTAGCCTACATAGCCGTCCCCAAAGCTGTACATCGCGCAATTGGCGGCACTGTCTATCAATACATCAATATGGGGTAGTGGAAAATCATCTTTAGGGCAAGCTTTGTTAAGATCTCGATAATCCACACACACCCTGACCTTTCCGTTCTTCTTAGCCACAGGAACCACATTTGCCAGCCAAGTAGGATACTAGACTTCCACAAGGAACTTAGCTTCGATCTGCTGTCGGATTTCCTCCTTAACCTTGTCAGCCCATTCTGGTCTTAGCCTTCTCAACTTCTGCTTCACAGGCTTGCAATCTGGGTAAGTTGGGATGTCATGCTCTGCCACGGCTCGGTCAATCCCCGGTATGTCCTCATAGGTCCAGGCAAAGACTTTTTCATGTTTTCTTATTATTCTCTCAAAATTTTTTCTCTCCTCAGGAGTTATATTTGATACTATTAGAATTTCTCTCGGATTTTCCGAGGTTCCAAGATTGAAAGGCGTTGTGCCAGTAGAGTCAATGTCAAAAATTGATGGAATATGATCATGTTCATGCATGTTGAAATCATTAGAAACATCGCACAAATAAGTGAAATTGTTCATCTTATTGATAATATTATAGTTATCATTTACATCATAAAAGAGTTCTGGAAGAAAAAGACAATCTAGGCTAGAGTCTTCTTCTGCCGCTCCTGAGGTTGATGCCGTTGCAGTTTGCTCACTAACTTTTTGGTTTAGGAGAGGCCCTTCAGGCGCGTCGGAAGAAATTTTCAAATCCTCCATTCTCAGCTCTAAATCTGCTATCTTCCCTTTTCCTTTCAGCCAGGCAGCTACCATTTTCTCAGATGCCATGCTCAACCTATCATCCTCGATATCTCTATCGTCATCAATTCTTAGCACTGGCCTTCTTCTCAGCTCTCCCGAAGCCACTGATCTTAACTCTATCGGCGGCGGCCTAACGGGCTCCTCTCGCCTTTCAACCCTTTCTTCTTCAGGCTCATTCTGTCTCATTGGAGGAGGAGGAGGATTCTGTGGAGCATTCGGCTGAGCGTTCTGTTGTGCCAAGGTGGCCAACATATTCATCATCCTGCCCTCGAATTCCTCAAAACGGCGGCCCACTTCTTCCGCAATCATAGCCCTGGTGGCATCTTCCCCCCTAGGCGAGTTTGCCATCTGAGATATTGTACCACTGATTTCTGATAAAATCTCCGGTAGACCCTCTCTATCTGACAGCTCAGGAGTAAGAACTCGGATCAGTTGCCCGATTGGTGATCTAGTCCAACTGGGCAGATCTATGATGGCTGCAGGGACAAAAGTTAGAGTGATGCATGAAATGTAGGTATAATGCATGATCGTGATATGCAACATTTACAGAGCATAAGCAAGCAAGTAGGTCCTTCCACCCTTATTACTCCCACACACGTGGTCGTGCAGTCTCTTTCCTAGGTGGGATTAGTCCAAGGGTCAACGAGGGACCCAATGGACACGTGTGGTGCGCGGCGAAAAACCGGCAGCATAACACTCCTATGCTAATGTACAAGCGGATGGATAGTGATCGTCACGTATTCGGACGGTCCATAAATTTCGACATGGCCCTACCGGGGCATGATAGCCTTTGGCTAGGTTACCAAGCGAGATATTTGGACTCATCCATTACGTGAGGATCCATACAGCAAGCATGAGATTATGGTTCATTTCACCTATGGAAAGTGACTACAGCCATTACATGAGCTTTGGACAAGGGAGATGTTTCTTTGAGGCTACCCAAGCATGATCCCTGCCGACGGGTCTAGCTCATCACGAGCATAGCGACCGATCGGGTCACCATTTTAATATAACATTGAGGTACGTGGCTTGGGCTGGTGATTATCCTTAACACTTCCCCAAATTGAGTGAAAATGAGGAGGTGCTTCAGGAACGCACCGGGGCTAAAAGAGGGACCAAACTAGCGTATTCTAAGGCTCTAATGATATGCAAATGCAAATTTGGGAGAAAGAGAATTTATGAATTAACTTTTAATCATAAATGTTGAAAGAGGTATTTTCAAATCGAAATCTCGAACCATAAAGTCCCCAGTGGAGTCGCCACTGTGACGCGCGCCGGACCCCGATGCGCCGCCCGTTCGACCGCCCGCACGCGGGCGACCGGGCCATTTTGCGGGTCCGTTGACAGCTTACGATAAATCGCAAGTGCGTCTATGTTGGGCAACAAGGAGGTATCATGGAGTCGCCACCGAATAGAACATTGGGAAAGTTACTCTCGCCTCGGAGAGCCTAAGACTGCGCTTAGTATCCATTTTGGGCCATGCTAGAGGCCTAGGATTAGCGCTAAAGTCTTGTGACCCAAGAAGTATTTTGGAGGATAACCTCTAACCTCTTGAGCCCAAAGACCAGAGCTGGGTCCGGGATTTCTCATCTATTTCTACCTCAATTAGTTTATGATCAAATTTTAATGTCATTGGTTCGCTCTCTCTTCACACTATGCAATTGATTAAAAAGCACATTTATTCACATTCGGAAAGTAGTAAATGAGCAGAATAAATATCAAAAGCGATAAGTTACAATAATATAAGGAGCGGAATACAACTCCCTTTTGTAAATGTGCGATTCATACACAAATCGGGGCATTGTTTATTTTGAGGACTTTGGTCCTCTCATGCACCATTATTGAAAATGGGATATTTAATATGTGATGATCTTTATTGGATGAAAATAGGGCGTTGGACCCTTTTGCATTTTATACAAAACTCAATTTTATTTAAGTACAAATCGTTGGTCTATTCTTACATTTAACGGGATAAAAAAAGAGCTTATTCATATATATAAAATAATCAATGAATGAATAGGCGAGAGAAATAAATCAAGAGGTTTAAGAAAACTAAACCGGACGAAATCCACCACGCATGGTAGGCGGCCGCTCAAGCTCGGAATTATCCAAGAAGACCAATATACACTCACAGAAAGTTAAGAGATGTTAATATTCATAAAATTAACACATAAGAAATCGAAGAGACTGAATAGAGATGAAAAATGATCAAAAAAAAATGGAGACAGAACCCACCGACGGCCTTTCCTGGTTGACCGACGGGCATCGGTTTGGTAATTCGATATGCCCGTTTGTCACTCAAAAAGGGCGTCTGTAGGTGGGTGACCGACGGGCGTCGGTCATGAAGATGACCCGTCGGTCACCTCTGTCTCCGGAAAAAAGAAAGGAAAAAAAGGGCCTTTTGAAGTCAAAAAGTAAGTTTTATCCAAGAAAGAGATGAGGGAGTCAAAATGAAGGAAAGTAATGACAGGTATTCAAAAATTTCACGGAATGAATAAATAAATAAATATATGAATTAAAAATGAGATGAAAATGGAGAGAAAATCCGGAATATTTACCCTCAGATAGTCGCTTTGGGTAAGATTTTGGTGTCGGTTAGATCCCCGCGCATTCCACGAGAAATAGAAAATGAAAGATTAGAGAGAGAAAATGAGCTATTTCACCTCCAATCCTTCAGAAAATCGATTTAGGAGTCAAAATCTAAAGAAAACTAATTAGTTTTTAGTTCCTTTGATTGATTTGATCCTTGATTAAGTAAAGTTCTTTGGAAAAAGGTGTTTTTGGAGGAGAGAGAAAACGTGCTTGAATTTTGGCAGAGTTCCCTCTTATGAAAAATTTTCCAACCCTTTTCAAATGAAAATCCGGACCTTATATTGTAACACCCCAAAACCACCCCAGTAGTTTGAGCCTGTCCGTGTCAGTATGTGTGTATTTTTATGTGTTGTATGTATGTGTTAATTTGGGTTTATTTGTTTAAATTAAGTGTTTGTATGTGTATTAAGAGGAGAAGAAGAGATAGACTAGAGTAAGTTTGGGTGTATGCAAGTAAGGTGTAAGCAAGGGATAAATTAGTGTGTGTGTTAGAGTATGGGAGTAGGGTGTGTTAAGGGGGCATTTGTCCTATGGGGAGAATGACATGTGGCTCAAGGGATAAGTTGGCATTTAATGGGTTTGGTGAGAGAGAGAGAAGGCAGCCTTCCCTTTTGATTCCCGTTCTTCACTCCCTTCTCACGCCATTCCTCTTCTTCCTCTCTTGTTCTTCTTCTTTCCTTCTTTATCTTGATCTGATTTTACTCTTTATTCTTAGCCTTGAGGATTTGAATTGCTGGGTTTGTGCCTTCTAAGTTTAAAAAGGGTGAGTATTGGGTTAGTGATAGCATAGATCCTTCTTTTTTCTTCTCTTTAGGTTTAATTTTCAGTTATGTGTTAAATGTTAGAATTAAATTTAGTTGTGTTTGAATTGTGGTTCAGAGGAGCTTCCTAGAACGTCTAAAGGGAAAGAAAAAGCGAGTGGAAGCGGAGCTCACGACTAGGAGCACAGGAAACCAGGTTTGGGAACGTTTGTATGAATTGTGTTTTGAATGGATATTGATGACTATTATTATTGTGAAATTGATAAACTATGTGAGTGGATTTGTATGTGTAGAATGTGAATATGGTTAATTTGAAGTGAATTGTTCCAGATATGAATTATAGAGTTTGGGTTTGTTGTATGAAATTCTTTGGGAATAAGATATTGTTTTGAGAATTTTAAGTTGAAACTTGTAATTGTTTGATTTGAGAAGGTTAATTGATGTGTATATTAGGATGTAAGTGAAGAAGAACAAATAAAGTGAAGGGTTGTGTTTGGGTTGCAAGTTTGGGGTCGTTTGGCTGGGGATTATCGCAACAGGGCATGGGTCACGGTGGCAACCAATTTGGTTACCACCGTGAGGTCTGTTCGGGTTGCATTCTGCCCAGGTGTTTGGTATGTCACGGTGGCAATGGAATTGATTACCACCGTGACCTACATTTGAATTACATTCTGTTTTGGGTTTTGGTATGTCACGGTGGCAATGGATTTGGTTACCACCGTGACCTACCCCAAAGTTACATTCTGTTTTGAGGTTTTGGTATGTCACGGTGGCAATGAAATTGGTTACCACCGTGACCTACCTCAGGTTTACATTCTATTTTGGGTGGTAGTATGTCACGGTGGCAATGAGTTTGGTTACCACCGTCACCTACCTTTGATTTGCATTCTGTTTTGAGGCTTTGGTATGTCACGGTGGCAATGAAATTGGTTACCACCGTGACCTACACTATTTTTGTAATGAATGTTTATTTGTTAAATGTAAAGTTTGAGTATGAAAGTAATGATTTTTGTATAACCGGTAACATTGAATTAACGCTTCGTTCAGATAAGATACAGAGTGTTTCTGAATAATAGATGATTTCAGAATGAGTTATAGATTTAAATTGTGTGAAGTTAGCCTGCAAACCAAATAAGTAGATAGTTAGGCATGCCTAATAGAGTTATGTGTAGCTGCAGCCATGTGTACGATTTGGACCCTGATCAGGTCCCCGAATGGATCTTAGTGATCTTTCTGTTGAATCTTAACTAAGATTCTATGTGAAAATATTTTTGGAACAAAATATTGAAAAGAATACTTCGAGGCCTTGGGGCGTCTATGTGTTATAAAATGATATTGATACCTTCGGGTATCTATGTGTACTCGTTATCCACAGTTTTGAGGGTGCAGGTGATGTCGTGGTTACTAGTGTGAACTTGTATGATTGATATGTTGAAATAAATTTCTTATAGTATACAAATATGAATTGTGTACATGATAATGAATAATTGGATTTATTTCATGTGATATTAAACTGTGATTATGCCATTAACATATGCTTTACATGTTAACCCCACTGTGAGTGGTGGTATTGCATTCTGTGTTCCCCACTAAGCGATTTCGCTTAGCACGGGTGTTTTATCCGTGCAGGTGTGGAGGTTTGTGGTTGTGCGAGATTGGGGCGTGCTGCATCAGGAAGGCCATCACAACTGGGGATCGAAGTCTTAGTACAGGCTTTCTTTTTTTTTTTTTTGTAATCGATGTAATATTTTTGTGTGCCCTCAGAGATGGTATTCTATGGGCCTTTGTATACGAAATCTTTTGTAATATGTACAGCCTTTGTTTATGAATATATATAAGAGAAGTGAAAAGAATTTACCCTATTCAGTACCGCTGTGTTTCTCTTTTATGAGTATCATGTTATCTGCTGTCTGCTGTGAAACTTTCGTATATAGGTATGTATATGTGTTGTGACACTCTTATCTATCGGGACACTTCTACCTCCACAGGGGTAGAAGTCTCCATGGTATAGGTAGGGGTGTGACATGCCAGACACGACCGACGGGCGTCGGTGTATGGGGGCGGGCGTCGGAAGAATCCTACTGACACAAGGACACTTCCGACGGCCCTGCCACATCCACCGACGGGCGTCGGAACGGTTGCGTCCTCCGGGAAACCAGGCGGCTCCTGACAGGGGCGGTGACTTTTCGACGGGCGTCGAAAAATGCCACAAGCC
This sequence comes from Excoecaria cochinchinensis, assembly GCA_947683425.1. Lineage (NCBI taxonomy): Eukaryota > Viridiplantae > Streptophyta > Magnoliopsida > Malpighiales > Euphorbiaceae > Excoecaria > Excoecaria cochinchinensis. Next base: position 2,670,243 of record CANTUQ010000034.1, read on the forward strand.
GTCGGTGACTCGAAGCGACGGGCTGGCCGTCTGTGGAGGACAAAAAAGCTTTTTTGACTTGAAAAACTTCCATTTTCTCCCCCTCTGCCAAGGAATTGTAGATAAACATCATTTCCCATGGAACGCGGGACTAAAACCTCCAAATTCAGCCTCTCGTACAGGCTTGAACATCGATTTCATCATAGGGTAACCTCTGATCCGGACCACTCCGGGACACGGTGCTTACACCTGGCAGCTATCATCTTCTCGATAACGACCTCTTCAGGCTCGCATCTGTCCCAAGTGATACACTGAGTCATGACCTCTTCATCCCAGAAGTTCTCAGCAGTCTTGATAAACCCGATATGCCAGTCAAATACATCATTAAAGATCTCAAATCTGGGAACAATTCTCCCCTTCACCCATTACGGCTCATCTTCGCCAGTATAAGCAAATACTGAGGATACGGGCACAAAGCTTTATGAAATGTGAGGGATCTTACCTGCCATCTTCTTCTTGCCAAAACCACCTCTGTACCCCAAACCTTTCCGGTTCTTCTGACCTCGAGTGGTGATCGCAGACTGTAGCCCTTGAGAGTTTCTGCCCAAACTAGCCCCAGGGAGATAGTGCATCTTTTTCAACATATTAACCACAGCTGGGTTATCCACTGACCCGCGCTCTTCTCTTATCATTGACACGTGGAAGCCACTAAATGGCTGATTTGCAATTTCAAGCGCTGAGACCTGATTCTCCCTGGCTGCCTTGATAGTCACCACCTCCCCTTCATGTGGGAACTTTATCATTTGATTTAGCGTGGATGGCACTCCTCCTAATTTGTGAAACCAGGGTCTCCCGAGCAGGGCTGAGAAGTTGGCTAGAATGGGCAGAACCACAAATTCTGCTTCCACCTCAATGGGTCCTGTCTTGACCAGGGTCTTAAATGTTCCCGAGGCTTACCTCCTTGAATTATCATAGGCTGTGATAGTCAGATCTGATCCACTGAGCATATCTTCATTTAAACCAAAAGCCTAAAGAGCTATCAGAGGGCACACATTGATAGAAGACCCATCATCCACCATAACGCAAGGGGTCTGCTTATCGTTAATCTGTGCTTTGATGTACAGGGGTCGGTTATGATTGCGGCCCTCGACCGGTAGGTCGGCATCAGAAAAAACCAATCTCTCCTCGGATCCTCCCTTTACTAGACCCAAAAGGTCTGATGGGGAAATCGTGGCGGCCACAGTGGTCTCAACCAAAGCCTCTACTACCTTCTGCCTATGAGAAGGGGATAGTCTCAAGAGATCCCAGATGGATATTTGAGCTGCAATCTTCTTCAACTGCTTAACAATCTGATTCTCCTCTGGTTCTTTTTCTACTGATGGCTGCACTGGCTCAGGTAGTCTTGTAATCTCGGGGACCACTCTCCCACTTCTCGTTATAGCCCCTATCTCTTCTTCGTCCTCATCAGACCTCCAAAAATCAAGGTTCACCTCTCCCTCCTCTTCGGCCTCTCCACCGCTCTCGCTGCTTGACCAACAATCAAGGGTCGCTACGACTGCTCTCTCCTTTCTATCCTCGGAACAATCAACAGCAATATTCGCGCTCCCATATAAATCTTGCAGCACGTACCACTCTGGCAAGTTATATCTGATCATGAACACTGGTGGTGGCACGGCGTTATAATCGGGCTTTTTCTCAGACTCCCTCTTCTCAGGGTCAGAAATTTGCTTGCTATCAATCAGGTCTTGGATGGAGTGCCGCAGCGCTTTACACTTATCGGTTAGATGGCCTGATTGTTGATGAAACACACAGAATTCATTGTCCTTATGCCCAGGCTTCCCTTGCGTCATAGCAGGCCTAGGAGCTAAGGGCTGCAATTTCCCTTCCTTCATTAACCTTCTCAAGACCCAAGATAATGGTCTCCCTAAGTTCGAAAACTTCCTCTGGGTAGTTACTTCAGTAGCAGACACCTCAACTATTCTTCTGGTGCTACTACTGGGACCCGCTGGCCTACTGGTTCCTTGACCAGGGTTAGCCCTTTTGGCAAAATTATCGTTGTTAGCTTTTCGAGCTAAGAACTCTCCCTCTACTTCGATGGCTATATCCTTGAGAGACTCCCAGTCCTTCAACCCTTTCATTTTTAAGCCATCCTTCAGGTACGGGCTTGCGTTCTTGATAAACAAATGGATCTGGTCCTGGGTGTCTGGCTTTCTTCGCATTTCCATTACCTGGTTTCGCCAGCGGGTGAGATAATCATGGAAAGATTCCCTGGCTTTCTGCTGGAGCAGTTCAAGATCTTTAAAAGTCACCTCCATCCTGGTGTTGCAATCATATTGTCTCAAAAACTCCTCTGTGAGCAGATCCCAATCTTCTTTAGTCCGATGATCGAGACTATGATACCAGTTGATGGCATGAGCGGTCAGACTCAGACAAAAGTATTCTACCTTCTGCTTTTTAGACAGCATGGTCCCTTTCATGACCAGAGAGTATTGCTTCACATAAGCGGTCGAGTCAGAAGTACCATCAAATTTCGGCACGTCTGGCATCTTTAAGTTGTAAGGAATCGGGTCCTCTCCCTCCAATTCCTTATCCTCTAGGTTCATCCCCTGACCCCTGCTCAGCATACGGGCCATGGCTTCGAACTTCTCTTTCATCTTTTTTAAAATGAAATCATCAGTCTGGAGTGCCTTCCCCCTCTCAGATGCAATACTCACCCTGTCATCTTCGATATCCCTATCATCATCAATTCTATGTACAGGCCTTCTTCTCTGCTCTCTCGAAGCTACTGACCTCAGCTCTACTGGCGGCGGCCGAACGGGCTCTTCTCATCTCTCAGCTCTTTCTTCCTCTGGCTCATGCTGTATCACGGGAGGAGAAGGAGGATTCTGCGGAGCATTCTGTTGTGCCAGAGCAGTCTACATATTCATCATTCTGCCCTCGAATTCCTCAAATCGCCGGCCCACTTCTTCCGCGATCATGGCCCTAGTGGCGTTATCCCCCCTAGGCGAGTTTGCCATCTCAGATACAGTACAGCTGATCTCTAGTAAGATTTCTGGTAGGCCCTCTCTATTTGATAGCTCAGAAGCAGGAACTTGAATCAATTATCCGGTAGGTGATCTAGTCCACATGGGCAAATCTATGATGGCTGCAAGGACAAGGCGTTAGATATGATGCATGAAATGCAGGTGTAATGCATGGTCGTGATATGCAACATTCACAGAGCACAAGCAAGCAAGTAGGTCCTTCCACCCTTATGTCTCCCACACACGTGGTCGTGCAGTCTCTTTCCTAGGCAGGATTAGCCCAAGGGTCAACGAGGGACCCAATGGACACGCATGGTGCACGGCGAAAAACCGGCAGCATGACACTCCTATGCTAATGTACAAGCGAATGGATAATGATCGTCATGTATTTAGACGTTCCACAAATTTTGACATGGCCCTACCGGGGCATGAAAGCCTTTAGCTAGGTTACCAAGAGAGACATCTGGACTCACCCAATACATAAGGATCCATACAGCAAGCATGGAATTAGGGTTCATTTCACCTGTGGGAAGTAACTACGGCCATTACATGAGCTTTGGACAAGGGAGATGTTTCTTTAAGGCTACCTAAGCATGATCCCTGCCTACAGGTCTAGCTCATCACGATCATAACAACCGATCGGGTCATCATTTTGTTATACCATTGAGGTACGAGGCTTGGGCTGGTAATTATCCTTAACACTTCCCCAAATTGAGTGAAAATGGGGTCGTGCTTCAGGAACGCACCGGGGCTAAAAGAGGGACCAAACTAGCATATTCTAAGGCTCTAATGCGATGCAATGCAGTTTTGAGAGAAAACAAATTTATGGATTAAATTTTAATCACAAATGTTAAATGAGGTATTTTCAAATTGAAATCTCGAACCATATCGTCCCCAGTGGAGCTGCCACTGTGACGTGCGCCGGATCCCCGCGGCCGCCCAGGGGACCGCCCGCTTGAGGGCGATCGGGGCATTTGTGGGTCCGTTGACAGCTTGCAATAAATCGCAAGTGCGTCTATGTTGGGCAACAAGGAGGTTTCATGGAGTCGCCACCCAATAGAACATTGGGAAAGTTTCTCTCGCCTCGGAGAGCCTAAAACTGCGCTTAGTATCCATTTTGGGCCAGCCAGAGGGGTCTTGGAAGGTAAACCTCTCGCCCTAAGGAGCCTAGGATTAGCACTAAAGTCTCGTGGCACAAAAAGGTGTCTTGGAGGGTAGACCTTTAGCCCCTTTGAGCCCAAAGACCAGCGCTGGATCTGGGATTTCTCATCTATTTCTACCTCGATTATTTTATGATCAAATTTTAATTATCATTAATTCGCTCTCTCTCCACACTATGCAATTAATCGAAGGCGCATTTATTCATATTTGGAAAGCCGTAAATGGGAAAGTAAATAGCAAAAAAAATAAATTACAATAATACAAAGAGCGGAATACAACTCCCTTTTGTAAATGTGCGTAACATACACGAATCGGGGCATTGCTTATTTTGAGGACTTTGGTCCTCACATGCATCATTATTAAAATTGGATGTTTTTATTGTGAGGATTTTTATTGGATAAAAATAGGACATTGGGTCCTTACATTTATGAAAACCTCATTTTATTGAATATAAAACTTTTATCAATTTTTATACTTAAGCGGGAGAGAAAAAGGCATACTCATATACATAGGAGCAATTAATGAATAAACGAATAAAGAAATGACCAAGAAGGTTAGGAAACTAAATCGGACGAAATCCTCCGAATATGATAGATAGCCTCTCGAGCTCAGGATGGTCCAAGAAAATCAATATACACTCACAGAAAGTTAAATGATGTCAATATATATAAAGTGAACGTAAATAAAGCCAAAAAAACTTGGAAGATATGGAAAAGATTTGAAAACGTGAGACAGGACCCAGCGATGGCCTTTCTTAGGTGACCGACGGGTGTCAGTCAAGTTGACCGACATGTTCGTCGCTCACTCAAGAGGAAGAGCGTCTGTGAGTGGGGTGACCGACGGGCATCGGTGATAGAGATGACCCGTCGGTCACCACTGTCTCCGAAAAAATAGTAAAGGAAACTCTTTTTAAAGCCAAAAAATAGTTTTTATCACAAAATGAGATAAAAAGAGTCAAAATAAAGAAAATTAATGACAAAAATTGGAAGAACAACAAAATAAGGAGCAAAGATGAAATGATATGGAGAATGAGTCCGGAATATTTACCCTCAGATAATGCTCAAGTGAGATTCTTGTGTCGACTAGAGCCCCGCGCGTTCTACGAGAAGTAAAATGAAGGATCAAAAAAAGGAAAATGGATTATTTCCTCCTTAAACCCCTCAAAAGATTGACTTTGGAATCAAAATCTCAAGAAAACTAATTAGTTTTTAGTTTCTTTTTAATGATTTGATCCTCTAATTAAAAGAGATTCTTTGTGAATGTGTTTGTTGGAAGAGAGAGAAAATGTGCTTGAATTTTTGCAGAGTTTCCCCTCTTGAAAATTTTTGGAACCTTTTTAAGAGAAAATCTGAAGCTTTTATAAGCCAGGCACGACCGACGGGCGTCGGTGTATAGAGACGGGCGTCGGAAGAATCCTACTGACACAAGGATTCATCTGACGGCCCTGCAACTTCCACCGATGGGCGTCGGAAAGGTTGCGTGCTCCGGGAAATCAGGCGGCGCTCTGACAGAGGCGGTGCCTTCCGACGGGCGTCGAAAAATACCACAGGCTGTCTGTAACCCTTAGCTATGGGCTGGCCCTCATAGACAAGCTGGCCGTCTGTGGAGGAAAACAAACCTTTTTGACTCGAAAATTCACTGTTTTCTCCCCCTCTGCCTATGAAAGGTAAAAAGACTCATTTCTCGTGGAGCATGAGACTAAAACCTCCAAATCCAAACCATTTATACAGGCTCGGTAACTGATTTCATCATAGGGTAATCTCTGATCCGGACCGCTCCAGGACACGATGCTTACAGTCACGGTCACAACCAATTTGGTTATCACCGTGACATGTTGAAGTCCAAAACAGAATGCAAATTAAGGACAGGTCACGGTCACAATCAATTTGATTGCCACCGTGACATGTTCCCAATTCTCGGCAGAATGCTACTTGAGGGTATGTCACATCACAATCAATTTGATTGTCACCGTGACATATCATATTTTTATAGGGCAGAATGCTTCCTTGGGTACCTCACGATCACAACCATTTTGGTTGTCACCGTGACATACCCAATTCAGCTAGGCAGAACAGAATTCCAGCATACCTCACGGTCACAATCAATTTTGATTGTCACCGTGACCCATGCAAGATTCCAATTCCACATTCTATTCCCATCTCCTTTCAAGGACTTCCAACCCATTTTCCTTTCTAACAAATTAACCCAATTCATCAACCACATACCCAATTGGCACATACCTGATTTCCATCTTGATATTGGCATTCACTCAAAGCATAAATCATAATCATATTCATATACACATAGCATACATATTCTCAAACAACATTTCCACAAAGCATATCCCCACATCAAATATTAACCTAGCCATACAATTTCATGCTCAAGGCCATTACTTCTCATATACACACAATTCATACCTAATTCCTTTTCAAGAACACAATTTCCACAATTTTACAACTAGGGCTTGTTCCTAAACCTTGTCGCCTTAGCTCCTAATCTCGACGAACGCTCGGTTCTCCGATTACGGCTTTCCCTTTATCCTTCTTCACTTCTTCAACTAGCAAAACCAGTCCAATTCCAGAATTGAACATAATCCATCAATTCTCATTCCAATACCAAATCAAAACCAAGAAGAAAAGTAGAAGATGAGAACAAGCATTCATAATCACTTACCTCTTAAGTCCAACAACTTAACTCTTGAGCAACTTAACAACTTGAACTTCTTAACAATTATGCAATTTGATTTAGAGACTAAAGGAACTACTCACACGGCAAGAGGAGGTAGAAAACATAGAAAATGACTCACTCGTCACAAATGGGTCATTACCCTCCTCAAGAGACTTATGCATGCAAAAGTGGAGGTGGCTTACTCTCAAGAAGCCACACGGATTCCACTCACAAAATCAGCCTCCACCAACTGATTCTTACATTATTTTTTTCCTAATTAAACCATCATTAAGTGACCTAATCAGCCCTTAAACCATTCCTAACTTAATCTCATAAATATACCAATTAGCCACTAAACTATCCACTCAACTTTCAATCAAGTCCTGCCTTCATTTCAATTTTGTCCAAACCTCACATTCAATTCACACACACACATGCCAATTCAAGTTAATTCTTTTAGGGTACAAGTCCGGCCATGACAAGAAATGGGTGTAAAAAGAAAGAGAAAGAAAGGGCAGCCACTTCTACTGCCTCTCATCCTGTTTTCTCTTCCTCATTACTCATTCTTCCTCTTTTCCCTTCCCATTTGTGTCCTGGTATTTTATTCAAATGATTGTGGTGGAAAGTGATCGCTCCTCAACCTCCGCTAGGTAAAGTTTTCTGCATTTTCATCATCTTCTTCATACTGTTCATTTTCTTTGCATTTCTAGATTGGGTTTTGATCTAGGGTTTGGTTTTTGGTGTGTTATTATTGGTTTGTTGGTTAGTTGAGCCTCCCCGTGACCCGAAAGGCAAATAGAAGGCAGGGAGTAGTGGAACTAAGTGATTAAAGCTTCAGATTTTCAGGTTTAGGAATTTCTGCATTTCCTGTGTTCTTGCTGTGTTTGATCATTTCATTGGTAATCTATTGTATTGATAATGCATGCTAGGATAATGGATGAGTAGGAGTTGATTTGAGTTTAATGCATGAAGGCTGAAACTTTGAGAATGGAATTGAAGTTGATTTGAGTTTGCTGTCATTTTTTGGGTTCTGGTATTGTGAAATTTTGATTAAGCTATTCTATATTTTAGAGTGGGTAATTGTTGAAGGAAGTGTTTATATGTTGTTTACGTTAGTTTTGAATGCTTGGGGAAGCTTGATTTCCAGGTAAGATTGAATTGGATTTAAGTTGGGATGATTTATGAAATTCTAGGATTTGTGCAGTTTTCATGACATTAGGGTTTTTGAGAAATCGCGATATCAGGGACGATCTCTTCGTGGCGAGAAGAGAGAGCAGGAGCACGAGTCGTGTAACACCCCCTACCCATACGTAGGCATACCCATCCTCCAGGAGTGAGAAGCCGTATGAGCCGGGTGTGTCACCAAGCATAAAAAGATACAAAGCATACATTCATACATAATAACCATACATCATTATGGGGAAATTAAAACTTTCCTAAGCATCAGAATATTCCATCATTACAATAATAAAATTTGTTACAAAAATGTTATGATCAAAAGTCAGAATAAGATAATTACATAACCCAAAAGTATATAAATGCGGAAGCTTTACAAAATAATGGTATAAAGAGAGTTCCGATACAAAAGAATCAACATGCTATCAAAAATAAAGCCCTAACACTAATCCCTCTGTGTTGGCTTGACTGGTGACAACTCTCCCAAAAGAACACCATCCACCGCACCTGCACGGATAAAAAACTGTGCTAAGCGATAAACGCTTAGTGGGGAACACACAACAAGAGAGTGGAATGCCATTCACAATGGTCGCCGATGCCATACACATACAATATGAAAAATGCGGATAATGATATCAGCTATATAATCATACTTGCATAATAAAGACATGCATTCAGAAGTTCACATCCACATTCACTTACTCTTTAGTTGATTTCTTATAGTTATCATTATACGCATCCGAATACCATATTCTTGTAACATGTCAAAGCGGAACAAAACAAAAAGAACACCTGCTGACTCATAAGAGTTGATAATGAGTAAACGCATAGCGTACCTTACGGGCACGAATCGAATGCATAGCGTACCTTATGGGTACGAAACGTAAACCATTTTATTTATCATTAACACATTATTTTACTGAGGGGACCTTAAACAAGATCCAAATACTAAGGGGTTCACGAGGAACCAAACAGGGACCTGATTGGGGTCCAGACAGAACTGAGGGCTGCAGCTAAGAGACTCTATTAGGCATGCCTAACTATCCACTAGATTGACTATCACAGGTCATGTATAAAACAAATCATATTTCGAAGTATAGCATACAATTCATCTGAAGAATCATGGTATTACTCATATAAAAGCATATAAAAGCATGACATGTATCATACAGTAGTATAAGTCCATTCAGAAGAGATACGAAATTCATTAGTTAAAACTGGGCAATTACAAAAAATAGGCCGAACAAAGGTAACCACTCACGCCAGGTTCGCCAGTCAAGAGTCGTGACTGGTCGTCACCACTCGTGACTAGCCTCTTGGCTGGTCACGAGTAGTGACTGACCATCACCACTCGTGACTTGGCTGGTCTTGAGTCGTGACTGGTAATCATGACTCCTGTCTGGCCTCTTGGCTGGTCACGAGTAGTGACTGGCCATCACCACTCGTGACTGGCTCTTGGCTGGTCACGAGTAGTGACTGGCCATCACCACTCGTGACTGGCTCTTGGCTGGTCACGAGTAGTGACTGGCCATCACCACTCGTGACTGGCCTCTTAGCGGGTCATGAGTCATGACTGGCAATCACGACTCGTGACTGGTCTCTCCCTACACAACCGATCGGGGAAGAAAATTAGGGTTACGAGTGCCGAGATCCACTCTCCTGATCGGAACTTCCCATCTTTTGATCGATAGTAGAGCGTGAGGCACTCAAGGCATTTTGGATCGGAAGATGATAGGCCGATCGAGACTTGGACAAACTGATTTTCTACAATTTGCAACTACAGGAACTCTACGGAAATCCCTAGTTCCTAAACTTGCTCAGAACTTTAAAACACATTTCCTCAAAAAATTACTTACCTCAGATCTATATTTTCCTCGCCACCAGCAATGCACAAACACAACTTTTAACACCCTTAACACAATTAAATCATATTTGAAATTCCAATAACAGCAACCCAGCAAGTCACAGTAAACCCAAAACACACTAATCGGTTCTTTTGTTTTGAAACTTAAATCAACTAAAACACGTTATATTACTCCCAGCATGCGTCACAACGATCATCAACTTACCACAAATCATTCAACCACAACATAAACACAAAAATGCAGAAATTCCCAAACCTGCAATCCTAGCTTCAATCACTTGGTTCCACTACTTCCGGCTTTCTCTTTGCTTTTCGGGTCACAGGGAGGCTCAACTAACAGCCGACACTCAAAGAACACACAAACAAAAACCCTAAATCAAAACCCAATCTAGAAATGCAAAGAAGAAAATGAACGGTGTGAAGAAAATGGTGAAAATGTGAAAAACTTTACCTAGCGGAGGTTGAGGAGCGATCAAATTCCACCACAAATCACTTGAATCTAATACCAGGACACAAAGGGGAAGGGAAAAGAGGAAGAAGGAGTAATGAAGAAGAGAAAATGGGGCGAGAGGCAGTAGGAGTGGCTGCCTTTCTTTCTCTTTCTTTTTACACCTATTTCCAAAAACCCTAGCCACGTGTCATCCTAAGATTGGTGGAACTTGACCACTCACACTCAACAAGCATACACTACTCACACCCTACTCACACACAATGCATTCTTAACTTAAAACACCCTACTAATGTGTGAGTAAAGCACACCACCCTAACTCCACTACTCACACCCTACAATGGCACACTCATGCACACCCAAACTTAACCCAACTAATTCACACTCTAATAACCTACATGCATCCACAAGCTAACAAAATCATTAAAACATGCATTTTTACCGAAATACCCTTATGATATGCCCAAAACACACAATGCATGCACACACACACAAATAGACTCATACAACTAGGGGGCAATTGGGGTGTGACAAGTCGTGCTCCTGGACACGGGTTGTGCTCCTAGCTGGAAGCCAAGCACGGGTCGTGCTCTGGAAGCACAACTCGCGCTCCCTTGGCTGGGAGCAGGAGCACGAGCCGTGCTCCTCAGCACGACTCGTGCCCCTCAAGTCTCCAGAAGCACAAGCCGTGCTCCTCAGCACGATTCACGTGCCTCAAGTCTCCAAGAGCACGAGTCGTGCTCCTCAGCACGACTCGTGCCCCTCTAGCTCCTGTCCCTTCTATTTTTATCAAACGTATTTGAGTCATTTTCAATCCTTTTTCTTTTGTTTTGAGTTCTTTAGTCCTTATTTATGTGTTTTTAATGTGCAAATGATATAATGGGTATTTTAACTTAGCCAAATAATGAGTAATGTATACGATATTGCATGTTATAAGTTGTTGAATGATATTGGGTTATGCATGTCTTATTTATGATTCATTGATATGGATGTGAGTATAATTATGTATTACTCTTGGAAACATGATTTGAATGATGCATAACCTGCTAGAGTCAAGTAAGTGGATAGTTAGGCATACCTAATAGAGTCTTAAGCTGCAGCCTCAGTTCTGTTTGGACACCGATCAGGTCCCCGTTTGGTTCCTCGCGAACCCCTCAGTATTTTGATCTTGTTTAAGGTCCCCTCAGTAAAATGTTTTGTAATATATAAAATGAAATGGTTTTTGATTCGTACCCATAAGGTACTGTCAGTATTCCATTCGTACACGTAAGGTACTGTCCATATACTCGTTATCCACTATTGTGAGCCAGCAGGTATTCTGTTCGCTTTAGTTTGCTCCAATGTGATTATACGAATGTGATATCCGAATGAGTATGATAGTGAGATGAATGATCAGTTAATGTAACTATGAATGTGAGTATGGATGTGAGCTTATGTTATCGAAAGTATGGCTTTTATATGCAAGAATGTATATTTACTTGATACGATTATCTGCATTTACCACTGTGAATGTGTTATGCCTCCACGACCATTGTGAATGGCCGTCCATACTACTTGTGTGTTCCCCACTAAGCGTTTATCGCTTAGCACGGTGTTTTATCCGTGCAGGTGGGGAGGATGGTGTTCTTTTGGGAGAGTCGTCGCCAGTCAAGCCAACACAGAGGGATTAGTATTAGGGCTTTATTTTTTATAGCATGTTGATTCTTTTGTATCGGAACTCTCTTTATACCATTATTTTGTAAAGCTTCCGCATTTATATACTTTTGGGATATGTAATTATTTTATTCTAACTTTTGATCAGAACATTTTTGTAACGAATTTTTGCTATTGTAATGATGGATTATTCGGATGCTTATGAAGGTTTTAATTTTTCCGTAATGATGTATGGTTATTATGTATGAATGTATGCTTTGTATCTTTATCTGCTTGGTGACACACCCGGCTCATACGGATTCTCACTCCTTGAGGATGGGTACGCCTACGTATGGGTAAGGGGTGTTACAGTTTTTGGTATCAGAGCCTAGGTTTATGCGTTTCTGGGTGTTATTGATGTTTTCAGGTGCATAGATGTGTATATGTCTAGATCTGTGTTGGATGACGCGGTTGTCTTCTTGTTATTTTAGATGGCTTCTAACTCTGTTCGTGGATAACTTGAGGAGTCCGCCGAGAGTGTGAACCCTCAAGCCATGGATCCTTCGTTTTCTGTGTCGGCTCATCATGCTAGGGTCCAGCCCGAGGCTGCTGCCATGCTTTTTAAGGTTATGCTCAAGCTATCACAGGACATGGCTAGGGTCTTAAAGAGAGTGACTGCTCCTAGATCTCCTATAGAGAGTTTGAGAAGGGCTGGTGCTGAAGATTTCTATGGCACGGGTTTAGATGAGTCAAAGTTAGCTGAGAAATGGTTAGACAAGGTGAAGCGTACCTTGAGAGAGATTTGGTGTCCTCCTGACCAGCAGGTAGAGAGTGCAGTGGCTTTGCTACAAGGGTCAGCTTTTGAATGGTGGGAGTTAGTTTGTAGGCATCCTCAGTTGCCCGATCCAGTTACATGGGATTTCTTTGCAAGGGAGTTCACGACCAAGTATGTTACTCAGACATATAAGGATGCTAGGTGGGTACAATTTATGAGTTTGAAGCAAAGGGCTATGTCGGTCTCAGAGTTTGAGAAGGAGTTTAACCGGTTGGCTAGGTATGCTCCTGAAGGTATTATGACGGATGAGTTCTGGATTAGGCATTTTGAGGCAGGATTGAATGAGTCCTTGAGAGCTATGTTGATTTACTTGATAAGCACTCTAGGGGTGAATTATTATCAGATTGTGGAAGCTGCTGTTAGAGCCGAGAGATCAGAGTCTGTGTTGAGAGAGAGAGCTCAGAGGAGAAATCCTTCTCTTGGTGGTTCATCTTCATCATCCTCGGGTAAGAGATCTAGGAACCCACAGTATGAGTCATAATCTGGTCCGGCCATTAGCGGTAGAAGACAGGGTTTTGCAGCGGTATCTAGTTCTGGTAGAGGTGGTAGATCTAAGCCTATTTGTAACCCCCCGATAACCCCGTTGGAAGGATGCAGGGGCGCCATGCGCGCAACTCATATAAACGCATATATATACTCAAGACATGCTAAGAAAACAAGTATATTTAATCAAAATATAACAAATCCATATACATATAATAATATTATCGTATCATTTTACCAAAAAAAAAAGGGATTTGTAAATAAATACATATACAAAATCATCCTTTACAAAAATTACATTTCCAAAATCATACTCCATATAAAAAAAAAAATACAGCGGAAGACAAAAAAACTCCAATTCTAGACTTCTAGTGGCCGACCTGCAGATGTCCGACTCCCAATAAGAACCTGACACCTACACGGGAAAAGAGCCCGTGCTAAGCGATAACGCTTAGTGGGGAGGAACAACACATGCATGTATATATAATTGCAATAACATATATATAAACTTAATAATAACAAAAGCAAAAAAACATATACTACTCATGCATATAACAATTGTTCATCATACTCAAGTATATTCGAAGAATAACCATTCATATTCGAATACAAGTATTACAACTCATCATGTCATAACGCATATACATATACATGTAACATATATTCATTTCATATAAATAACGGCTGCATAAATTAAGCTCGTATAATAACTTCAAGTAATAGCCTGATTACTCACTAACTAGTGGATATGGGTACTAATGATACTAATAGGACATATTATCCCAAGCCTATGGAGACATAAGTCTCAAAATATTTTATAATCATGTATACCCGAAGGTATACCGGAGACCGAGGCCTCATACATCTTATATGACCCAAACGGGCCTAAATGTAGCAAATAACATATAGCAGCTGCACTCACACTTTGACCCTAGATAAGCGCTTATCTATCCACTAACTATGACTACCAGGCTCAAATTGTATTTATACTACAATAAATACATATATATAACTCCTTTCAATATAGAGGTATAAACTACCAAAGTATTCATGTAACTTAACCACACATGTATATAGATCATAAGTAAAGTCATGTAAATCATTTACAGGTATAATCAACATACAACTCTCAAATGAATAACTAGTATACATATACCATTTATCATGCTATGAAAACTTATTTAGATATGTTAAACCTATGATGAAAGCCAATCATCCTCATAATTAACATTTGAGAATGTAAAAAGGAGAAAAATTACATGTTGAAGATACCTCATGGTGGCAACCAAATGGTTGTGACCGTGACATGCATAACAAACAAAACAGAATGCAAGACTGAGGTACCTCACGGTGGCAATCAAAGTGGTTGTCACCGTGACATACCTCGGAACTCAAAAACAAAAAGCAAAACTGGGTACCTCACGGTGGCAATCAAAGTGGTTGTCACCGTGACCTACCAACTGCACGCGGGCAGACTGCAATCCTAACATACCTCACGGTGGCAACAAAACTGGTTGTCACCGTGACCTATGTTAAATTCCAATTCCACAGCACCCAAACATATATTCAAACCTTCCCAAACCATCATAACCCTAAATAATCATACATAATCATTCATTCCTTTAATCATATCCTTAGCATCTACCATAATGAACTCATATCCATGCTACACTTATAATGTTTATAACAACATAACTCACTTACACAACAATTACACAAATCAAAACAACATATATTAAGGTTGCACAAACCCAGAAATTCATCATATATCCCTACATATACACTCTAAATCAACATGCAAACCACTGTAACTATCTCATCACAAATCATGTACACAAATCAATTTTACTCATGCATTTTCATTTACCAAAACTAACAAACAACAACAATATTTGACTCAAAAACAGATCCAAAGTGATGATGTAAAATACTCCCTAGCCTGGAATGGAGCTCAAAATTCCACTGACTTCAATCTACAACTTTTCCTTTCCCTTTATCCTTCCTCTTTTCTTCAGATTCTTGCAACCAATCAAAACCAAAGCTTAGTTAATCCATGCAATCTACCACATAACCCATAATCAGACCCGTAGAAGGAGAAGAAGAAGAAAATAAAAACCAATTAACATGGCCACTTACCTCTTGGAACCTTCAAAACTTGAAAACCTAGCTTAAAGCTTGAGAAACACCCACATGAAAGGAAGAGAGAGTAGAAAATGGAGATGAGAGAGTGAGAGAGAGAACGTGAGAAGGAAGAGGGCAAAATTAAGTGGCTTCCACGGGAAGCTACCATTTCTTCCTCCCCTCTCTCTTCTCCTATCAAATCTTCATTCAATGCTCCCAACAACCTAAACACATGTCACTCTACCAATGGTCCCTTTTTCTCTCATCTTTGACTAATATTCAAGGCACCAACCTTGACTCACACCAAATAATCTCGAAGAAATCACTTTTACATCCAAGTTACCATGCACACATACTACTAGATTATTCCACAACAAAAGTACCCTACATCTATACATCACATGTATACCATATAATTCCTTCATTTAACTTAACTAAATTAATTATTATCAATAAAGTCCTTATTATCCAAATTTTCTTTTGCTAAAATTACTGATATGCTCTAAATATTCCGACGTACCACACAGATTCCGACTAGGCCTATTTTGGATTGTTACAATCACTATCCCTTAAGAAATTTTGTCCTCGAAATTTCTCCGCTAACCACTTATATCCAACAACCCAAAACTCTAAACCGAACTTGATAAAAGCTAATAGCAACTTACCGGAAGGTCCTGCTGCCTCTGTAGTATCCTCTCTGATCATTGCATATACTCTATATGGAGCATACTCTCCCGTAGTCGTTGGCCGATGCACGGTTTTCGATGGCGCCTGTGGAGCTCTATTTTGATCACGATTGCCTTTGGTTGCATTCCATTTACCTCCACCCGCTTTGCTTTCTTATTGGCTCTTATTCTCTTGTCGATCGGGGCAATTATCAAATCGATGCTCCATGCTTCCACACATAAAAAATGTACCCGTGATCTTGCGGCAAGTATCCCAATGGTGTCTTCGGCAATGCTCACACTCCGGTGCTCTATTTCCTCTACTCGGGAGCGGTGCTACACTTTCTACTTCAGAAGGTGCGTGGGCAGTCCCTCTAGTTCCTTGGTCAATCGGAGCACCTTTAGACTTCTTATTATTAGCAACTACACCACTAAAGGCTCTTTACAATTATTTTTGATAAAAAAGATGAAAATTAAATTAATCTTCAAGAACAAAAAATTATTTTCAAAAATAGTTTTGATAAAACGATCCAAGATTCAAGAAAAAAAAAGATTTTTCTTGTCTCAATAAAAAATTTTAGATCAAAAATTGAATTTCTTAATCTTAGAATTTTATTTAGAGAAAAAAAGTGCCAAAAAAAGATGGAGAGAATTCTTTGGAGAAGAAAAGAAAAAAAACGATCTCCCCCCCCCCCCCCCCCCCCCCAAATCCTCCAATTTTCCCACTTAAAATGAGAAAAAAAGGAAAAAATGATTTATGGAAGAAAAATCAGATTTTTGATTAATTCCCTTGATTTTGGGTGTAAAAATGGAAAAAAATATTAAAAATCCCGAAATTTGGGTGAAAAATGGTAAAAAATAGGAGAAAAAAGAAATCCGGGCGAAAAAGGGGCAATTTCGGCGGATCTAGGCACGGATGGGCGACCGACGGGCGATCTGCGCGAGCCCGACACTCGCCAAATTTTTTTTTTTAATTTTAAATATGACTAAAAAAAACACTAAAATTTTCAAATATCATTTTTTGAAACTACCCTTTAAAATATTTTTAATATTTTTTTGTTTTTCACTCTAAATTGCAAATTTTATAAGGAAACCATCAATTTTAACGTTTTTTGCCTGTGAAGGCAATTATTATCACTGGGTAACTTCGATCTAGGCTGACTCAGGACCCGGTGTCTACACATATGTTCACCATAGTTGTTATCGCCTACTTCACCAAGTGGATGAAAAGCGGTTCCTTCAGGAAAGTCGATGCTCGGGATATGGACGAGTTCATCGAAAGGAATCTGATATGTCGTTTTGGTCTCCCGCATCACGTAGGGTTCAAGGACGGGGGGTAATTTATGGCAAAAGCTAAGAAGTTGCTCCAAAAGTATGGCATTGAGCATCATAAGTCCTCTCTGTATAGCCCTCAAGCCAATGGGGCAGCAGAGGCTGCTAACAAGAAGATCTTAGTCAAAATGGTTCGAAACTACAAGGATTGGCCAGAGAAATGGCCTTCTGCACTTTGGAGCTAGATAACCACCGTCGGAACCTCTACAAGAGTCACGCTTTATTCCTCGATATATGGGGCAAAAGTAGTATTGCCGGTCGAAGTAGAGCTCAAATCTTTAAGGGTAGTCATGGAAGCCCAGATTCTAGAAGCCGACTGGGCACAGCAATGGTTGTAGCAGTTAAACACGGATAGGTCATGGGATTACTATCATAGTCAGATATATCAGAACATACCTTGCTCGATCATTTGGAAAGAAGGTCAGGAAGCACCCGCTGAAAAAGAGAGATTTAGTCTCCAAATAAATCAGACCAGATGTTCTGGGCATATGGGGTAAGTTTAGGCCAAAATGAGAAAACTCACTCTTCCAAGGGAGCAGTGACTCTGACAGACAGCGATGGAAATGAGTTCAAAGAAACTGTTAGTATCGACAGACTAAGGAAGTTCCATGGCTAGAGACCAAAAATCAAAAGAAGAGAATAAATGCCCCGCGGGTCGGAAACTGAAAAAAGGTGGCCTTGTTAAAAATGGGTGCCTCGTCAAGATGAAAACTTAAAAAAGGCATCCTGGGCAAACATTAGAGGATTGAGAGAAAATGTCCAATCAAGAAAACCTGAGAGGGCTGATTGGAAACAGGAGTTTTGATGCTTTCACAATCCATTCTGAGATTAGATGTAGTTTTGCATTTTGAATCTATGTTATATAATGATCATGTATGGAGAAATCACACTGAAATGTACACAATTTTGCAGGAAGATATAAAATAAAGGCAATTAGACTCATGTGTTCATTATCTTTTAGTTCTTTTATAAAAAGAAAAACATTATTTTTTTTATCGAATGTATGTAATCTAATAGCTATGCCCTGCTACCGCTGTCGCAGGCCAGATGCTTAAGTCGATGGGTCCTATTATCAGCCGCACGGCTAAGCACCCATCTCTTGTATCCACTAGTGGAAGCAATAAAGCAAACCCTGATAAAAGGAGTAACAGCCTTCATCGATAGCTGTGCCCAGAGGCTATAGTTTAGAGGTGAAAGCCGAGGATAAGGTGCCACCTTGGATAGATAAGGGATGCCTCGCTACATCTTGAATCCCTCTAAACTATCAAGTATAACGGGCGGCAATGTAAAAGGTAGCCTCACGGAGCCCACACAATGGGACACATCCTAAAAAACCATCCAGAGTCACAGAAAAAAGGGGAAGCCAAGGGGCACATGAAGCTGGTCCTCATCCACCACCTCGCCCGATCTGGCAACACCTTCGTCGAGAGAATCAAGGGAATCCAATCGCTGCCTAGGGGGAAAATGCCTTATCAAGTAACTTTCAATTACTTTAGGAGGAGGCTCTAATAGTTGCTTTATATCTTCTTGTAGCCACACCTGGAAAAAAAAAAGGCCGTTAGAGATGAAAACCGTGATTGGCTCTCTAAGAAAAAGTTAGGCGAAAGGATAGGGTGAAAACCTGGAAACAGGCAATCTGTTTTATGAAAAAATAAAATAAATAAAAGCAGTTGGATTGGGTTTGGTTCTTTCTAGGCAAAAGATAGGCACATGGGTCATGTGAAAATCCCCCCAAAGGGATGCATTTCCCACTAAGAAAAGCTAGCGTGAAAATTCACGAGGGGCGCGATACCTTTAAAACAATGACAAATGGCACCAAGAGTAATTAGAGGCTTCCAGTCGCGAGTTATGGAATCAGCGCGAAGGGAACCCGAGCCACGAATCATATCAGTGGAGGTTATCAAAGAAGGACATTGCGCCCCGACACCTAGGCCACTCGGATGAATGGTGTCACTCGCATTCCGCATAGCATATGCACATTCACGCGCATAACCTACCCCTGCATGTGGATTTAAATTTTGTAGGAAATATTGGCAGTGAAGGTTACCCAGAAAAGTGTCTCCAAAGCATTTAGGGAGTATTCAAAAAAAATAATAATAATAAATAAATAACTGTTCAAGTTTCTTTTTTTAGGGATCCCACCGTGACACGGCCCGCCTAGGGAACCAACAGATATTCCACCCCCAGCATGGATGACCGATGCGCAGTGACGAAAGTTTGAGGCACTATGTCCCCCACAGTATTTGTCAAGTAAGTTTCTGTCCCAAGCATTCTTGGAGCAGATGGGCTTGTGGGAGGAGGCCAACATGTTGTTAGCGGCCATAGGATGGATGGATTTCCTCGCACAAGCTTTCCTCACATACCCAAAGGTTGCTAGAGAGTTCCTGGCTACACTTAAGTACGGGGGGTCCTTGAGAGCAGACACAGATCCTGATGCCATATCATTTCAGGTCCAAAATATAGGACACGAGATGAGTCATCGGAATTTTGCATAGGCTATGGGCCTCCCGACTGGAGACAGTACATAGGTGCCGGACAAGGCTGAGTTGGCACGTCGACGGGAGGTGATCACAGTGCCATGGGCTCGTTATGACCGTAACACATCCAAGAGTACTTTGTTGGCCTCACAGGTGTACAGGTATGTGTGACACGCGCCGGACCAGCAAGGCCCTCTTTGAACCCTCTTTTAGGATTCGAGGGATTGGTTCGCGTCTTTTTGATCTTGGGTTACACGAGACATTTTGGAATCCCCTACCCAATAGAACATTGGGAGGTTCATCTAATCCCATGAAACCTTTAGGCACCTTTGAGGCATTTTGGAGTCTCCACCAAATTTATAAGAAATTGGGAAAGGTCATCTAACCTCGGGGGTCTTAAACCAAAGATGGTGTTCAGAACTTCACTTTTATTCATGCCTTAAGTTAAGTTTATAATTGAGTTTTTAACAGAACAAAATTTCATCTCTCATCTCACGCGATCATGCAATAAATTTAAAGCGCATTTCAATCACATCGAAAGGCCAGAAAGAAAAATCTGGGACAGAAAAATCCCCCAAAATAAAGAAAGCATAAATAAAATAAAAGGATAAACTTGCCCCAAAAATTACTTACAAGGGCCCAAATGAATAAATAAATAACTGCATCACAAGAAGAAGAATAATAAAATACATCATACATAAATCGAGATATTTATTGAATTTTAGGAACATTGGTTCCTTTGATTAATCTTAAAAAACTTGGAGAATTATTTTGAGCATTGATTGAGAAAATCGGGATGAGTGATCCCATTTTATGAAAATTAATTCTCCATTTGAAAGTAAAATTTTATTGATTAAAAATAGGACATTGGTTCATTTTATTAGAAAAATCCCAATTTTAATTATTGTAGAAAAACATGAATTTTCATAATACAAATGGATCCAAAATACATTTTACATGCAACATACAAAATAATAAAATAGGAAAAATACAACAATTAAAATAAATGCAAACCAAACTTTGAAGGCTTTTAGTGCTTGATTCTCCAACTCGGTCATGGATAACACTCAAATAAAAAGACAAGTATTATAACAAAAGAAAAAGAAAAATAAAATTAAGATTAGTAATTAAATAAAATACATAAAGTAAAATAAATTAAAAAATAAATAAATTAAAATGAAATACATAAAATAAATAAAGGACCCAATTAAAATTAAATAAAACTAACAAATATGTTAATTAGGCTTATCAAGTAAATAGAACAGATAAGTAAAAGACTTAAATAAATAAGTGAGAATGAATAAAATAATGATGTGTGAACCAAGTAAGTTGGAATTAAAGGAGAAAATGATGCAAAAGGGCCACTGTTCACGTGAATGCATGTATGAGAAAAGAAAATAAAACAAATAATTTTATTTAGTTGGCAAAATAGGATTATTGGGTTAAAAATGCAAAATTAACATGATTAAATTAATTATTTACATGTTAATCACAATAAACATAAATATTTACATGCCAAAAAGATCAATCAAAAATAAATTAATTAATTTGCATGTCAAAATTAATGAGAAACCAAAGCAAAATAAATTAATTACATGTTAAGAATGATAAGAAATCATAACAAAAGAAATTAATTGATTATATGTTAGGAATAAAATCAATAAAACAATATTTACATGAACAAAATAATAAAAAAAATAATAGAATAAGATAAATAAATAATTAGTTCGGAACCCAGAAAATTTACCCTCAGATTTGGATTCGATGAAATAATGATGATCTTCTTGGAAAATTCCTCAAACAAATGATTTAGCAATAAAATTAATTCCTTTTGTTTATGGAGAAAACAAAGAAATTAATTTGGATGCTTAAGAGATTGAAAATTGATTTGAAAATTAATTCTGTTTGTTTATGGAGAAAATAAAGAAATTAATTAGAATGATTAAGAATTGAAACTTGAATTTCCAATCTCAATTAATCCTTGTTAATGAAAAATAGAAGTCTAAAATTTTCTGAAGAAAAATCAAAGAAGAAGAAAAAAACCAGCTCTCAAAAATCTGATGTGAAAAATAATGGAGGATCTCCCTAGGTTTTTTTATCTCAAAATATTTATATGATGGAAAAATAAAACCCTAATTTTATTAGGAAAATAAATTTTATTTTAATTCAATTTTCTGCCCTTTTTAATGATAAAATCAGCTTTTATTTATTAATTATCAAAACAAATAATTTAGAATTTAATTTGGATTCAAAACCTCAATTTGGGTGAAAAAACACGTTTTGGGGCGAAAAACGGCGAAAAATGGCGAAAGTCGGCAAAATCTGGGAGGGGGCGAAAACGGGCGCGGAGCACCGCGGGAACGCGTGCAGCGCTGCACGGGAGCTAGCGTGGCGCTCCGTGCGCGTGCGCAGCGCTGGGAGCGCCCTCCCTCACCGCACCGCGGCTGCCGCAATGGTCCGAAATTTTTGTTTTTTAAAATTTTAAATTGAAACCTCTTGAGATAAAATTAATACTTTCAAACACATTTGTATTTTTTAATTTTTAAAATATATATTTTATATTTTTTTATTTTTTATTCTTTAAAAATCAAATTTTCATCAGAAAATCATCACTTCCAATATTTTTGCCTGCGAACGAGCATCTAATCATCATTGGATAACCCTGGTCTAGGTTGCCTCGGGACCCGGTGTCTACAGTATGTTCAAAGGGTCTTAGCTAGCAGTTATTTGGGCAGGATAGGTAGCCCCAGCGCCGTCAGTGCCGTAGAGGTTTGGAGCCTATGCGCCATTTGTAGACACCGGGTCCCGATACTGTCTAAGATTAGGATTACCCAATAATGAAAGCGTCGCCTATTCACAGGCAAACTGCCTCGCGCGCAGGGGCTGCTCGCGAGGCAGCCTGCCTCGCGCGCAAGGGGGGGCGCACGGCGCCCCCGCCTCGCGCACAGGGGCTGCGCGCGAGGCAGCCCGCCTTGCGCGCAGGGGGGCGCGCGGCGTCCCCCACCTCGCGCGCAGGGGCTGCGCGCGAGGCGCCCGCCTCTGCGCGCAGGGGGGCGCGCGGCGCCCCTCGCCTCGCGCACAGGGGCCTCGCGCGCAGGCGCCCCTGTGCGCTGGGGCAGCCTGCCGCGCGGGCAGCCCCGCGCTGCCGCGAGCGGCCTTCGTGATTTTTTTTTGTTATTTATTTATTTTAAATCTTAACGCAAAATTAATATATATTTTTTACTCCATCTTAATTTTAATTTCCCCAAAAATATATTTTTTAATTATTTTCCGAAAAACACATCTTTGACGAGGGAACGATCGATTCTCACATTTCTTCCCGAAAATCGGTCTTCTATCTCATCATCGGGTAATCCTGATCTTGGACTGCCTCGGGACCCGGTGTCTACACACACTAGCCAAAATATGCAACCATTTAAACATTCCCATCATTCATTAAACTTTAACCTCTATGCACAATTGGAAAACCATGAAATGGCAGAACACAAGGATGTTTGATCTCAAGAAATCAAATATCTTAACACATGTATAGATTATTTCACACAAAACAATTCCTAAGATAATTTTCACTCAACACTTATTTTAATAAACACTCAATCACTCAAGTATATAAAGGTTAGTGTTTTCCCTCATTCCTTGATTATGCCATTACATACCATAAGCTTGTAAGTAGTAAAAATCTCCACTACTAGTAGAAAGTAGTAAAGAGGATCAAAGGGTCTTAAAAAGGGTTGTAATGTGGCTTGGGTTAAGGTAGGAAACTTTTAGATTTAAGTAGCTAGTATTGTGTAGAGAAAAGCATCAATACAACATAGGAGATTTAACCAAAACAAAATATTAACAAGCATGATACTTTTAGTCTAATTCCCTTCTTAAAAATACAAACTTTCTGCTAGCTCTTAATTTCTTTACTTCTTTTTTTTTTCTATGATAGCAAGAGAATTTAGCATCGGTGCGTTTTACGCGCCATCCCATGTAACACCCCCATCGCCATCCCCGTTGGAAGGACGCCGACGGACGCGCTACCCGACGCTCACTCATACAGATATGCACATGCACAACACGGAAGTATACTTTTATACATAGCATACATACGAAAATATGGGTTAATTAAAAACTTACCTTGACTTACCTTGCGGAACAGACTGAACATGCAATAACTCACGCACATGCAGGCACTAAGCAAAAACATACACAGAAGCATACATATAACCATTCAACGGAAGCATAAGCGAAATAATGAAACAAAGGAATAACTAAACATAAAAACATACTAACTATTGCATTCCCAAAAGAAAACTCAAAATCAAAGCATAATTAATTACATATACAATACTACAGAATTACAAAAGCTGAAATACAGAAGCTGAACAAAATACAGGACTTCTAACTCCTACGTGGCCGACCTTGCAGAAGCGCGACTCGAACAGAACCAAACCTGCCACCTGCACGGAAAGGAAATCCATGCTAAGCGATAAACGCTTAGTGGGGAGAACACACAAGAGTATGGACGGCCATTCACAATGGTCGCCAAGGCAAAACACATTCAAATGGCAAATGCGGATATTCATAACATATAAATAATTAGGCTTGCATAATAAAGGCATTCATTTCAATACTCACAATTAAACCATAAACTCATGTCCAGGATAGACCAAAACAGACATAATACAATACACGTTACAAGTATCATCATGCTGAACTACATACTATATCACATGCATAAACCTACATGGGTAGTAAATATCAACATCTTACCGTGCGGAGTCACATGAGCTTTACACATGCAATTGACATAACTAAGTACCCATGCATGAACTGACAACCAAACTATCATGTTAATAATGCTAGCTAACCAACATACTTAGACATGCTAAACACACACACTAGTCAAATATCCAAAGGATAACATTTAGAGCATCACAATACCGCTGCACAACTCTAATATCTATTAAGCATCATGCAAAAACACTC
The DNA here is from genome assembly GCA_947683425.1 of Excoecaria cochinchinensis. Lineage (NCBI taxonomy): Eukaryota > Viridiplantae > Streptophyta > Magnoliopsida > Malpighiales > Euphorbiaceae > Excoecaria > Excoecaria cochinchinensis. The sequence goes on from CANTUQ010000034.1 coordinate 2,695,083, forward strand.
TGATAGCGAAGACTGAAGGCATAACCACTTAGCATTACATTCATATCATCATCATGCAAAAAGTACAGTAATCATCACATACTTACCATCACAACTGCTTCGGTTCACATGCTAATATATAATAAAACCACGCTTAAGTCACATACTTAAATAAATCAATCGGATCATTTCAAAGCATTCAGAAACTTATAACAAATTACATGACAAGTACGGATAATCATGTTAGACATAAAATCATACTTATAGAATACAGACATACATTCTAAAACCCAAAGTCACGTTTATGTACATATAAACTGATTCCTGAAATCCTTATCATGTTCATATAATAAAGCCATACAATCAGTATTTCATAATCATATTCATTCAGAAATAATTCGATATATATTACATCGATATACTCATTCAGATAATCCATTTATAGCCAAATCAGATCAGAGCAGTTCAAATAAACATTCAAAGAACACCTGCTGACTCTAGGTAGTGGATAACGAGTGTACAGACAGTACTTTCCCGGTACGAGCCGATTACAGACAGTACGTTACGGGTACGAATCGATTAAACCATTATACTTTAACTTTCACAGATATTTTCAAAATGGACCTTTAAAAAAGATCCAATACAGAAAAGGGTTCGCGAGGAACCAAACGGGGACCTGATCGGGGTCCAAACAGAACTATGGGCTGCAGCTAACAGACTCTATTAGGCATGCCTAACTATCCACTAGACTGACTCTCGCAGGTCATGCATAAAACAATTCACGCTTCGAATCGCATAACGCATAAATATATATACATCATGCATAAACTAGAGAATGATAGACATATAAATATGCTCGTAAAGTTGGCCATATATCATACAATTCTCAATGCAAAACATAATACAGTCAATACACTTTAACACTAAACAATGTTCTAAAGCATGTCAAGAATCAGGTATAGAAACACTATCTTGCCAATGATTATCAATACAAAATCCTAATCATGCGTTAGGTGAAGATAACTAAGTATAAATCATGCATAATCCAAATTACATTTAACATAACACATTGAGTTCCAAGGCTAAAGCATAACAATCTATTCAGACATCAACCATATTATTCAAATAAGTATAGCATAGCATAATATCAATCATACTTCATACAAGTCATATTATGGAGCATGCAAAAATTCCATCAATCATATTTTTGCAATACTCATCATACAAAAGCATGTTAGGAACACATGTGGAATCATATTATACCAAAGACCAAAGACGCATCATCTCAATCGGGGAAAAATACAATATAATCTTAAGCATGGCAAATTATTCCTAAAGAAGAAATAGACCAAAGATATGCGTAACGTAAATCACATTAAGACAGAACATGTCAGAGACTAAACAGTCAGAAAGTTAGCCTTCATATATCCTTTGCATTCAAAATATGACATGCAATAAAGATCACAACAATAAGCATATCTCAATCCAAACCATATAGTTAAAATCCCACAGTCATTTAACAGGATCACTATAATCCAAAACTTATTTCAAAATAGCACATATAGCTATCATAGATAACATATTATTAATACCAAATAAATTGGGATAATCAATCATATCAGCAAGGTAATATAGCACACAGTAAAGGAAAACACCATTAAAAAGCGTTTGGAAATCATTTTATAAAAACTTGTCGCTTGGGGAAAGAAAAACAGAAGCAAAATAGAAGAGTCCGGAGACCTGAGCAACCTTCACGTCACGTGAAGGTTGCTCACGTCGCGTGAGGATAGCTCACGCCTTGTGAGCATTGCTCACGCCTCGTGAGCAATTGCTCACGTCGCGTGAGCATAGCTCACGTAGCGTGAGCATTGCTCACCTAGCGTGAGCATGGCTCACGTCACGTGAGCATAGCTCACGTCGCGTGAGCCGCTTCCTTCTTCTTCCCCGCAATCGCAAACATGCAAATTTCCATCGTTTTCCAGAAATTCAAAGAACTCGATAGAAACCATCTCCAATCTAATTCAAAACACCACCAAAACTCATCTTACCTTTCAATCGATGTCCCAAACAGCATAAACAAGATAATTGCAACTTAATTCAACAATCAAATCAACCAAAATCATGCATAGACACAATTAATTCCTTCAAGAACATACACCCTAACAAATAACTGTAAATTCAAAACCCAAACACAGTACTTCCAATTTAATCCTATTCATGCATTACTAACACATTTACCCACATAATCATGTATATACACATTTCAAAACATAACAAATTCCAGAAATTAGATAATGCAAACACATTTACAAGCCTAGTGAGAAATAGGGCAGAGACATGCTGAAATTGAAGAACACAGAAGCCTCCAAACATTGCATGCATTCAAAACACTCCCAAACCTGGAAATGACGATCCAAAATCAAGCTTCAAGATCAACCCTCAATCCTTTCCTTGCCTTTACTTTGCTTCTTCATACAATCCAAAGCTTGCACAACAAAACCCACAAAGTCTTAGCCAAACCCTAACTGAAGTAAAACCAGGAAAAGATGAAGAAGAACAGTACGTAGAAACCTTAACCCAACTTACCTCTTCAACCAAAGTACAAACTCCACCAAGTCAAACACAACTCCAAGCAAAATGAGAAAGAAAGGAAAAGCAGAGAAAGGAGAAGAGAAGAAGAAGGGGAGGCGTGAGAGGAGAGAACGAACGGGAATGCAATCTGTGTTCCCTCTCTCTTCCTCTTTCCTTTCTTCTTTTTCTTCTTTCAATGCCCACCTAACAAGCCCACATGGAAGCTCTCAATTGGACCATAAAATCCACTCAAACTTTCCAAATCAAAGCACCATACTTGAGTCACACTCAATCATTTCCAAAACCACTCATATCCTACTTCCATACACCACAAACACACACTAGCACTTCTCTTCTTAACACACTTAATTAATTAATTTCCATTAAGTCCTTATTATCCAAATTCTCATACTCAAATTACTAAAATACCCTTCCGATCTCGACTTAGCATGCACAATCCGACCAGGGCTAATTTGGGGTGTGACATCCCACACATAAGCAATTTTAGATGTACATCTTGCTATTCCTACTTTTTTCTTTTCTTTTCTTTTCTTTTTATACTAGCATTTGTAACTCTAACTTTGAAAATAAGGGAATTTCAGTTGCAAATTTTTTACTAACTTCATGCTTTTCAATAACAAATATATCTCCCATGCTATATCAATCCTAATCCCTCCACAATAGGGTAATTAACAAGAAATATACCAATGTTTAAGCAAAAGGATATGGCTATATATGTTTAACAACAAAAATGGGCTATAAGCTCAAACTTGGCTACCTAAAGTCAAAAAAGGGTAAAGAAATTTAAAGCAAAAAGTGGTTAATTCTAAGTGCCCTTATCATATCCCATGTACAACCCTTACTAAAATGCAGTTTCAAAATTTACCAAAAACAAGTTCTGGAGGATATGGCATAATAAGGCTCTCATACAAAGAAAAATTAGTGTATAAGGCTTCAAAAGCTCGCATGGCTATAGGTCAAACTATCATAGGCAATAAATTGGCAAAACAATCTTTATTTACATGTAAAAAGATACCTAACTTAAAAAGAACCTACACCAAAGTGTTTTGCTAAGTCATACCCTTCACTATGTACAACAGAATGGTAAAGTAAAACAAATAATGAAAATGGTCAAAAAGTTACTATCTAGGCTAATGGCCAAATATATAAAACCTATACATGCTCTAATTCCCAAATAATTATCAAATACAAGCTCCAAAACAGAATGTTATTGTAAAACAACCTAAAACAATCTAAAACAATACATACCTAAATTTAACAATTCATGCAAAACACAAGCTACACTACTCATACATAAACAAGATTATGTATATATACATGCATAACAACAAAAACAAAACAAAACTTCCCCCCCCCCCCCCCCCCCACACTTGATGGACACAATGTCCCCATTATGTAAAAAGGAAAAAAACTAAAAGAACAAACGATCCTAAAAACACACAAAGGAACATAAGAATAAACAAAACTAAGAAAATGAATATAACGGGAGAAAAGTATATGAGACAAACTCAAAAACTCCCACTAGGGGAGCTTGGTGGAGATGGAGAAAGATCCACATTTTGCTTGCAGAAAAAACCGAGGAGCTTGCGACCCAAACTCTTCTGATTTTTAAGCATAGCCCGCACATCTGTTTCAAGCACATCCATTCGCGCTGCCATACTTTGATTGGCAGCCTCAATACTATCCAATCTTTGTAAAACCGGCTCCAAATCAACAGCAGTGCCACTAACATTCCTTCTCTCATCAGCATCAACACCAGCAGTCGCCTCGTCCTCACCCAAGGAGTCATGAGCATCAGCTGCTGAGGCTGATTCATTTGCCCTTTCATGTGGCACACTAGGTCCAGCCACACTAGGTTCAGCCCTACTAGGTCCACCTGCAAAACGATCAACAAACCTTGGGGGCCAAGCTCCCTTGGTTAAAATATTAGCTCTCCGCAAGTAGACAACATCAAGCAAAGGAATCGATTCATTTTCAGCCATGACAAAATTATTCAAATCACCCATACATCCCAAAATGATACCCATCACCATATGGCACATTCCCACTGATTTACTACGAGCAATAGATGCATGGTAAAGACCATCTAAAATGAAATCAATGGAATCAGGGGTTTTATGGGATTGCAATAGGTCTAAAACAAACAAATCCTTGGTTGGCACCTTGGTACTCTCTACCCTCCCATATATAGCATGACAAAGAAACTTATGAAAAAGCATCAATGCATTATCTTTGATTTGCCTGTTAGTAGAATTCTTATTATTAAAACGCTCTAATCCAGAAAGTCTATTCCAAACAGGTGAAGGTTGAAAAATATGGGAATCAAATCGTTTTCCTTTTAACGGAAAACCAAACCAAGAATGCAAATCATCATAGCTAAAGGTATAACTTACGCCCTGATGTCTAAATTTCATAGAATCCCTACGTTTATCCACATAATCTAGTGTGATAAAAAACTCTACAGCCCATTCTCTCCTCACAGGTAATGAGAAAGTGATAAATTTTCCCCATTTCATATATTTAAGAAAACTATTAATTTGATCATGCAAGCCCAACGTATTCAAAATTGCAAAATCTAAAGCCCACATACAAACATAAGTTTTCTTGGCAAAATATTGAAATTTTTCACCCTCTTCATCAGAAAAGATGGGAAAAGGACAATCATCCCTATTTTGAAAGAGAATGGATGCAGGGGTGGAATCTTCATCTTGTGTGCTTGACTCTCCCATAGGCCTCTTTCCCTTGCTCTTGTCTCCAACATGCTTAGTCCTTACCATCGTAAAATCGTTTTACCACTTGATGAACAAAATAAAAGTAAAAATAAATAAAATAAAAGAGCAAGAAACTAGAGAAGAAGAAATACGTGATTTGCGTGAGGTAGTTGGAGAGAATCGTGAGGAAGATTTTGAGAGAGAAGAGAGAAATTAAGTAGAAGAAAACCGAAAAGGCAAAAGAAATTAGAAAGAAAGAGTAATTAGGGTAGATAAAAGGGAAGTTAAGGAAATAAATGAGATCCCAACGGTTAGTTTGACCAACAAATTCAAAATCAACGTTCTGTCGCGACGTCGCAACATCGTCGCAATCGCGACAGAAGCGAATTGATAAAGCCCTTATCGCGATATACGTCACGTCATCATGACAATTGATTCCCGCTCTCCATCGCGACCTCACGACATAGTCGCGTTCGCGACAGAAAGAAAATTGAAAAATAAAAAAGGAGCTGTCGTGATGATATTCACCGTCGAGCCGTCGCGATGAAAACTTATAAAACACCTTCCCCCTCTGTCGCGCTCGCGACAGAAAGAAAATTGAAAAATTAGATTTCCTTCCCTTTCAAAAACATAACAAATAAACATATAAAATAAACTTACAAACTAAGATCATCTGTAGAACACAAAGAATTACATTAGTACATACAAATATCACACATAGAAAATAACAAATAATTAAAAAGAAAAATACACCAAGTAACCTTTAAACAATTTTCAAAGAAAGAAATGAAACCTCCCTTCCATGAAATGTTTCCTCTAAATAAACCTTACATCTTTGACCATTGGCTTTAAATAACTCCCCTTTTCCATTTTTTAGCTCTAAAAACCCTTGATCAAAACCTTGGGTGACTTCAAAGGGTCCACTCCACCTAGATCTTAATTTTCCCGGGAAGAGTTTCAATATAGAATTATACAATAGAACCTTGTCCCCAATATTAAAATTTTTAATCTGTATATGTGCATCATGCCATTTTTTAGTCCTTTCTTTATAGAGTTTAGCATTTTCAAATGCAAGAAGTCTCAATTCATCTAGCTCATTTAATTGTAAACATCTTTTGACACTTGCATCTTCAAGATCATAATTCAAAGTTCTAATGGCCCAATATGCTTTGTGCTCTAACTCCACAGGTAAATGACACGCTTTTCCATAAACCATCCTATATGGTGTCATACCAATTGGTGCTTTGAATGATGTGCGATATGCCCACAAAGCATCATCTAATTTATGTGCCCAATCCTTTCTAGAAGTAGAGACTGTTTTTTCTAATATCCACTTTAACTCCCTATTGGACACTTCCACTTGACCACTTGTTTGTGGGTGATATGGTGTAGCTACCCTATGATGAACACCATATTTATGCAATAAAGAATCAAAAGAACGGTTAATGAAATGCTTACCTCCATCACTTATGGTGGCTCTTGGCACTCCAAATCTTGAGAAAAGCTTCTTCAAAAATTTGATCACCACCTTTGAATCATTGGTAGGCGTGGCTTTAGCTTCAACCCATTTTGATACATAATCAACTCCAACCAAAATGTAGTTTTGACCAAAAGAAGTAGGGAAGGGACCCATAAAGTCAATCCCCCATACATCAAACACTTCAACTTCCAATATATTATTCAAAGGCATCTCATCTCTTTTCCCAATATTACCAGCCCTTTGACATTTATCACATTTGGCTACATACATCTTTGCATCATGAAATAAAGTTGGCCAAAAGAATCCACATTCAAGCACTCTAGATGCAGTTTTATTGGCACCATTATGACCCGAATACAATGCAGTATGACAATGCATCAAGATGTTTTGATAATCCTCCTCACTTACACAACGACGAATTATACCATCCCTACCTATCTTAAACAAGTAAGTTCTTCCCAAAGATAATTTTTAACATCACTAAAGAATTTCTTCTTTTGTTGCCATGTCAAATTTTCAGGTACAATTCCAGCAGCAAGATAGTTAGCAAAATCAGCATACCAAGGTACATGCATATTCAAAATTGACATCAATGCTTCATCCAGAAATGATTCATTAATTTCAATACCATCACCTAAAGTTTGTTCATTGCTTTCTATCCTAGACAAATGGTCAGCAACAAGATTTTCACTTCCCTTGTTGTCTTTAATTACAAGGTCAAACTCTTGCAATATCAATACCGAACGAATCAACCTAGGTTTAGCATCTTCTTTGCAAATAAATACCTCAATGCAGCATGATCAGTATAGATTATGACTTTAGATCCCAACAAGTAAGATCTAAACTTGTCACATGCATAAACCACAGCTAACATTTCTTTTTCAGTTGTTGTATAATTAACTTGAGGAGGAGACAAAGTATGACTTGCGTAATAAATCACATGCAAATTCTTACCATGTCTTTGACCTAATACACAACCCACAACAAGATCGCTTGCACCACACATAATCTCAAATGGCAATTCCTAATTAGGAGCAGCAATAATAGGAGCACTTATAAGGGCCTTCTTCAAAGTATCAAAAGCATGCATACATTCTTTAGAAAATTCAAAAGAAACATCCTTAACTAGCAAATTAGTTAAAGGTTTAGCAATTAAAGAAAAATCCTTTATAAATCTTCTATAAAATCCAGCATGTCCAAGAAAAGATCTTACCCCCTTAAGTGTAGTGGGTGGAGGTAACTTCTCAATTAATTCCGTTTTTGCTCTATCAACCTCAATACCCCTACTTGAAATTTTTTTCCCTAAGACTATCCCTTCATCTACCATAAAATGGCATTTCTCCCAATTAAGAACTAGGTTAGTTTCTTCACACCTAGCTAAAACTTTGTCTAAATTTTTTAAACAAAGCTCAAACTAATCCCCATATACAGAAAAGTCATATATTAAAACTTCCATTATATCCTCTATCATGTCTCCAAAAATTGAAGTCATACACCTTTGAAATGTGGCTGAGGCATTACAAAGCCCAAAAGGGGGTTGATTTCGCCCACGGTCACTCAACTTATCACTTATCGCGCAAAAGTAACCGACTTTTTTTTTCTTACTTAAATGTCACTGAACTTTTAACATTTTTGCAAAAAAATCATGTTGACCGCAATCCGGCGAGGACTCTCGCCGGATTGATGACATGGCATGCCATGTCAGAAACTACATGTCGTTAAACAATATTTCCAACAAATGCTACATTTAAATCAATTTCACTCACGGTCACTAAACTTATCATTTATCGCGCAATAGTAATCAACTTTTTTTTCCAACTTAAATGTTACTGAACTTCTAACTTTTTTGCAAAAAAAGTCATGTATTTACTATTCGTCGCCACGTGTTATATGCCATGTCATCAATCCGGCAAGAGTTCTCGCCGGATTCCGGTATACATGACTTTTTTGCAAAAATGTTAGAAGTTCAATGACATTTAAGTAAGAAAAAAAAAGTCGGTTACTTTTGTGCGATAAGTGATAAGTTGAGTGACCATGAGTGAAATTGACCCCCCAAAAGGCATTCACCTATAAGCAAAGGTTCCATAAGGACAAGTAAATGTGGTTTTCTCTTAGTCACTAGGGTAGATAAAAATTTGGAAATACCCTGAATATCCATCAAGAAAACAGTAATGAGAATGGCCAGCAATTCTTTCTAGCATTTGGTCAATGAATGGTAAAGGAAAATGATCCTTTCTAGTGGCCAAATTAAGCTTCCTATAATCTATACACACCCTCCAACCTGTGGTGGTTCTAGTTGGAATTAAATGTCCATTCTCATTCCTCACTACCGTCATACCCCCCTTCTTTGGAACACAATGTATTGGACTCACCCAATCACTATCCGAAATGGGATAAATGATTCCAGCATCAAGGAATTTAATAACTTCTTTTTTCACTACCTCTTTCATATGAGGATTAAGCCTCCTTTGTCTATCAGCCTTTGGTTGATAGTCATCTTCCATATTTATCCTATGCATGACAACATTAGGACTAATACCCTTCAAATCAGATATTTGCCATCCAATACTTTTTATCCTTTTTCTAACAACTTCTAATAATGCATGCTCTTGTTCTTTATTGAGTTTATTAGAAATAATAATAGGCAAAAGTGTACCTCAAATGATTTGGTAGTTCCTTTAGATAAACATTTGGAGGACTTACAATTGAAGGTGGCAAAGGTGCTTCATTACGATAAAGAGGTCCACTTCTAAAGCTTTCTTGCTCTACCTCTTCATGAACTTCCTCTTCCATTTGGACTTCCTCTTCATCTGCATTTTCTAATACTTCCACAACACGCGCATTAATGATATCTATTTTCATGCACACATTTTCATCCATTGGGTATTTTAGTGCCTTATCCATTTGATATTCAACACTATCATCCCCTACTCTTAAGACTAATGTGCCCTCATAGACATCAACTAAAGCTCTACCAGTCCTCATGAAAGGTCTACCCAATATCAAGGGACATTTCTCATCATATGCAAAATCTAAAATGATAAAATCAGCAGGCAAAATAAATTTATCCACTTTTACAAGCACATCTTCAACTATTCCATATCGTTTCTTAATAGATTGATCAGCTAATTGCAAAACCATGGAAGTAGGTTTAACATAATCTAAACCCAACTTTTTAAAGATAGAATAAGGCATAAGATTTATACTTGCCCCCAAATCACATAAGCACTTAGGAAACTCTTTATCCCCTAAGGTACATGGAATGGTGAAACTACCATTATCTTTAAGTTTTGTAGGCAAATTATTTGTGATTATGGAACTACATGCTTCAGTCAATGCAATAGTGGATATATCATCCCAACTTCTTTTCTTAGAAATTAATTCTTTAAGAAATTTTGCATAGTTAGGAATCTGTGATATGGCCTCAATAAAATTCAAATTTATGTGCAAATGCTTCAATTTATCAATAAAAGATTGAAATTTCTTATCTTGGTTTTGTCTCTTTAGGCGTTGAGGAAACGGTGGGCAAGGTTGAAATGCCTTAGGAAAATCAGCTTTTGAAGTCCCCTCTGTCGCGACCGTGATAGGTGTCGCGCTCGCGACAGAATGCTCTCCTTCCACTAGCTTACTCGCAACAGATACCGCACTCGTGACATTGCTCAGCTTCTCCTCTGTCGTGATCGCAACAGGAGTCGCGCTTGCGACAGAAGAGTTATTTTTCTTTCCATTTTCCTGAAATTCTCCATTCTTGTTAGTAATAACAAATTCATTGGTGTAAGATTTACCTGACCTCAAATTGATGGCTTTTAGATGTTCCCTTGGGTTCTCCTCCGTATTACTTTGTAAAGTACCTTGTAATCTTGAGGGTGAAGCCTTTGCTAATTGCCCAATTTGCACTTCTAAGTTATGAATGGATGAGGCTTGATTATTTGTAATTTGATCAAACTTATTTTCTAGCCTCTTTTGGTTCTCCTCTTGTGAGTTAAATTTCATATTAATCCCCTCTAAGAACCTATCCATTTTAACCTCTAAGGCCCCAAACCTATCTTGAGGTGGTTGAAAACTTACTCCTTTATTTTGATTACTATTATTCCCCCATGAAAAATTTGGATGGTTCCTCCATCCAGGGTTATATGTATTGGAAAATGGGTTACCTCTTCCTTGCCCTTGGATAAAACTAACTTGCTCCTCCGTATTATTTATGCCCAAATTACATACCTCACTTGGATGTCATTGTTGTCCACAAATATTGCATCTATTTGGTTGACTACCTCCCATACCCAAATTATTGAGTTTGTGAGTCAATGCTTCCACTTGAGCTTGTAATGCAACCACTAAATCAAGTGCATGAACTCCTCTCACATTAGTAGAACTTGAATCTCTACTTCTCTCGGTAGGCCGCATACAGTTGTTCATGGACATCTCCTCCAACAATTCAAATGCCGTTTCGGTAGTTTTTCGCATCAAAGAACCTCCAGCAGCAGCATCAATAGTCCCTCTTGTGGTAGGGTTAACTCCATTATAGAATGTTTACATCAACAGCTCTCTTAGCAAGTTATGGTGTGGACACATCCTTTACAATTCCTTGAATCTTTCCCAAGCCTCATATAATGATTCATTATCATTTTGAACAAATGTAGTAATATCCTTTATGATTTTTTCAGTTTTGGCTAAGGGAAAATATTTTGATAAAAATGCTTGGGCCAATTGGTCCCAAATAGTTATAGATCCCCTTGTTAATGAATTCAACCAAGCCTTTGCTTTATCCTTCAAAGTGAATGGAAAAAGCCTAAGCTTGATTGCATCAGCCGAAACACCATTGATCTTAAAGGTATCACAAATTTCAAGGAAGTTGGCCAAATGAGCATTTGGATCCTCAATTGCCAAACCATAAAATTGTATACTATTTTGAATCATTTGTAAGAGTGAAGGCTTAATTTCAAATTGATTTGAATTTACCGTTGGTCTTACCACTCCTTGTTGAGCACCACTCAAAGCAGGTGTGGCAAAGTCCATGAGTCTTGGTGGATTTTCTTCAGCCATGATAATTGATCTCCTATTTTTGTTCTTCTTTCTATTTGACTTCCGGTTACTTGACAAGAATCTTTCAATTTCAGGATTTAAAGGCTCAAGCTCTTCTTGTGAACTTCTTGTACTAGGCATGAACTTCTAAATCCTGTAAAACCAAAAACAAAACACAAAGTTAAATTAAACACACAAACAAATTAAAACAAAACAAAATATTGTAATCCAAAATCATACATCAATGTTCATAATAGCAAACAATCGTTCCCCGGCAACGGCGCCAAAAACTTGTTGAGCATTTTTTATATATGCTTATTGACCGCAAGAATACGGTGTACCGCAATAGTACTTAAGATGTCGATCCCATAAGGAACGTTTTTACACACTATTACTAATTGATTTTAATCTTGTTTACAATGATAAAATGATGGAAAAGTGATTCTAAACTAATCTAACATGTAAACTAACTAAATCGAATTTATGAGAATCCAAGAAGATGGAAAAGATTAATGATGCTAAGTATAAAGATGGAATTTGAATTAATTGTTCTTAATGATTTTAACATTCTTTTCTTGCAAGCCAAGTTGAATAAATTTCCTACTTACTTTCTCAATATAAATAGGACTGCCTAAAACATACACATATAAGTCTAATTCCAAACTTCCATTTAAGAACTAGATTATTAAACATGCAAATCTTAAGAATAAAACACAACCTATAACAACCATTTCAATATTATAATTTCTCAAATAATATCTTGATGATGAATTTCCAATTAGATATAAGAATGAACTCATTTCTCAATCAAACTCAAACTTATAATGATCATAAATAATGTGCTAATGAGAAATTCTAGAAGTAAGAACACTTGAATTAATATAAACAATGAAATATTTGATATTAAGTACTCAAGTTCAGAATTTACATCACAACAGTTACAAAGAAGAATTAAAACATAAGAATTGAAGAAGGAGATTTCTCAACCCTTTTCTAGTCACCAATTGTAGTCTTCTTCTTTGTATGTTATCTTCTCTTCAACACATAAACTCAACTTAAGAAAAACTAAAGAAAAACTATTCTAACTTACAGAAAATTATTCAAATGTTCAATTCTCTTTTTTCTATATCGAAATTACAGTTAGAAATAGTATTTATAATATCAACTCATGTCCCTTCAGATGCCCTTCTATAAAGGTTGTAATTGTTGGCGGAAAGGTACAACTTTTCAAGTTCAAATTTGAACTTTAGTGTCTAACGGATCTCTCTGTCGCGATCGCAACACCTGTCGCGCTCGCGACAGAGCAAGCCTTCATTTTCGCTCGCCTTTCCTCGTGTGTGCCTTCTCCGCGCCCTATCGCGACGTCGCGACACCTTCCCTTGGTCGCGATAGCTTCTCTTCTTCTCTTTTTCTCTTCTTTTCTTGATCTTCCCTTAGCGCGCTCTGTTCCGCTAGCGCCGCCTGTCGCGCTCGCGACAGAGGCTTTTCTACCTTAGCTCATTTCTTCTTCTTTTCTCCATTTTCCTACTACATACAAAACTCAACAAAACACATAAAACATACCTAATTCCAACAAATAAAAACACTTAAAACATTACTTCTAACCACAAAATATAGACTAATTATGAGCTATTTAAGCTCATATAAAATACCTAATGGCCGAAACTCATTGGTATACGCATTTTGAGAGGCATTCTGCTGCTAGATTGTTGCCGTGCACTATGCGAATTCATCGGGTCCCTTATTGACCCATGAATTAAGCCCACCTAGGGAAGAGACTTATTGGCCTCGTGTGTGGGGGTTAAAAGGTTGGAAGGTTCTACTTGCCTGTATGTGGTTATGGAATGCTACATAGATCACAACCATGCTTCGTATATGTCATTCATGCATCATTCTTACAACGTGAGCTGTACAACCATCATAGATTCATCCGGGTGGTCTAGGAATTCTAGTGGACGACTAGTTAAAAACCTATAATTTGAGTTGACAGAGTTAGCGCTAATATCGGGCTCAGATTGGGAAGAAAGCTCAGAATTGTCTTCAGAACAATCTTCAGGGTCCATAATGGCAGATTTACCATAAGAAACTAGTGCCTTGACAGCATAGGACCTAGACAAAAGGCTTGAGGATTTTAAGAGGAGGATATTAGCCATGATGGGGAACATCGTAGCTCAAATGGCACCAAATGTCGGGTAACCACCTGTGGCCCCTGCTGTGGAACAAGTCGAGACACTTGTTGTGGGGGAAACTCCTATAGCTACCGCTACGGTGCAACAACCAGTGGTTCAACCCAAAGCACCGGCATCAGCCGAGCAAAGAAGAGTGGGGATCCCTTACCCAAGAGAGGACTTCATAGTGGAGGAGGAGGATGAACTGGTAATACCTCAGACCATGAGAAATAGGGTCCCTAAGGTAGAGGACGATGTGGTGAAGAAAATGGAGGAAAAGATTGAGGCAATCACGAGCCTACTGTCAGCCGGGAAAGGGGTTATCCCCAAAGACATAGATCTTAGGGAGGAAGAACTATTGCCCCATAGCTTTAAGATGCCGGATTTGCTAGAATTTGATGGTACTTCAGACCCTTCTGCGCACATTAAGCAATATGCCTTGAGCATAAATGGCATGGGGCTGACAAAGAAGCAAAAGGTGGAATATTTTTGGCTCAATCTGACAGGGCCTATAATTGATTGGTACCATGGGTTGGACAGGAGGTCCAAGGAAGATGGGACCTACTAACGGAGGAGTTTATGAGGCAATATGACTGTAGCACTAGGATGGAGGTAACGCTACAAGATCTTGAGCTCTTACAACAGAAGCATGGTGAGTCCTTCCATGACTATCTCACTCGATAGAGGAATCGGGTGATAGAGATGAAAAGGAAGCCCGATACGTCGAACCAGAACAGGCTGTTCATTAGGAACACAAGCCCGTACTTGAGGGAAGGGCTTCAGATGAAAGGGCTTAAGGATTGGGAGTCCATGAAAGATATTGCCATAGAAGCCGAAGGAGAGTGCTTGGCAAAGAAAAGCAACAATGACAGTTTCCCTAGGAAAAACTATGGACCTCAAGGGGGAAGTAAGTTGAGTGGTGCCAAAAGCAGCAGTAATCGAGTTGGCAAGATAGCGAAAGTTTCAGCCACTGAGGCAAGCCAAAGACAATACTCAAATCTAGGAAGGTCATTATCCTAGGTTTTAGAGAAATTGATGAAAAAAGGGATACTTCAGCAATTGCCAGCTAGGCCGGCTAAGAATCATGGCCAGCCGAACCACAGGGGGGATCAATATTGTGCTTTTCACCAGCATACCGGCCATCTCACATAGTAATGTAGGACTTTACGGGATCGAGTTCAGGACCTGATTGACAGCAAACAGATCTCTAACCCCAAAAAGAGAGAGAAGAACAAGAAAGCTGGGTATAACGCTATTCCCCCGCTCATCTTTATGATAGGCTCTAGCCTACCAGAGTGGTATGTACTGAGGCACCTTTATGGCAACGACTATGTGGTTATTATTCGCCCCGAGCAGGGGGCCAGTGAAGAGAAACCTTAAGTTGGCATGATAGAGTGTTGGGATTCGACTAGTGAGAGCGAGGTTGAAGAGGTCGACGAGCCGAAAAACTTATGGAACTCTGCGAAGGTGCAGGCCGTCACTCAAAGTGGGAGAGTGGTACCGGAGATTGAGAGATAGCAGGACCTAATACCCCCAATTGTGGAGCAAGAGCCGGAAGAGAACTAGATTTTAAAGCAGTTAAGGAAGACGGTAGCTCAAATATCGGTATGGGACCTACTGAGGCAGTCTTCGAGCCACAGGCAAAAGCTAGTGGAAGCCTTGTGCGAGTCAACACTCACCACCACTATTTCACCCACTGAGTTGCTAGATATGGTAAAAGGGGCATCCGGAGGGAATTTGGTCTACACTGACTTACCAATCGAGGGTCGCAATCACAATCACCTGTAGACACCGGGTCCCAAGGCGGTCCAAGATCAGGATTACCCAATGATGAAAGCGTCGCCTATTCACAGGAAAAAATGTCAAAAATGATATTTCTCTTGTCGAGATCCTCATTTTTTTAAATAAAAAATAGATAAATAAATATATTTATAATAAAAAAAATTATAATTATAAAAAATTATATTAAAAAAATTAAATTAGGAAGTGTTATTTTTATATATATCAAAATCTTTGATTAATATATATATATATATAAGGAATTAAATTAATAATTAAAAGTAATAAAAAAAATTGATTAAAAGATAAGAAAAAAAAGAGAAAAATGTGTAAATGAATTTAAAAGGGGAAAAGGGCATGTGGAAGTGAAGAAAAGGCTTTTGCAGGAAGAAAAGGCTTTTGGGGTCTTCTCTAAGGTTACACTGAAGAATAAGTATCCATTGCCTAAGCTAAAAGACCTATTTAATCAGCTGAAAGGAGTTGGGGTCTTCTCCAAGATTGATCTACGATCAGGGTACTACCAACATCGTGTGAAAGATGTAGATGTCCCAAAGACTGCTTTTAGGACTCGGTATGGCCATTATGAGGTCCTGGTGATGCCATTTGGGTTGACTAATGCGCCTGCGACTTTTATTGATTTGTTGAATAGGGTGTTTCGGCCATGTCGACCAATTTGTCGTAGTATTCATCGACGAAATATTGGTGTACTCAAAGGATGAAGGAGAGCATGAGGAGCATTTGCGGATTGTACTTTAGATTTTGAGGGATCATCAATTGTTCGCAAAGCTCAGTAAATGTGATTTTTGGTTTAAGGAAGTATCTTTTTTGGTCATATTGTTTCTTTCAAAGGTATTAGAGTTGATCCATCTAAGATAAAGGCGATAGTGAATTGGAAACCGCCTTGGAATGTGCCTGAAGTGAGAAGTTTCTTGGGATTAACAAGCTATTACTGATGGTTTGTGAAAGTATTCTCTGTTATTGCTTTGCCTCTCACTAGGTTGCTTCTGAAAGGAGTTAAATTTGAGTGGATAGACAAATGTCAAGCCACTTTTTAGCAGTTGAAAGGAATGCTTGTTGACGCACCTGTACTTAATCAACCTATTTCGGGTAAAAAGTATACCATATATAGTGATGCTTCGAGATTTTATCTTGACTATGTACTGATGCAAGATAGAAAAGTGATAGCGTATGCGTCAAAGCAGTTGAAGCCTTATGAATGGAATTACCCGATGCATGATCTTGAATTGGCTGCAGTTGTGTTTGCTCTGAAGATTTGGTGCCAATATTTGTATGGTGAGAACTGCAGAATATTTAGTGACCACAAAAGCCTCAAATATTTGCTTACACAGAAAGAGCTCAATCTGAGGCATTTCAGAGGAGAACCTCATAATCCCCCAGAGGCATAAAATTCAAAAGCAATTCTAGGGGGCACCGATCCTGCTGCAACTTACGACCAAACCGGCTGTCGCCTCTGAATCCACTCAGATAAATTCTTATCCTGCATTCCTGCATACATTTGCATCTCATGTGCATGCTCACCTTTTTTCGTGCGTATTTGGCTTTCTAAGTCTTGCAGAAAGAGAGAACCGACAAAAGGCAAGTGACGACATCGATCAAAACACCAATCCAACTAACCGAAGACCTCTCAGGGGGCGATCAACCGAAGACCTCTAAGGGGGCAGCCAACCATCAGAAGACCTCTCAGGGGGCAGCGAACCGAAGATCTCTTAGGGGGCAATCAACCGAAGGCCTCTCAGGGGGTAACCGGCAAACCGAAGACCTCTCATGGGGCAGCCAACCATCAGAATACCTCTCAGGGGGCAGCGAACCGAAGACCACTTAGGGGGCGATCAACCGAAGACTTCTTAGGGAGCAGCCAACTAACCGAAGACCTCTCAGGGGGCGATCAACCGAAGACCTCTTAGGGGGTAGCCAACCATCAAAAGACCTCTTAGGGGGCGGCAAACCGAATACCTCTCAGGCGGCGATCAACTGAAGACTTCTCAAGGAGCAACCAACTAACCGAAGACCTCTCATGGTGCGATCAACTAAAGACCTCTCAGGGGGCAGCCAATCATCAGAAGACCTCTCAGGGGGCGGCAAACCGAAAACTTCTCAGGGAGCAACCAAGTAATCGAAGACCTCTCAGGGGGTGATCAACCGAAGTCCTCTCAGGGGGCAACAAACCGAAGACCTCTCAGGTGGTGATCAACCGAAGACTTCTCAGGTAGTAGCCAACTAACCGAAGACCTCTCAGGAGGCGATCAATTGAAGACCTCTCAGTGGGCAGCCAACCATCTGAAGACCTCTCAGGGGGCAATAGGCCAACCAAAGACCTCTCAGGGGGCACCACCTCAGAAAAGATAACACGCCAATAATATCGTCAAGTCTGGAAAAGCGACCGCCTCAGGTACATGTCTCTTTTTCTTTTTTTCTGAATTTTGGGTCACCCAGGAACCTAAGTTCTAGGTTCCCCAAAATTGGGGGCAACTGTAGACATCGGGTCCCGAGGCGGTATAAGATCAGAATTACCCGATGATGAGAATGATACTTGCCACAAGTAAAGGTGTCAAAGATGATGTCTTCCTTGTCGAAAATTCCCTGTATTCCTTTAAAAAGAAAAAAAATTAGTAAAAATAATATATTCTCAATCCAAAAATTTTGCATTGTTACTTTTTTTTTTTATTATTTATTTTTATTTTATTTTGTAGTTTTTTTCATGTGCCACGCGTGTGGGCCATGCCCGCGTGAAGGCGACGTGTGCCTGCAGGCTCACACGCTGAGAGGGTTGTGCGGGCCTGCGGGCGCGCGTTGCCTGCTGCGAGGCGCGCGCCCCTGGGGCGCTTCTCGCCTGCCGAGGGGCACGCCCATTGCCCATGGGGGCGCGAGTCGCGGGGTTCCACCAGCGGCCATTTTGGCCTTGCGCGGTCGTTTTCGTTCTGTGTGACATGTGATTTCGCAGTCTGATTTTCCCGTTTCTTTCACCATTTAGTGCAATTTTCGGGTAACCAAAAATAAAAGAACAATTTGTATTTTCCCATTTTGGGACAATCCAGAGCATCAAATGGGGAGTTGGTCCTCATTTCTCAGGGGCTGCATTTTTACACAAAAGGAAAAAGGAGTTTTCTCTAAAGGTTTTGGGGCAGCCGAAAGTTTTTAGAAAAAACATTCAGATTTTTTTTCTTAACTCTAGTTTTCTCTTCTTCCTTTTTCTTCAAGGAATTTTCTAGTCGGAGATTCATCTCCAGAAAGGAAAACCAATTTCCTTTGTTTTGTATTACCTTTCCAAAAATAGTTTCTTGAGTTTTATTTGTTTAAAACTTGATTTTTTTCTCAAATATTCTCGTATTTATCACCATAAAAATCGACAAGGAGGACGGATCAAGGCATCCTATTTTTCGATCTATAAATTATGAGGGTAAATATTTTTGGACCCGTTACCATTTAATTTTATTTATCATTTATTGTTGTTAATATTGTTATTTTTGTTGTTATTACCATGCTTATTATCCATTTCTAGCATTTTTAATGGTTTTGCCACTGTTGATATGTTGTTTGTGGTGTTGATTGGATTATTATCATTATTATTATTTTATGTTGTTAATATTATTAGCATTTTATTCCATGTATATTTTATATTATCATTATTCATCATTATCATTTTATTATTATTACTATTATTATTATTATTATTATTATTATTATTATTATTATTATTATTATTATTATTATTATTATTATTATTATTATTATTATCCATTTGCTATTATTTTATGTATACTTGTTTTATATCATTATTATTATTATCATTTCACATTGTCGTCATTATTATTATTATTATTATTATTATTATTATTATTATTATTATTATTATCATTTTATTTTGCCATCCTTCGTGTTATCATCCTTGTTTTTGGCACGATTTATTTTTAATCTCATCTTGCATGTAGATTGTTTGTTCATTAAATTAATTTGCCCAATATTTATTTACTTGATTAATTTTTAGAACTATTACTAATATTTTTTATATTATTTTTTATCTGAGATTTAATTTGAGCCGCATTGTGTGAGCATTCCTGTGACCTCCCGGATGGGTCACCACGCATAGTAGACCGCGTCGCTTGGTGAGACCTCCTTATTTCCCTCATTTTTGTTGTGTTTGTTTGCAAGTAAATATTTTATTTATGCACGCGTGAGATAAAAAATGACAAAAATACTTTTATAATTAAATTGGAATTTTTACTAATAAAATTGGGACCAATGTCCCTCATCTTAGCCAAGAAATGTAAAATATCACAATAAAACGAAGAGTTTCTTTTTCTCCAAAATGGGATCACTCATCCCGGTTTTTCAAACTAGCAATCAATTAACTCTTCGATCCCTCTTCAAAATAAGCGTGAAGGAACCAATGTTCCTAAACCAAATGTATACCCCAATTTATGTATGTTTTTCTTATGTTAGTTTTTATTTGTTTGTTTAAATTCATGTTCATACATTTTGGGCCCTTGTAATTAATTTTGGGGCAATATCATTTAGTTTCTTTTTGGGATTGTATTCTATCCCAATCTATGTTTTTCAATCTTCTTTTATTTGGGGTTGTATTCTGCCCATATTTCTCTTGTAATTGTGTGCTTGACGTGTTTATTGCTTTCTTTTATTTATTTACTGCTTCCTTTATCACTTTCCTTTATTGCTTTTGAATGCTTGCAATGCACTTTTAATTAAATGCATCAATCGTGTGAGAGGAGAGATAGAATTTTAGGAAGTTAAAAACTCATTTATAATTAACCAAAACATAAATAAGAGTGAAGTTCCGAACACCATCTCTGGTTTAGACCGTAGAAGTTAGATGACCTTTCCCAAGTTCTCGTAAATTGGGTGGCGACTCAAAAATACCTCAAAGGTGCTTAAAGGTTCCATGAGGCTAGATGATCCTTTCCAATATTCTATTGGGAAGGAGTCATCCAAGATGTCTCATTGCACCCAAGATCAAAAAGATGCGAACCAATCCCTCGAATCCTAAAGCGGGTTCAACGAGGGCCATTGCTAGGTTCGGCGGGCATCACAGCGTCCCATGAGAGACGATCCTAGTAGGGACCAGAGCCTTTACTACTCCTTTCACAGGGACAAAGGCCATTAGACGAATGATTGTCGCCAGCTGATGCGAGAAATCGAGTATTTAGTCCGAAACGGTAAGCTCGGACAGTTTGTAAAGGATAAAAAAAAAGAGGGGACGAGATAGGTCTCCATCACCATGAAGGCAACGCAATGGAGCTAGTTCAAGTAAAAAGGCTCCAGTCGGGGTGATCCACGTCATTGCAGGGGGCAAGCATTATGATGTCTTTGAGGAGTCTAGGAAGCAAAAGGCAAAGGAGGTATTTTCCTTGGGGGCCGGCCATAGCACAGGGGGCTATAAGGTAACATTTTTTGAGGCAGATAAAGCCCATGTTTGGACACCTCACACCAATTCATTGGTTGTGGAAGCCCTGATACAAGATTATTTGGTCCAGAGGATCTTGGTAGATACAGGGAGTGCGGTGAATCTTATCACCTTGCAGGCCTACAAAGTATTGGGAATATCAACCAATAAGTTAGAAGAGTGTCCGCCCCGCTCATCGGTATAGCTAGGCAACCGGTCAAAGTGGAAGGATCGGCCATGTTAGAGTTACAGCTCGGGGATAAGGATAGTGTGTGCAATTGCAGGAGCTGTTTCATGGTAGTCAATATACCACTCGCCTATAATGTGATCATTAGACGACCTCTTTTAGTGTGAGTGGATGCTTACATCTCTATGCATAAGCTGCTTGTGAAGATTCCTGTCCCCGGAGGTGTGGCCATACTTCAGGGTAATCAGAAGGCAACTCGGGAAACTTATGTCACCATGTTAAAAGAGGCAGATCAGGATTTACCATTGGATGCGCTGGATGTCCCAACAGCAAGGAATGCCGAACCAGTGGACTCTTAATGTGCAAACTAGTTGTAAGCCTGTTAAGAAGAAGAAGAGAAATCATGCTCCCGAGCGGCAGTTGGCGATGTCGGAGGAGGTGGACACGTTGTTGAAAAATGGCTTTATAAGGGAGGTGCTCTACCCAGACTTGCTGTCAAATGTGTTGTTAGTAAAGAAATCCAATAGAAAATGGAGGATGTGTGTTGATTTTACAGACTTAAACAAGGCCTGTCCCAAAGATTGCTACCCACTACCCAACATTAACCTCCTGGTTGATTCCACTTCGGGATTCAACGAATATGCCTTTTTGGATGCATCTGCGTGATATCACCAAATCCCTATGAATAAGAGCGATGAAGAGAAAACCATTTTTGTCACACACCGAGCTACTTATTATTACCGAGTGTAGACACCAGGTCCCGAGTCGGTCCAAGATTAGGATTATCCGATTATGAAAATAAAGACCAATTCATGAGCAAGAAAATAGGAATCGGTCATTTCTTTGTCAAGTTCTTTTATTTTCCTCAAAATTCTTTTAAAGTGTTCATTCTCATTTTTATTTATTTTTATTTTTATTTTTATTTTTTTTATTTGTATTTTTATTTTTATTCATGTTTTTGTATTTCATTTTATTATATTTTCTGAAAAAAATTAAATTTGAAAAAAAAAAAATCGCGAACGTCGGGCTCGTTGGCGCGTTTGCGGCAGCGCACTGGCGCTGGGCACAGCGCCCTGCGCGCTGCGCAGCGACCCCTGCGCGAGAAAGAGCGACGCGCCGTTGCGCGTCGCTAAGCTGCGCGCAGCGCGCAGCGAGATGCGCACGCTGCGCGCCAGCTCTCCCAGGATCGGCGACAAATCTCGCCGATCCTGCCCAGTCCCCGCCGCAACCGCCCATTTCCGCCGAAATTCATGTTTTGCACTTTTTAGGCTAAAAAAATAATTTTTCCTTCTGATTTTTTTCAGATTTTATTAAATTTAATAAATATTGGTCAAATTGGGTGGGAATTAAAATTCAAAAAATGACAAAAATAATTAAAAATAAATAAAAATGTTAATTGTCCAAATTTGACTTTAGGGATTTAATTTTGGATTTTTGAGTGTTTTTTGTTGAAAATTTGTGAGGGGAATCTTGGGGAAATCTGAGGCGAGCTGGAGAGGGCAGAGGATGGTAGGATTTTACGGGGGTGAGATTTCATTTTGAAAAAAAGGGAAAGATTGGTCTTGAAAGAAAAAAGAAAAATTCTCTCTAGAAAAGATTTTTTTTTTCCTAAGTCATTTGGGGAGAGAGCTTCTTGAGGGGAGTTAGTGGATTTTGCTGGAAAAAACAAAAAGGGTTCAAGGTTCTTGGATTTCATCTTTTATTATTCTCCAAAACAAAAATTATTTCTTCAATTCTCTTAATTCTTTTCTTTTACTCTACAAGTTTTCATCTTAAATTTCACTCTAGTTTTTTATCTCTAAAAATTTTGATTGATCTTGAAACCTTTGAGAAAGGAAAATCAATTCCTTAACTTGAATTTTCAGACCACATATCAAACAAAAAAAAAATCAAATCATTTTTCTTGTTGGTGTTCTTGAGTTTTTTTAGACATAAACTCAAGATTTACTTGAACACATTTTCGAGTTAATTTTCGGATCTTGACAAGAGATTAGATCGGACTATCTTTCTTCAATATCATTTAACTCTGAGGGTAAAGATTCTTGGACCTATTTTTCATCTCATTTTTACTTCAATTTATTCATGTTAATTTATCTTAAGTTATGTTATGTTGTTATTTTTGTGAATTAATACATGTATGTGTTTTTTTTGATGTGAGATCTATCTTTTTAGCATGAATATTCATCTTCTCATTTTGTCGCTGACATAAAAATGGATAGATCTATATGATGCTAAAACGGGATTTGTATAATTTTCTCTTTTATTATCACCCTTTTATAATTTTTGTATGCTTAAATGTTATTACCGTGTGATGCATGTTTTTCCTTTTATTTATTCACTTAATTTCATTGGCTTATTATTTTTATTATCGTTCTTATTATCATAAGGATTAATATTTATTTTTATCATCATCATTATATACGTTTTTAACATAACCCTTGCTAATTAATTGTTAACCATGTGGACCTTTGCATTTGTTTGGTTTTTAATTATTTTCTGTGTTTTCTTACATAGATCTAAGGTTTCTAATATTATTTTTTCCATCGTTTCATTTCATCGTTCGTCATTATTATTATTATTATCATCATTACTATTATTATTGTTATTTTCATTAATATTACTATTGTCATTATTTATCATTACACATTATCATTATTATCATTATTATTATTATTATTCTTGTCGTCTTTGTCGTCATTATCACTATTTATTTAATATTATTGTTATTATTATTGCTATTATTGTTATTTGTTTTACCATTTAACGTAATATTTTAATATGTCAACTTAGCTTCATGTATCATCTAATTTACTAGTCACTCAATATGCATATTTTACCTAGTTCATTATTTTTTGTTTAATTGAATTTTTTTTGGACACTAACATCAATTTTACCTGTGTTTGTTTTTCCTTGTGTCAAATTCTTGTGTTCCCCTGCTTGAGCGTCCGTGCAAATGGAAGGTTAGACCGGAGAATTATTATTATTTTTATTGTACTTGTTATTTTTTTGTTTATTTTACTGAGTTATTTGGCATGTAATGATTAATTAAACCATTTATTTTATTCACGCTTAGTCAAAAATCACACAAAAATATTTCTACAAATAAAATTGGATTTTCTAATAAAATGGGACCAACGTCCTAGTTTTCCATCCAAAATAAATTGTCACTTTAAAATGATTTTCTTTAATTGTGCATGAGAGGACCAACGTCCTCAACATTAATAAATACCCCGTTTTATGCAATGATTTATATGTTATTTACGATGGGGGTTGTATTCCGCCCCTAGTTTTGTTGTAATTTAATTTTGTCATTATTTTTATTTTTATTTATCATTTCATATGTGATTGATGTGCGCTTTAAATTCAATGCATTAATCGTGTGAGAGGAGGGATAAAATTTTGTAATTTAAAACCTCATTTATAATTAATCAAGACATAAATAAGTGTGAAGTTTCGAACACCATCTCTGGTTTAGACCGATAAGAGGTTAAATTTTCCCAATTTCTCGTAAATTGGGTGGCGACTCCAAAATACCTCAAAAGTGCCTAAAGGTGTTATGGCGATGGATGGTCCTTTTCAATTTTCTATTGTGAAAGGAGGTGCTGAAAAATATCTCATAACACTTAAGATCGGAAAAGACGCGAACCAATCCCTCGAATCCTAAAGTGGATTCCTGACGAGGGCCTTGCTGGGTTCGGCGCGCGTCACAGTGGCGACTCCGCTGGGGACTGTTTGTGACTTTGCTCTGAAAATGTCTTGGTTAAAATGTATAATTGGGTTTTTAAAACTAAAATTTCATCTCTCATCTAAATTTCATTGCATCCATGCTAGAGCCTTAGAATTATGCTAGTTTTGTCCCTCTATTAGCCCGGTGCGTTCCTGAAGCACGACCTCATTTTCACTCAATTTGGGGAAGTGTTAAGGATAATCACCAGCCCAAGCCTCATGCCATCAAATGGTATATCAAATGGTGACCCGATCAGTCGTTATGCTCGTGATGAGATAGACCCGTCGTCCAGGGACCATGCTTGGGTAGCCCTAAAGTAACACTGCCTTTGACCAAAGCTCATGTAATGGCAATATACACTTCCCCTAGGTGGTATGTACCTTAATACAGTGCTTGCTACGTGGGTCATCGTGTATTAAACAAGATCAAACAAATTAAGTGGTCTTCTATGGAAAGCTTTAAAGCTTCAATAACCTCACCTTAATTTGGTTGAAGTGTCCAAATACACAATGGCTGAAAATCATATGTGTGCGCATCTTGAGAGACGTTGTGCTACTATGCACTAACGCATTCCTCGGGTCCCCCGTTGACCCACGGATTAAGCCCACCTAGGAAGAGACCAATTGACTTCGTGTGTGGGAGCTAAAAGGTTGGAAGGATCTACTTGCTTGTATGTGGTTGTGACGTGTTGCATAGCTTACAATCATGCACCATGCACGTCATTCATGCATCATTCTAACAAAGTGAGTTATGCAGCCATCATAGATTCATTCGGGTGGTCTAGAGATCCTAGTGGACGGCTGATCAGGAATCCTATCTTCGGGTCACCTGGAGGGGTGTCAGTTCAAGAGTCAGATATAGAAAGCAGTAAGACTTCATCTTCAGCGACATCAAGTATGGCTGAAATTCCCAGAGAATTGGAGGCTACTCGTGCATTGGTTGCTGAGAAAGTGGGTAAGAGATTGGAAGAATTTGAAAATAGAATGTTGACGATGATGGGAAATTTGACCACTATGATGACGCAATCTGCGGGGCAACCATCAAATGCTCCCATAATGACCCAACCTATTGGGCAACCACCAGTTGCTCCTGTAGTGGGACAAGAGAGGCAAGATTTGGGCAAGGAGGATCCTCCTGTGATTTTACACTCGCCAGTGATTGAACCTAGGGGTGCACCCGAACCAAAAAGGGTTGTAGACCTTGATAATGATTCCTTTGAAGATGACATGGAGGTCCCAATCCCAACGAAGGGTAAGGCACCTAAAGTCGAGGAAGCAATGTGGAAAAAAATGGAAGAGAGGTTCGAAGCTATGACAAGGATGCTGACTGTGGGGAGAGGAATGAACCCTGAAGACCGGGAGTTGGATAGTGATAACCTAATTCCCCTTAATTTTAAGATGCCCGATATCCCTAAGTTTGATGGTACTTCTGATCCCATGGCGCACATCAAACAGTATTCATTAGTAATGAAGGGGACAACTCTAACCAGGAAGCAAAAAATTGAGTACTTCTGCTTGAGCCTTACGGGGCCTGCAATCGGCTGGTATCATGGGTTAGACAGAAGATCCAAAGAAGATTGGGACTTGTTGACTAAAGAATTCTTAAAGCAGTATGATTGCAGTACTAGGATGGAGATCACGCTGAAAGATTTAGAGCTGCTGCAGCAAAAGCCGGGGGAATCTTTTCACGAGTACCTCACTCGGTGGAGGAATCGGGTTATGGAAATGAAGCGTAAACTAGATACTCCTGACAAGATTCGATTGTTTGTCAGGAATGCCAGCCCATATCTAAGGGACGGATTGAAAATGAAAGGGTTGAGAGATTAGGAGTCTTTAAAAGACATTGCCATAGAAGCAGAGAATGAGTACATGGCGAGGAGGACAAGCAATGAGGCCTATGCCAGAAAGAGCTACAGTAATCTGGGGGCAAGCAAGTTGGCAAGTTCTAGCAAAGGTAATAAAATCATAAGGACGGCCGAGGTTTCAACCACAGGAGTGAACCAACGGTACTTCTCAAACTTAGGTCGACCTTTATCCTAGGTATTGAAGCGATTAATGAAATTGGGAAAACTACAACCGTTGCCACCTAGGCCATGTAGAACCCAAGGGCAGCCGGGGCACAGAGACAATGAATATTGTGAATTCCACCAACACACTGGGCATCTGACAGACAACTGTGCGAGGCTGAGGCACCATATTCAAGATTTGATTGGCAGTAAATAGATTTTCGATCCTGAGAAGAGGGAAAAGGAAAAGACGGCTGGGTATAATGCTGTTCCCCCACCTATTTTTATGATAGGTTCAAGCCTGCCAAAAGGGTATGTGTTAAGAGACCTTTATGGTAATGATTATGTGGCCATTGTTCGTCCCGAGCAGGGGGTTAATGAAGAGAAGCTTCAGGTTGGCATGATAGAATATTGGGACTTGACCAGCGAAAGCGAGGATGGAAAAGTTGACGAGCTAGAGGACGCGTGGAATTCCGAGGGTGAAGAGAAGGTGCAAGAGGTACAAGCTGTGACCCGAAGTGGTAGAGTGATTCCAGAGGTGGAGAGGCCTCAAGACCTAGTGCCTGCGCCTGCAGAAAAGGAACTCGAGGAGGATGGGATAATGAGACAGCTGAAGAAGACATCGGCTCAGATATCGGTGTGGGACCTGCTGAGACAGTCTCCAAGTCACAGACAAAAGCTAGTGGAAGCCTTGTGTGAATCAACAGTTGCTACCACCATTTCACCCACCGAGTTATTGGACATGGTGAAAGGGGGATCTGGAGAAAATGTAGTCTACACCGATGCTGACTTACCAATTGAGGGTCGCAATCACAATCGCCCCCTGTACATCAGAGCCAAGATTAATGGGAAGCATACGACTTGCGTCATGGTGGACGACGGATCTTCCATAAACGTATGTCCACTAGTGGCATTATCTGCTTTTGGGATGAATGAGAGCCTATTGAGTAAATCTGACCTGACCATTACTGCCTATGACAATTCAAGAAGACAAGCTGCTGGGACTTTCAAGGCACAAGTAAAAACTGGGCCAGTTGAGACAGAAACTGAATTTGTCGTCCTGCCTATCCCAGCTAACTTCGCAGTACTACTAGGAAGGCCTTGGTTTCACAAACTAGGAGGGGTTCCGTTCACCCTCCACCAAATGATCAAAATCCCTTATGAAGGCCAGGTCGTGACAGTCAAAGCAGCCAATAATAATCAAGTGTCAGTCCTCGGGATTTCCAATCAACCCTTCAGTGGGTTCCATGTGGCCATGGTGGATGAAGAGGATGGTCTAGAGGGGACTGCTCAGGTCGCCGGTATGATGAAAAAGATGAACTTCCTCCCGGGTACCGGTTTAGGCAAAAACTCGCAAGGGCTCCAAGCACCTGTCACTACGAGAGGGCAAAAGGATAGAAGAGGGTTGGGTTATACCGCTGAAACTAAGAAAAATAAGCTTGTGAAGAAGCCTGTAGAGATCCCGCATATCTTAGAAAGTTTCATGCCAGCAGCATCAGCATGTGCCTATTGTGGGGAGGCTGAGCCACAGTGGATTGGTGGCAAGATCACTCCAGGTTTTGAGATTTTCAATGATGTTTTTGACTGGTCAGACGGAAGTCAGTAGAAGGTTTTTGGGATGAGGAGCTTTTCAATCAAAGTTTAGTATGGGATCGGGAAGTTCCTGAAGAGCTCGTTACTGACAGCCTGCTAGCCATGCGGGTGAAAGGCAAAGGAAAAATGGAGGCTAAGGTGGTAATGTAACGACCGAGCCCGCACAGTACAGACTCGACTCCGATTACGCTCGGAGGAGGACGGAACAGATAGAGCTGCGGTGCGTTACTCACAGAACTTTACACACCCCTTGTGCATTTTTGCCTTCCGTGGGATTCGAACCAAGGACCTGGGGATAAGTCCTTAATTCATAGAATACCACTACCATTAGGCTATATAGCCTAATGGTAGTGGTATTCTATGAATTAAGGACTTATCCCCAGGTCCTTGGTTCGAATCCCACGGAAGGCAAAAATGCACAAGGGGTGTGTAAAGTTCTGTGAGTAACGCACCGCAGCTCTGTCTGTTCCGTCCTCCTCCGAGCGTAATCGGAGTCGAGTCTGTACTGTGCGGGCTCGGTCGTTACAATAAAAGGCGCCTTTTATTGTAACGACCGAGCCCGTACGGAACAGACTCAACTCCCCGGAACACATCCCGTCGGGAGGAGGACAGACCGGGTCCCAGCCATTACTCACAGAACTTTACACTCCCCTTGTGCATTTTTGCCTTCCGTGGGATTCGAACCAAGGACCTGGGGATAAGTCCTTAAATTCATAGAATACCACTACCATTAGGCTATATCTAACTGTAACACCCCCATCGCCGTCCCCGTTGGAAGGACGCCGACGGACGCGCTACACGACGCTCACATATACAGATATACACATGCACAATGCGGAAGCATACGTTCATACATAACATGCATACAGAAATACGGATTAATTAAAAACTTACCTTACCTGCAGGCACGGACTGATCATGCAATAACTCACGCACACGCAGGCACTAAGCAAAAGCATACACAAAGGCATACAGATGACCATTCAACGGAAGCATAATCGAAATAATAAAACAAAGGAATAACTAAACATAAGGACATACTAACTATTACATTCCCAAAAGAAACTCAAGAACGAAACATAATAATTACATATACAATACTACCGAATACAAAAGCTGAAATACAAAAGCTGAACAAAATACAGAACTTCTAACTCCTACGTGGCCGACCCTGCAGAAGCGCGACTCGAACAGAACCAAACCTGCCACCTGCACGGAAAGGAAATCCGTGCTAAGCGATAACGCTTAGTGGGGAGAAGACACAAGAATATGGACTGCCATTCACAATGGTCGCCAAGGCATAACACATTCAAATGGCAAATGCGGATATTCATAACAAATATGATCATGCTGCCATAGTAAAGGCATTCATTCGATAACTCACAATCAAACCATAACCTCATGTCCAGGATAGACCATTACAGACATACTACAGTACACGTCACAAGCATCATCATGCTGAACTACATATTATATCACATGCATAAACCTACATGGGTATCAAATGATAGCATCTTACCATGCGGAGTCACAAGAGCTATACACATGCATTAAATATCACTAAGTACCCACGCCTGAACTGACAACCCAATCATCATGTTAAGCATACACACTAGTCAAATATCCAAAGGATAACATTTAGAGCATCACAATACCGCTGCGCAACTCTAATATATAACATATCATGCGAAACACTCTAAAATCTGAGACTGAAAGTATAAGTACATAACATCACATTCATATCATCATCATGCAGAAAGTACAGTTAAACATTACATACTTACCGCCATAACTGCTTCGGTTCACATGCTAATATATAACGAAACTATGCTTAAGTCATATACTTAAATACATCAATCGAATCATTTCAAAACATTCAGAAACTTATAACAAATCATATGATAAGTACAGATAATCATGTTAACTATAAAATCATGCTGACATAGTACAGACATACATTTAAAACCCATAGTCACATTCAAATACAAATAACTGATTCCTGAAATTCTTAACATGCTCAAACGGATATCACTCTCTTATGGTTATTTCAAAATAACAGAAACCAATAAAACACCTGCTGACTCACAATAGTGGATAACGAGTGTACAGATAGTACCTTACAGGTACCAATCGAAAACCATTTTATTTTGTCACAAAGCATTTCACTGATGGGGGATCTTAACCCGATCCAAATACATTAAAAAGGATCACGAAGATCCGTACAGATGGGGGGTTCGCGAGGAACCAAACGGGGGACCTGATCGGGGTCCAAACGTTCGAAAGGCGCTGCAGCTACATAAGACTCTATTAGGCATGCCTAACTATCCACTAGACTGACTCTCGCAGGTCATGCATCAAACAATACACATTTCGAATCGCACAATGCATAAATATATATATACAAATATATACATCATGCATAAATCAGAGTACAATAGACATATACATATGCTCATAAAGTTGATCAAATCTCATACAATTCCCTTTGTAAAACATAATACAGTCCATATATTTTAACATTAAACAATGTTCTAAAGCATGCCAAGAATCAGGTATAGAAACACTATCATACCAATGATTATCAAAACATAATCCTAAACTTGGATTAGGTGAAGATACTAAGCATAAACCATGCATAGTCCAAATTACAATTAACATAACACATTGAGTTTAAGGCTAAAGCATAACAATGTATTCCGACATCAACCATATTATTCAAATAAGTTTGGCATAACAGGATGCCAATCAAACTTCATACGAGTCATATACTGGAGCATGCAATAATTCCATTAATTACATCTAAACATAATACAATGCTAAAGCATATCAGGAGCAAATGGGGAAATCATACTATGCCAATGAGTACAAGCACATAATCTTAATCGCGGGACGATGCAATATACATTTAAGCATGGCAGATTATTCTTAGAGAGGAATTCAATCAAAGACATGCATAACATATTGCTAATCATAACTGAAATAGGCTAACCAATCAGATGAGCAAAATGAGATAGCATACAATAGAGGAAAAAGCCATAAAAGCATTTAAAAGTCATTTTATAATAAACTGGTCACGGGGGAACAAATCAAAACAGAAAAGCTATACAGGAGCATATAACAGTATAACATAATTTATATAGCAGTGAAGACCCATACAGAAGAGATAGGAAATTCATTTTGGTTAAAACTGGGCGAAATCGGAAAAAGGAGCTGAAGAGGGGTCGGTCACAAGTCATGTCATGACTCATGACTGACCTCACAGGAGGGTCACGGCGTGACCTAGTGTCACGTCTCGTGACCTGCTAGAGAGTCACGAGACGTGACTCTTTGTCACGCCAGGCTTCACAAGAATCACGCCGTGACTCTATGTCACGGGACGTGACTTTCCTCTCACAGAGAGAAACAGTCACGCTTCGCAAGCCTTGCCCTTCACATGAGTCACGCCGTGACTCTAAGTCACGAGACGTGACTTCCCTCTCACAGAGAGAGGAGTCACGCTTCGCGACTGGAGTCACGCCTGCCTTTACCAGAGTCACGTCGTGACTCTAAGTCACGAGACGTGACTCTCCTCTCACAGAGAGAAGCAGTCACGCTTCGCGACTAAGGGTCACGCCTGACGACTTCGTCCTGTCCGCTGAGAAGTCACGCGTAGTGACTGGGAGGCAGAGTCACGTGGCGTGACTGGAAGTCACGCCTCATGGCTTGTCTCTCTCAGGGAAGTCACGACACACTGGGAATGGAAAATTCTACAGAAACGCGATTTTCCATTCCCAGCTACCCAGAATTCAAGAACTCGTAAAAATCATTTTAAAACTGATTCAAAACACCACCTAATTCGTCTTACCTTTCAATCGTTGTCCCATACAACATAAACAAGATAATTGCAACTTAATTCAACAATTAAAACAATGCATAAACTCATTTAATTCCTTTAAGAACATAAACCCTAAAGTTACAGTAAGTTCAAACCCAAACTCAGAAATTTCAATTCAATTCATATCATGCATTGCTAACACATCCACTCACATAAATCATGCATTACACATTCCAAAACATACCAAATTCCGGAGATTAAACAATGCAAACCCATTTACATGCCTATTGAGAAATAGGGCAAAAACACACAAAACTTCACATGCAGTAAGCAAAGCTCCCAAACCTCAAAATCACGTTCCAAAAACACAGCTTCCAGCTTCACTCCTCAATCCTTGCCTTGCCTTTACTTTGCTTCTTCTTACATTCCCAAGCTTGCACAAACAAAAACCACAATTATTCTTCAAACCCTAACTCAATCAAAACCAAAACCAGGAGAAGAAGAAGAAGAACAGAACTTAGAAACTCCAACTTACCTCTTCAAGGCTGACCCAAAACTCAACCAATGCACACACAACTCCAAGCCAAATGAAAGTGAAAGGAAAAGCAGAGAAGGAAGAAGAGAAGAAGAAGAAGGAGGAGCGTGAGAGAGGGACGAACGGGAAATGCAATCTCTGTTCCCTCTCTCTCTTTCTCTTTCTTTCTTTTTCTTCTTTCAATTCTCACCTAAAAACCCACATGGCAGATCCTAATTAGACCACAAACTCCACTTAAACATTTCCAAAACAAAGTACCATACCCTCACAAGCACCCAAACCTTTCCTTAATAAATATCTTGTCTTAATGCTCTTTAGTCCTTAGACAAATTACACTTCACTCACTTACACAATTCTTTCCTTACAAACTTAATTATCTTTTCAATTAGATCCTTAACACTCTAAATTCTCAAATACCAATTACCGAAATACCCTTCCGATCCCGACTTCACATGCAAATCCCGACTAGGGCCATTTTGGGGTGTGACAGGTAATGCCAGAATTGGAGGACCTGGAGATTGCGGACAACCAAGGCATTGGGCCATCAACTTCAGCATCGGTATCAGCAGAGGACGCTGATGATAGCTTTTCTGATGTACTTTTTACTCCTGAACTGTTTGACAATCATGCTTGTAATTTCGAGTGTCTTAATAAGATGAATGACTTTGCTTACTTGTGTGATGTTTCTCATGATTTCATTGTGCACGATCACTCATATTTGACATTAACTCAACTAATACCACCTCATTTAATCTCGGGACTTTGGAAAACCCAAAAGAAATCCTGATAGCATCTGATGTGACTCCTGAAGAAAGTGAAAATTTTGAGAGAATATTAAAAAAATATGAAAAAGTCTTTGCCTGGACCTATGAAGATATGCCAGGAATTGATCAAGAGGTAGCTGAACATGCCATTCCGACCTATCCAGAATGTAAGCCAGTTAAATAGAAGCTTAGGAGGCTCAAACCAGAATGGGCCGAAAAAGTAAAAGAAGAGGTGCATAAACAAATTGAAGCAAAGTTTCTAATAGAGGTTCAGTACCCAACATGGTTGGCTAACGTCGTCCCTGTAGCTAAAAAGGATGGCAAGGTTCGGGTATGTGTGGACTACCGAGATTTGAACAAAGCATGTCCGAAGGATGATTTTCCATTGCCCCACATTGATGTGCTGGTCGATAGTGTTGTAGCTTGCACGATGTACAGTTTCGTGGATGGATATGCGGGATACAACCAAATCCTCAATAAGATCGCGGATCGGATTAAGACGGCCTTCATCACTGAGTGGGGCACATTTATCTACCGGGTTATGCCATTCGGACTAAAGAATGCAGGAGCAACATGTAGACACCGGGTCCTGAGTCAGCCTAGATCGAAGTTACCCAATGATGATAATTGCCTTCACAGGCTTAAAAGGTTAAAAGTGATGGTTTTCTCGTCAAATTTGCATTTTAGAGTGAAAAATTAAAAAATAATAAAAAAGATTTAAAAAAATTAATTTTGAAAAATGGGAGCTTAAAATTATGATGTTTTTAGTCTATTTAAAATTTTAAAAAAATAGAAAAAATAAAAAAAAAATAAAAAAATTTTTTCGGACCGCGAGTGTCGGGCGCGGCAGCGCGCAGGCGCGCTGGCGCCCAGCTCGCAGGCGGCAGGCGCCCAGCGCGCTGGGCGCGATTTGGCGACGCGCAGCGTTGCGCGCCGCACCGCGCGTCTCTGCGCGCGATTCTCGCCCGAGCTCCACGCGGATTTCGCGCCTCGCCGCGTGAGTGCCCGTCGCTCTATAGCGACGGGCGGCGTCCCTCTGTGGCGACGGGCTTCTGGCCGTCGGTACAGAGTCTGATACCCTTTTCCTCTTTTTCAGCCATTTTTTCACCCAAAAATCCGTTTTTTATCCCATTTTTTTGGTGTTTTTGACTTCAAATTAAATTCTAAAATATTTTTTTAGGTAATTAAATAATAAAACTTGATTTTATCATTAAAAATAAAATAATTTTGGGTTAAAATAGGTTTTTTTCCTTAATTAAATTAGGGCAACCTATTTTATCCTATAAATAGTTTATGATGAAATCAAAGTAGCCTCCTCTCCTCTCCACATTTTTTAGACCTAAAAATTCCAGATTTCTTCTTCTTCTTCCACCAAAAATTCCAGATTTTTTCCCCAACCAAAAATCAAAAAGAAAAATCAAATGTTCATTCTTTTTCCAACATAATTTCTTCTAAACATATTTTTAGAGGAAGTTTTGTTGTTTGATTCAATTTTTGAGACAAATAGAATAATTATTTGTTTTCAAAATTGTTTTTAATCTTTTATTTTGTGTTCAATAAAACTTTTTCATTGATTTTGTTTTGAATCTCTTTTTGATAAAAAATTGATTTTGAGACAAATAAAATAATTGTTTGTCATCAAAATCTAATTTTTATTTGATGAAACTTCAATCAATTTTTCTTTATTTTAATCAATAAAACTTTTTTTTGATCAAAATCATTTCTTTAGGCAAAGGTATCAATTCTTTGTTCTTAAAGAATTTTTGATCATTTTTATTTTCATGTTCCTTGGAATAAAATTCCAACATTTTCATAATATTTCACTCTAACATTGTGAATCATCCAACAAGAAAATCGATCATCACTTTTCCTTCATCAAATCCAATACTCTGAGGGTAAATATTCTTGGCTCGATTTCAATTCTTATTCTATTTTATTTCATTGTATTTATTCATGTATATTTTATTGTTTTTATTGATTTATTTATTGTTTTAATTTATTCATTTGTTGTATTGATTTTATATTGGTTCCATTTAATTTGTTTATACATGATATGATTTTTATTCACATAAATATTGATTGTTTATTAATTTTTAACATGTAATTAATTTATTTCACTTTAATTCATCATTATTTTTAACATGTAATTAATAAATTAATTTTAATTGATCTTTTTGTCATGTAAATGGTTTATATCATTTGTAAACATATTTAATTAATCATATTGTTTAGTTAATTGTTTTCATCATTCTTTAATTGTTTTAATCTATTATTCTTTTCTTTATCATTTTATATATTCTTTGATTCGTTTATCTTCATCATCATTGTTATCATGTTCATATTTTTACATGTATTATTTAATTAACATGTTTTATTTTATTTTCATCACATCATTTAATCATTTATCACATATAATGCATGTTTCTCATTTTATTTTAGTTTGTTAACATTTTTGATTCCATTATCATTCTTTTCATATCATTTGTTACTCATTATTTTGTATGTTTAATTGATTTAATTGATTTAATCACTAACATTATTTTATTTTTATTTTGTTTTATGTCTAAACTCATTTTTTCGCTTGGGCGTTTTTGCGAGCACACCGGGAGGTCCAAAAAGGCTCGTTTGGTTCATATACATATTTTCATTCGGTTTGTAATATTTTATTTAATTTTGCCATATAATTTTCTTGTAAAATTCTTTATTTAGGCTCGCTAAAAAGAAAATCACAAAAACATTTCTATTAATTAACTTGACATTTTTTCTAAATAAAAATGGGACCAATGTCCTAGTTTTTCATACCCAAATAAATCATCACATCAAAACTGTTTCATAATAAATATGCATGCGAGGACCAATGTTCTCACTATTAATGAATAACCCGTTTTATGCATGTATTTTCACTTTTATAAATGGGAGTTGTATTCCGCTCCTAGTGTTATTGTAATTTATTTTTAAATGCTTTATTTTGGATTTTGCTTACATTTACCGCTTTTGATATGAATGATTGCGCCTTTAATTTAAATTGCATTGTGTGGAAAGTTGATGAAACAATGAATTCAAAACTTAATTATGATATTAATCAAGGTATAAATAAATGAGAAGTTCCGAACCAGCTATGGTCTTTGGGCTCAAGAGGCTAGAGGTTTACCCTCCAAGACACCTCTTGTGTCACGAGGCTTTAGCGTTAATCCTAGGCTCCTTAGGGCGAGAGGTTTACCTTCCAAGACCCCTCTGGCTGGCCCAAAATGGATACAAAGCGCAGTCTTAGGCTCTCCGAGGCGAGAGAAACTTTCCCAATGTTCTATTGGGTGGCGACTCCATGAAACCTCCTTGTTGCCCAACATAGACGCACTTGCGATTTATTGCAAGCTGTCAACGGACCCACAATTGCCCGATCGCCCACGTGCGGGCGGTCAGAACGGGCGGCCGCTCGGGATCCGGCGCGCGTCACACAACATACCAAAGAATGGCCACCAAGATCCTGGATGACTTGATCCACAAAGAAGCGAAAGTGTATGTCGATGACATGATGATCAAGTCGGCCACTCGAGAGGGGCATTTTGAGGCCTTGGAAAAGTTCTTTCAGAGGATTGACAAGTACAACCTTCGTCTTAACCCTAAGAAATGCATCTTCGGGGTGACCTCGGGTAAACTATTAGGCCATGTGGTGAGTCAAAGGGGAATTGAAGTAGACCCAGATAAGGTTAAAGCAATCAGGGAGATGCCAACGCCTCGGAAAGAAAAAGAAGTTAGGAGTTTTTTAGGCAAATTGTAATATATTAGCAGGTTCATTTCCAAGCTTGCTTCGGTATGCGAACCGATTTTTAAGCTCCTTAGGAAGAATCAGCCAGTTAGGTGGAACGAAGACTGCCAGAAAGCTTTTGATATTATCAAGGAATATCTTTTACACCCACCAGTTCTGCGGCCTCCGTAGCCAGCCAGGCCATTAATCCTTTATCTAGCAATAGAAGAAAATTCTGTAGGCGCCATGATGGCCCAAGAAGATGAGTTCGGGGTTGAGTTTGCGATTTACTACCTCAGCAAGAAATTCCTTCCTTATGAAGCCAAATATGTCGAGGTGGAAAAGATTTATTTAGCAGTAATTTGGGCTTCAAAGAAACTAAGGTACTATTTCCATTCTTACAAGGTGCAGGCGGTCGTAAAGCAAAATCCTCTCCGATACCTTCAGGAGGCACCCTCTCTGCTAGGAAAAATGGGAAGATGGTTGTTATTGCTGAAGGAGTTTGATGTGGAGTATATCACCAGAAAGACCATTAAGGGGCGGGCAGTTGCGGAGTTCTTAGCCAACCACCCGATTGAAGGTGACCAATTGGAATATGAATTTCCTGATGAAGATGTATTGGCCATCACAGCACAGAAGTGGCAGATGTACTTCGATGGGGCAGTGAATAGCAATGGAGCTGGAGTAGGAGTAATTTTGGTGACCCCAGAAGGTGAAAAACTCCCCTTAGCTAAAAAGTTAAGATATGGAGCCACCAATAATGAAGCTGAGTATGAAGCCTGCATCTTTGGGTTAGAAGCACTCTCAGCCGTGGGGGCGAAAGTAGCGGAGGTTTTTGGAGACTCATCCTTAGTGGTCCATCAGGTCAGGGGTGAATGGTCCATCAAGGAAGAACGGTTGCTACCATATGTGGAGTGTTTGACGGGACTAAGTAGTCAATTTGAAGTCTGCACTTTTAGCCATGTGCCTCGAGATGAGAACCAATTAGCTGATGCCCTAGCCACCCTTGTATCTATATGGGATAACCCAGAAGGAGTGGTTATGAAGCCGGTGTTGGTCTTTAGTTTGGATAGGCCATGCTTTGAAGCTGAAAGGGTGATGGATGTTGGGGTTGGTGATGGAAAACCTTGGTATTATGATATCCAGAATTATTTAGAGAGGTCGGTTTTCCTGGAAGAGGCCACTGAGAAGGATCAAAGAATGGTTAAAAAGTTGTCCTCTCAATTCATTAGCGTGGATGGGGCACTGTATAAAAGACAAGTGGATGGTATTCAATTAAGGTGTTTAGCAGAGAAAGAAGCTGAAAGGATTATGGAAGAAATTCATGTCGGTGTTTGCAGAGCCCACATGAACGGTTTAGCCTTGGCAAAGAAGATCATACGCCAAGGATTTTATTGGATTACAATAGACACTGATTGTTCAAAGTATGTGAAGCAATGCCAGTTAT
This sequence comes from Excoecaria cochinchinensis, assembly GCA_947683425.1. Classification (NCBI taxonomy): domain Eukaryota; kingdom Viridiplantae; phylum Streptophyta; class Magnoliopsida; order Malpighiales; family Euphorbiaceae; genus Excoecaria; species Excoecaria cochinchinensis. The sequence goes on from CANTUQ010000034.1 coordinate 2,734,050, forward strand.
GCCAGCAATACGCAGACATGAGGCACGTACCGGTTTCAGAATTACACAATTTGACGTCTCCATGGCCATTTGCAGCTTGGGGAATAGATATAATAGGGGAGATAAATCCTACAGCATCTAACGGGCACAGGTTTATTGTGGTCGCTATTGATTATTTCTCTAAGTGGGTCGAAGCTGAATCCTTCAGAAAGGTGGACGCTAGGGATATGGCCAAGTTCATCGAGCGAAATTTGATATGCATATATGGCCTCCCACACCACGTCGTGTCGGATAACGGGGTACAATTCTTGGCGAAAACCAAGCGGATGTTCCAAAAGTATGGAATCCAACATCACAAATCCTCTCCATACCGACCGCAGGCTAATAGAGCAGTTGAGGCAGCGAATAAGAATGTCAAAAGAATATTGGCCAAGATGGTACAGACTTATAAGGATTTGGCAGAAAAGTTACCTTTCGCACTCTGGGGCTACAGGACCAATATCAGGACATCGACAGGAGCCACCACCTTCTCTGTAGTCTATGGGACAGAGGCAGTTTTACCAGTAGAAATCGAGCTCAAATCGTTGAGAGTAATATCGGAGGCCCAGCTGCCAGAAACAGAATGGACGCAGCAGCGGTTGCTACAACTGAACTTGTTAGATGAGGATAGGATGCAGGCCTATTATCACAATCAGGTTTACCAGAAGAGATTGGCTCGATCTTTTGGGAAGAAAGTCAAAAAGCACCCCTTAGGAGAAGGAGATTTGGTCTTCAAGCAAATGAGGCCAGGGGTTCCGGACTTTCGTGGTAAATTCAGACCGACTTGGGAAGGACCTTTTGTTCTGAAGAAGATATTATCCAGAGGGGCTGCAATCTTGACGGACAGTGACGGAAATGAGTTCAAGGAACCAATCAACGTCGACAGATTAAAGAGGTTCCATGGCTAAAGGCAAAAATAAAAATAAAGAGAATAAATGCCCCACGGGTCGAAAACCGAAAGAAAAGCGGCCTTGTTAAAATCGGGCGCCTTGTCAAGGTGAAAACCAAAAAAGGCATCTTGGGCAAAAGTTAAAGGCTGAGAGAAAATGGTCAATCATGAAAACCCGAGAGGGTTGATTGATAACAGGAGTTTGATGCTTTCAGGATCCATCTCGAGATTAGATGTGGTTTCGTATTTTGAGCCTAATGTTAAATAATGGTCATGAATAATGAAATCACGTGGAGACATTTACATGTACGCGAATGTATGCTCATTTTGCGTAATGCCATTATCTTCCCTTCTGAAGAAGTAATACATCATTTTTAGATGTGTGCGATTGCCCGCCATTGTTTTGCCAACAAAGGGTTTAGTTAAAAAAAAAAAAAAAAAAAAAGGCCATTAGAGATGAAAACCGTAACTGGCTCTCTAAGCAAAAGTTAGGTCAAGGGGCAGGGTGAAAACCTGGACATGGGCAGTCTGTCCTACAAAAAAAAAACAAAAAAAACAAAAAAAAAACAAAAAAAGAATAATAATAATGACCGCTAAGATGGGTTGGGTCCATCCTAGGCCAAAATAAGGCATAGGGTTATGTGAAAATCCTCGAAAGGACGCATTCCCCACAAAGAAAAGCTAGTGTGAAAACCCACAAGGGGCGCACTACCTTTAAAATAATGACTTCTGATGCATGGAGAGATAAGGCAGCATAAATTCTAATGATTCCACTTAGGACAGGATAATGCCTAATTCTAGACATGAATCAAAATTCGGGCTGTATGCCCATTGACCAAGTGGCAAAAATGCGCACTTGATGATTCACTCTGAGAAGATTATGAGTCGGAATCCATAAGCCACGGAGCATCCCAATTAAGATCCTCGAGAATGAAATTGTGCTTCGATACCCAGACCACCTGGATGAATTCATCGCGCACATTTTGCATGAGCATGTGCACATTCACACGCATAATTTGCCTTGGATATTGGTTTTAATTTTGCAAGAGGCATTAGACAGTGGAACTTGTCTGGAAGCACAACTCAACAATTCAAGGGGTATGCAGAAGGATTGTATAGGAATGAATAATTGTGTAAATTTTCCTCTTTTCAGGATGCCTCCGCGACGGGCCCCATCTAGAGAACCAGCCAGTGCCCCACCTCCAACGTGGATGGATGCTACACAAAGGCAGAAGTTTAGATCATTAGGTGATTCGCGATTCTTGTCCAGTAAATTTATGTCCCAAACATTCTTAGAGCAGATGGGCATGTGGGAAGAAGTTAGCAGGCTGTTAGCAGCCATGGGTTGGACGGATTTCCTCACACCAGCTTTCCTCACTTACCCAAGAGTTACTAGGGAGTTCCTGGCTACGCTTAAGTATGGGGGGCTTTCAAGATCAAACACAGACCCTGAGGCTATATATTTTCGGGTCCAAGATACGGAGCATACGATGAGTCGCCAGGATTTTGCACAGATCATGGGTCTTCCGACGGGAAATCGAGTACAAGTACCAGACAGAGTTGTTTTGGCACATCAATGGGAAATGATCGCGGCATCAGGGGCCCATTATGACCGTAACACGACGAAGAGCACTTTATTGGCCTCGCAGGTATACAGGTATGTTTAGAGGGTTTTAGCCAGCAGCTACTTGGGCAGAACTGGTAGTCCTAGCGCCATCAGCACAGCAGAGATTTGGAGTCTATGGGCTGTGGCAACAGGGACCCCACTCAATATTAGTCACGAGATCATAGCCGGCATGGTTAGACAGACTTGGAGAGCTAGAGCGCAGATATGTATTGGCGGGGTAGTCACCAGGTTGCTACTACAACTAGGACACGACCCCGACACTTTTGGCCAGCCTGTGGACAAAGACATTTATGTCGATTGGGCCCTTGCCAAATGTATGGGTATGGTTGAGAAGTTGCCTGGACAAGCAGGAGAGTATAGACTTCTTACTATGGCAGAAACTCGACGGATGTACCATTTGCCTCCACTCACGGTTGCCACACCATTCGAAGATCATTTTCAGGATGAAGAAGATCTTCCATAACCTCAGATAGATGAGGAGTACTATTGCCCGCAACCAGTGGAAGAAGAGCCTCCACAACCCCAGACAGGTGAGGAATATTATCATTCGCAACCAGTGGCGGAGGAGCCTCTACAACCTCGGACAGATGAGGAGTGCTACCATCCGCAATCAGTGGAAGGAGAACCTTCACACCCTCAGACAGACGGGGAATATTATCGTCCACATCCAGAAGAAGAAAGGCCTCACTCGTCGCCAGACTATACGGATATGGACATCAATTTGGATGACTTTGACATTAACTTGAGTGGTCTTTTTCATGCTTCATTATCGCAGCCAGTTCCTCCAGAAGGTCAGATACACCCTCCTCCTTCCATGCATGCTTCGGAGGTAGATACCCAGACATATAGGAGGTATCACCCCTATGATCGTCTAGAATCTCCGGGGGAATTTACTTCAGCAGCTCCTCCACCACCATCTAGACCCGGGATGGAGCAAAGCCAGATAGGTATGGAGGTCCTCATCCAAACCATGCAGAGGGAGATTATAGCAGTAGTGGAGGCCAGATCCCAATGCTTTGACGAAAGGCTGATGGCCGTGGAACAACGAATGAGTGAGAGACTGATGGCTATGGAGCAGCGTATGGGTGAGAGGCTTATGGCGGTAGAACAGCGATTGAATGAGAGATTAATGACTGTAGAGCAGCGTATGAATCAGCGCAGGGATGAGAGACTACAAACCATAGACAAGAGATTGCAAAGCATAGGGCGGTGTGTGAAGGAGACACGACAACACCAAGACTGACCCGAGGAGCCCACAAGAGCCTCCTACACACCTATGAGCCATAAAGGATCAAGCGACGCACACCAACCATGATCTTTTAATCAATGTTCAGGGAGATTTATGATTTTTGATGTAATTCATGTACGAAAATAACATTTATATAGATGACCTTTGTTGCACTTTGCATGTTTGGATACCCTTTAAATAAGAAATCTTTTTTGACAAGCATGGAAATCATATGATAAATCACAAAATTGGTAAAATCATAACAATTGAACCTTCACAGAAGTTAAAAATGATCACAATGATACATTGATCTAATCGGAGTTCATTTTATTCAGGAGACAACCGAAGTTATGCTGGAAAGCACTTTTCGCGTTTTATAAGTCTGGAGCAGACTCGGCGCATCATCATCCGCACTTTGTAAGTCTAGAGCAGACTCGGTGTAGCTCAGGAGAGCAACCCTCGCATTTTGTAAGTCTGAAGCAGACTCGGCGCATCATCATCCGCACTTTGTAAGTCTGGAGCAGACTCGGTGCAGCTCAGGAGAGCAACCCTCGCGTTTTGTAAGTCTGGAGCAGACTCGGCGCATCATCATCCGCACTTTGTAAGTCTGGAGCAGACTCGGTGCAGCTCAGGAGAGCAACCCTCGCGTTTTGTAAGTCTGGAGCAGACTCAGCGCATCACCATCCGCACTTTGTAAGTCTGGAGCAGACTCGGTGCAGCTCAGGAGAGCAACCCTCGCGTTTTGTAAGTCTGGAGCAGACTCGGCGCATCACCATCCGCACTTTGTAAGTCTGGAGCAGACTCGGTGCAGCTCAGGAGAGCAACCCTCGCGTTTTGTAAGTCTGGAGCAGACTCGGCGCATCACCATCCGCACTTTGTAAGTCTGGAGCAGACTCGGTGCAGCTCAGGAGAGCAACCCTCGCGTTTTGTAAGTCTGGAGCAGACTCGGGGCATCACCATCCGCACTTTGTAAGTCTGGAGCAGACTCGGTGCAGCTCAGGAGAGCAACCCTCGCATTTTGTAAGTCTGGAGTAGACTCGGCGCATCACCATCCGCACTTTGTAAGTCTGGAGCAGACTCGGTGCAGCTCAGGAGAGCAACCCTCGCGTTTTTTAAGTCTGGAGCAGACTCGGTGCATCACCATCATCCGCACTTTGTAAGTCTGGAGCAGACTCGGTGCAGCTCAGGAGAGCAACCCTCGCGTTTTGTAAGTCTGGAGCAGACTCGGAGCATCATCATCCGCATCTCGCGAGTCTGAAATAGGTTTGCAGTTCGGGAAAAATGATTTACATTTCATAGCAACAGGAAGGTCGTCGCCTTAGGTACGCACTTCTTTCCTCTTTCCTGAATTTTGGCTCAACTAGGCACCTATATGCTAGTTTCCCCAAAATTGGGGGCAACTGTAGACACCAGGTCCCGAGTCGGTCCAAGATTAGGATTACCCGATGATGAAAATAAAGACCAATTCATGAGCAAGAAAATAGGAATCGGTCATTTCTTTGTCAAGTTCTTTTATTTTCCTCAAAATTCTTTTAAAGTGTCCATTCTCATTTTTATTTATTTTTAATTTTAATTTTATTTTTTTTATTTGTATTTTTATTTTATTCATGTTTTTGTATTTCATTTTATTATATTTTCTGAAAAAAAATTAAATTTGAAAAAAAAAAATCGCGAACGTCGGGCGCGTTTGCAACAGCGCGCTGCGCAGCGACCCCTGCGCGAGAAAGAGCGACGCGCCGTTGCGCGTCGCTAAAGCCCCGCTGCGCGCAGCTCGCAGCGAGATCCGCACGCTGCGCGCCAGCTCGCCCAGGATCGGCGAGAAATCTCGCCGATTCTGCCCAGTCCCCGCCGCAACCGCCCATTTCCGCCGAAATTCATGTTTTTCACTTTTTAGGCTAAAAAAATAATTTTTCCTTCTAATTTTTTTCAGATTTTATTAAATTTAATAAATATTGGTCAAATTGGGTGGGAATTAAAATTCAAAAAATGACAAAAATAATTAAAAATAAATAAAAATGTTAATTGTCCAAATTTGACTTTAGGGATTTAATTTTGGATTTTTGAGTGTGTTTTGTTGAAAATTTGTGAGGGGGAATCTTGGGGAAATCTGAGGGGAGCTGGAGAGGGCAGAGGATGGTAGGATTTTACGGGGGTGAGATTTCATTTTGAAAAAAAGGGAAAGATTGGTCTTGAAAGAAAAAAGAAAAATTCTCTCTAGAAAAGATTTTTTTTTTCCTAAGTCATTCAGAATCGGACAGCTCGTTCTTAAGAGGGTTGTTGCATCCCAAACATCGGTGGGAGCGGGAAAGCTAAACCCTAACTGGGAAGGTCCTTACTTAATACATGAAGTCAAAGGTGGAGCATACAGGTTGAAGGATCCCTCTGGAAAGATACTTCCTCATTCATGGAACGTTTCAAATTTGAAGATCTATTACCAGTAGTCTCGGATCTGTAGCTCGGCTTTACACTCTTATCGCTCACTCGGCTATTATGCCATCGAGCATTTTTATTTAGTATTGTATTTCGGTTAGTTTGGCTTTATCGCCATAAAAGCAGTTATACTAGCTACAATACTAATAAAAGAGGTATATTTATGGAAAAACTATATCTTTTATTATCTGCAATATGGTTGCTCTAACTTGGCAATTTCGCCATTGAGCAACCAAATGTTATTACAACAACATCAATTATACCGTCACCAGGGCGTACCTCCTCATATCATGCAATAAGATCATCTATATCGCTCATTCGGCTTTAACGCCACCGAGCATTTTTTGGCTAAGTGTTATTTTTCGATAAGCTCGGCTACAACGCCATGAAAGCCATTAATTTTTATAACGTGTCGCAAAGCTCGGTTATATCGATATCACAATATTTGCTTTAACATTCCCCGAAGAGCTCGCTCGGCATTATCACCACATGAGCATCAGTCCAATTATCAATTGACTTTATTAGCAATGATGACATTATCAAAATCAAAGTACTTAATAATCGCTCGACTGTGATCATCATTCATTCCGCGTTACAGTTTGGATACACATACAGCCTACTATTTTATTCACACATGGATGTTAAATTGATTGTGCAATACGGTTATTTACGATAACTGTTTAAAGAGGTCGACAATAAAAGAAAATTCAGGTTTTATTAAGTCAAAAACAATACAGGACTGGTCTATTCATCCGAATATACTTCGTCCAACCAAGACCAATCCATATCAAGATATCGCCCTTTGACAGCATCAGAAAGCTTTTGACTATACGCAAGAAACTTGTCAACAGCTAACTCCAACGACTTATAATTCAGCTCGGAGCATTTTTCTTCTAGCTCGGCCTTCGCCTTGTTAGCCTCCTTGAGCTCTATTTGAACTTTCTTCAGCTCAGCCTCTGTGACGCGTGCCGGATCCCCGCGGCCGCCCATGGGACCGCCCGCTTGAGGGCAATCGGGGCATTTGTGGGTCCGTTGATAGCTTGCAATAAATCGCAAGTGCGTCTAGGTTTCATGGAGTCGCTACCCAATAGAACATTGGGAAAGTTTCTCTCACCTCGGAGAGCCTAAGACTGCGCTTAGTATCCATTTTGGGCCAACCAGAGGGGTCTTGGAGGGTAAACCTCTCGCTCTAAGGAGCCTAGGATTAACGCCAAAGCCTCGTGACACAAGAGGTGTCTTGGAGGGTAAACCTCTCGCCTCTTAGAGCCCAAAGACCAGAGCTGGGTTCGGGATTTCTCATCTATTTCTACCTCGATTATTTTATGATCAAATTTTAATTATCATTAATTCGCTCTCTCTCCACACGATGCAATTGATTAAAGATGCATTTATTCATATTTGGAAAGCCGTAAATGGGCAAGTAAATAGTGAAAGCAATAAATTACAATAATACAAGGAGCGTAATACAACTCCCTTTTATAAATGTGCGATACATACATGAATCGGGGCATTGCTTATTTTGAGGACATTGGTCCTCGCATGCATCATTATTAAAATTGGATGTTTTTATTGTGAGGATTTTTATTTGATAAAAATAGGACATTGGGTCCTTAAGTTTATGAAAACCTCATTTTTTGAATATAAAATATTGATCAATTTTTATACATAACGAGATACAAAAAGAGTATATTCATGTGCATAGAATAATTAATGAATAAACGAATGAAGGGAATAACCAAGAAAGTTAGAAAACTAAATCGGACGAAATCCCCCTATTGTGGTAAATAGTCCCTTTGAGCTCAGGATAATCCAAGGAAATCAGTATGTGCTCACAGAAAGTTAAAAGATGTCAATATATATATAAACTCAACATAAATAGAGGCAAAAATCTTAAAAGGAATAGAAAAAGATTCGAAAACGTGGAGACAAGACCCAGTGACGGCCTCTGTTGGGTGACCGACGGGCGTCAGTCAAAATGACCGATATGTCCGTCGCTCACTCAAGAGAGAGGGCGTCTGTGAGTGGGGTGACCAATGGGCATCGGTCAAGAAGATGACCCGTTGGTCACCACTGTCTACGAAAATAAATAGTGAAAAACTCTCTTTTGGAGCAAAAAACGGGTTTTTTATAACAAAATGAGATGAAAAGAGTCAAAATAGAGGAAGATAATAGCAAAAAGTTGAAAGAACAACAAAATAAGGAGCAAAGATGAAGTGATTTGGAGAATGAGTCCGGAATATTTACCTTCAGATAATTCTTTAATGATATTCTTGATGTTGATTAGAGCCCCGCACGTTCCACGAGAAGCAAAGTGAAGGATCGAAAAAAGGAAAATGGATTATTTCCTCCTTAACCCCTCAAAAGATTAACTTTGGAATCAAAATTTAAAGAAAACTAATTAGTTTTAGTTTCTATTTAATGATTTGATCCTCTAATTAAAAGAAATTCTTTGATGAATGTGTTTGCTGGAAGAGAGAGAAAATGTGCTTGAATTTTGGCAGAGTTTCCCCTCTTGAAAATTTTTGGAACCCTTTTTAAGAGAAAATCCGAAACTTTTATAAGCCAGGCACGATCGACGGGCTTCATTGTATGGAGGCGGGCGTCGGAAGAATCCTTCTGACACAAGGATTCATCCGACGGCCTTGCCACTTCCACCGATGGGCGTCGGAAAGGTTGCGTGCTCCGGGAAATCAGGCGGCGCTCTGGCAGAGGCGGTGCCTTTCGACGGGCGTCGGAAAATACCACTGGCCGTCTGTGACCCTAAGCGACGGGCTGGCCCTCACAGACGGGCTGGCCTTCTGTGGAGGAAAATATACCTTTTTGACTCGAAAACTCCCTGTTTTCTCCCCCTCTGCCTATGAAAGGTGAAAAGACTCATTTCTCGTGGAGCATGGGACTAAAACCTCCAAATTGAAACCATTTATATAAGCTCGGATACTGATTTCATCATAGGGTAATCTCTGATCCGGACCGCTCCGGGACACGGTGCTTACAGCCTCTATCTCAGCCTTTCCCTGCTCGCTCACAGCTGCCTTTTCCTCAGCTTTTGTCACTTTTTGCAGTGCATTGGTGGCTTTGACCTCGGCCTCTATAGCCTGGTTTTCACTATCCTTCAACTTAGCCTCGGTGGCATTAGCTCGAAATCTTTGCCCGGCCACAAACTGCATCTCCTTCTTCCAGGCCATAATCAGCCTATTCATTTTCGCAATAACAACTCCGCCAATCATTGAACCCTGTGAGGGAATAGTCGGGAACTCAGAACATTTCGTATGATAATCGAAACAAGCCAAAGCGCAAGCTCAAAAAAGTAGCTCACCTCAATTAGATGCCTCTTGATAACAACGCTCAACTCCTTAGTATTACAGCGCATCAACAGTGAAATTCCCTTAGGAGGACAGGCAATTTGATGCACAAAATCACAATAGGCGAGGTTGTCGTGGGAGTAATCATCCCCTTCCTCCGCCTATATGTCACATATATCATTGGCAAGGGCTCGCATATTTTTTTTTCGAGCTTGGAGCCCGATGCCCCTGCTCTTGCGTTGTCCTCAGGGGATAGGGGCCCGAAAGTTGTCTAATGTTCAGCTAAAGGAGCAGCCGCGACTTGTTTCGGGGAGGGAGCATCATCTGGCATGTCGATTGGCATCGAGCTCGAGGCCGGGGCTTACGTAATGGGGCTATAGGAGGAGGCTGTTGTAGGGGTCTCCTGCCGAACCTCAGTAGGCGTGGGGCGGGCATGTGTTTTTTGCCTCTTGGCCTTCGTCATCTCCACCATGCTCGGCATCTTAGTCCTCTTCATCTCTGCAAAAAACCGAATAATGAGAAAGTATTAGAACAAAAGAATTGATAAAGGAAAATACCTCTTCTATAATGCCGAGACGATTTTATTCGGTCCAAACCGAACATGAGCTAATCCCTTATATCGATCTTGTTTGCGGCTAGAGCCCTCCATCGGGTTAGGGTTCGTTTTTCCTCATCGGTGAAAAGAAGAGGGTTGTCGTTCTTATTTACATACCGACCCTAGGATGTTCGAAAATTTAAATTATTGTCGCTCTCAACAACGAAGAATCGGTTCATCCAATTCTTCAGAGATTTTGAGTTTCCCTTGAAGACCCCATAACCAGCTCGAGCCTAGACATAGTTGTGATCCTCTATAGTGACTTGAACTCCAACCACATGGGTAGCCTATAAGAGCCGTACTATCAAGTCAATATTATTGTCGGCTGCCGACATTTGCAAAGCGGATATAGTTCGCCAAGCGTTCGGATGAATTTGGCCCATGGTTAAACCATAGTAATTCATCAGTTCGACTTCAAAAGATGTTGGGGGAAGGCTCCTTCCAGCCTTGAAGTCAGCCTTATAAACGACTATGGTCGTTTTGCTCGAAAATTTTACGTTAGCTCGGATGCTGGCCCTAGGTACTCGAATCCCATAGCTTTTAGGAATCCCCAAGCTCTCATGCAACTCTACCATCTCGCTACTCTTTACGACTGAGCTGATGCTTCTTATTCAGGGATTCCTCTTACGTTCCTTCTTTTTCGGTGGATCAGACTGGCTGGTACCAGGAGGCTCTGGGATATCGTCGTGTAGAAGGCCCTTCTCCATTCTCACCCTCTCAGATGAACTCTTAGAAGCACTCATTATAAGAAAGAAGGAGAAAGGAAAGATACTAACCTGAAATCGGAAGGGAATAAGGGAAGCTGCAGACAATGCATGATCAGAGACCAAAGTGGAGGCCAAATGCAATTGAAATCGGACAGGAGAGAAGTGAGATTTACAGAGCAGGAAAAATTAAAATCCTTAAGCAAAGCGAAAGTGGAAGAGAGGAAAAGGGATTGATGTTTATAGGAAGACTGAACCACTGAGATGCGGATAGGTGGCAAGCATTAATTGGGTGACCAGGCAATAATAACTCCCTGGGTGGTTGTCGAAGAGATGCCATCACTTTAATGCCTGATACAGCTGTCGGATCATAGTAAACGAAGCGCCTGTCCACTCTTTTTAAGGAGCTACGCGTGCAGCTATTTTCAAAGCCCCATAAGTTGACGCTCATGCGCCTTCCTCGTGTGCCAGTTTCAACGTCCTAATGACATAAATGTCATCGATTGGGGGGGGGGGGGACTTATGATAACTGGACTCTTTGAGTAAGAGGTCGGCAGCGACCCTCCGAGCACATGGAACAAACCGGACTCTCATTCAAAGAGTTAGGAAACCAGGCTCATTCGGACATATATCATATTAGTAGCTCAGTCACTATAAGAGCTCGATGTCAGAATATGGAAAGTCATTACTGACGGATATTTTTCAGCTATTATGCAGATTATGATCCCTTAATGATGGAAACTACCAAGAATCACTCAGCAAATCCTCACAAATTAGGAATTGAGCACCAATCAAGAGATTAAGGTGATTTCCTCCTATTCAGGATATTATTTCCTATTTGATCTAGGAAAAGAGCCCTATATAAAGAAAAGTAACAGGTACATTGATCTCTCTCTAAATCCTTTTTACACAGAATCTATAATTTGAATCAATTCACTGACTTGATCATTGGAGCTTCCATCATCGGAACCTCGTCGATTTTGTTAAACTTTTCAGGTGATCAATCCGAGAAGACGCTTCGATAAATTCAACCGTTATCAATTATTTATGAGATTGACAAGTATTAAGTGCTTAATAGGTCATTGTTAAAGCTTTTAGTATTTAAATATATTATGGAATCAAATTTGAATGTTTCCATATGTATTAAGCCATATGTTAAAATTTAGAAGCCAAGTGAAGTAAGCCGGTCGAAAGGCAAAAAACTAGGGGTGTACAAAATAGAACCGAATGGATTTTAGTTTATTTGGTTTGATTTTTTGGGTTTTTGGTTCATTCGATTCAAAACCGTAATTTGTTTAATTTGGTTCAGTTCTTAAAATTGTAAAACCGAAATAACTGAACCAACCAAATTTTGTTAAATTCACAGTTTTGCTATATATATATATATGATAAGTTCAAATTATTGATTGTTTTGTGTGTTGTTTTTAGTTAACTTTTAGTGTTTAAGTTGTTTATTTATGTTAATTTAGCTTTAATTAATTTTAGATCCTTAAGAGCTTTATTTGTAGTGAATTTTAGCTTAAATTGCAGGTTTTTAATGTTTTACACTGCAGGCAAAATTTTCTCCCTGCCATATGATTGAGAGCTGTCAGAAAAATTCAAAATTTGGAATTTTACACGACGGGCAAGAATTTCTGCCCACCGTGTGATCGTGGTGAAGCAAATCCTATAGATGGCTTACATGGCGGGCAAATAATTCTACCCGCCGTGTAGATTGAAAGATTCCGTGAAGATGCCAAACATAAGTGCTTTACATGGGGGGCACAAATTTCTCCCCGCCTTTTAAACTGAAGAAGTTCACAAAGTTGCTAAGCATAAGTATTTTACACGGCGGGTAGAAATGTGTCCCCGTTGTGTAATCATTTGAAATTTCAGTTATAACTGCTCTATACGGCAGGCAGAAATGTCTCCCCACCGTGTGATCCTTTGGCTATTTAAGCCTAAAATTCCGTTGTACCAAGGATCTGGATTCTTTTCTTTAAAAACTTCATTTTTAACCTTCACTTTAATTTTTTCAGATTTGCACTTTTATTTTCAGTGTTTTATAATAGTTTTTATTGATTTATAATTAATTTAGCTATTGTCTTTTATTCAGTCTTTAGATTTATCATTTTCAGTAGAAGTTTCTGTTGAAGAACAAGTTTGGATTCTGTAAACCTTCATTTTTAAGCTAATTAATGGGCATTTCAAGTTTCATTTCTTTTATTTCTTTGATAGCTGCAATGAAAGGTGAGTAGTTTCTTTGCTTACTAAGGGATTCCTTGAATCTCCAATACCCATGTGTGACGTGCACCGGAACTAGCTAGACCCTCTTTTAACCCAGTTTTAGGATTCGAGGAATTGATTCACGTCTTTTTGATCTTGGGCATCATGAGTTATCTTGGATGCCTCCTTTCCAATAGAACATTGGAAAGGAGGATCTAGACCCATAACGCGTTTAGGCACCTTTGAGGTATTTTGGAGTCGCTACCCAGTTTACAAGAAACTGGAAAAGGTCTCTAACCTCTATTGGTCTAAACCAGAGATGGTGTCCGGAACTTCACTCTTATTAATGACTTAAGTTTTATAAATGAGTTGTTAAAAAATCCAAATTCCATTTCTCATCTCACGCGGTAATGCAATAAATTAAGACGCATTCATTCACATTAAAAAATAATA